>JASDDO010000006.1:93499580-93900582 GCA_030015575.1 Agapanthus africanus | reverse complement strand
AGAAAAGATAGCTCCGGGCCTCCGACTCAAAACGTCTGCCACAACATTCGCCTTGCCCGGATGACATGGAATCTCGTAGTCATAATCTTTCACTTGCTCCGCCCAATGGCACTGTCTCAAAATTAGATCTCGCTGCTGAAAAATGTACTTTAAGCTTATTGTGGTCCGTAAATATCTAGCACGACTCGTCGTATAAGTATTGTCTCCAAATCTTAAGTGTGAAAACCATCGCGTCCATTTCTGAGTCATGCGTGGAAAATTCTTCTCGTGCTTCTTCAACTGCCGAGAAGCATAGCAATAACTAACGAAACCGCCTGATCCTAAAAGCAAAAGATAATACTGGCTCCGTAATCAAATGAGTCTTCAACTGCTGAAAGCTCTGCTCGCATACCTCGGTCTAAAGAAAAAAAAACCCTTCCGGGTCACCTGGTCAACGTTGCAACTATTTGCGAAAAATCCTGTAAGAAATATCAATAGTATCCGCCTAAAATCCAAAATGTTGTGAACCTCCGTCACTAATACAGGTCTGGGCCAGTGCTGAACGGACTCGATCTTTTTCGGTTCCATACTTACCATCTCTCGTAACTACGTGTCCCAAGAAGTCCACACTATCTAACCAGAAAACACACGTGGATAATTTAGTGAAAAGCTGGTGTTCCCTTAAGGTCTGCAACGAAATCCTTAATTACTACCCAGGCTCCTCTCGGATCCAAAAGTATACTAAAATGTCATCAACGAACACGATAATAGACTGATCAAGAAACAAACTGAATATACAGTTCATCAAATCTATAAATGATGTTGGGGGTATTGGTGAGTTCGAACGACATCACCAAGACTCATAACGCCCGCATCGTGTGTGAAAAGCGGTCTTCGGAATATCATCCTCTCGAACCCGCAACTAATGGTAACCTGATTGCAAGTTAATCTTCGAGAAATGTACCGCGCCCTGGAGATAATCGAACAAATCTTCAGTACGAGGTAAGGGATAATTGTTCCGCACAGTAACCCGATTCAACTGACAAAAATTGTCACGACCCGAAATAGCACGTGACTGGCCCTTGAATCCTATGAAGTCTATAGGACCTGATCTAATCCAAGTAAGCCAAAAGCCCAGAAATCTAAAACCATTTTAAGGAGTAAATAAAGAAAACTAGTTTTTAAGAAGTAAAGAAAACAAATTTTAAAAGCAAGGTTTTTAAATAAGTAAGCCGAATATGAATTTTTAAAACCTCTAGTCTTTCCTGAAAATTTCAGCAGAGTTTCCTTTGTAAATACTGGCCCCGAACGGGGTACAACAAGAATAATATATACACAATGATAAAAGGCATCCCCAAGCGGGAGCTAGCTCTTCGTCAATCGACGGTCACAACCACGCAAGCAATATAATATACAACACCAAAGGGCGAGGATCAAAACTCAAAAAGGAAACTCAAAATCAGCAGGAAAACAACAATACTACAACGCGCGACTCTAAGGTCGAAATAGTACACAACTGGATTTCTAAGTCTAAAACAATATACAAGTTTGGTTGATGGAATTTCTAGATACAAATGAATAATACATATACAATGGAGGTTTTGATGCAAAAGAACCCACCTACCAAACCAAATCACCCGTAAGGGAAGCAGTGTGCCAGAAAAGCCGCAATGAAACCTGTACGGCAATACCTGGAAGAACTGTGGCACAACGGGGGTGAGTTGCCAACTCGTGAATAGAAAACATCACAGAGCAGAAATCGTATGTATGACACAACCCTAGGTCAATACGATCAGATATATATATATAAACCTCAAATGAATAAGTCTGAAGCATGATAAGGTGGCAATGTAAAATCTATATATGAGTGTAGTGCCAAGTGCTCGTGCCAGTGCCTCAGGTGTTGGAGATAGTACCCTCAGAGTCAATTATTGAATCACAGGCACGTGATTGCAATGATTGAGGGAAGACCTATACCGGTAGGACAGTCTTACTCAAGATGATAGTATACTATCTGGTTTATCTTTATCTTCGTGTACTGCTTTAGGAGACCTTACAGATCACTATTGCACGTTGATAGAGCCCTTAGAATTCTTGCTTGACGGCCAGCAGTATGATGGCGATCAAATGTTGGGTTAGCCTAGCACCACATGAAGGGTTTGGAAGCATCAAATGAACCAAAAGTGGAGTCTTTAGGGTGCTAAGTTAACTAACAAAGAATCGTTCCTAGAATCGATTAGGGTTTCAAATTTTTCATATCAACATATGAAAGGAAAGCTAGGGTTTAGAGAGTACAACCTTTGTAGCTCCCTACGCTAGACTCCTCGGCTACTTGGGGTTTGAAAGAACTCCGCTTGAACGCCTCTCGGTCACCGATGATCCACCCGGAGTCCGCCTTGTCCAAGCTTGCAACTTTATCCGATCAAGTGAACGAAATCAAGCTAACACTCTAAACAAGTGGGCTAGACTTGTGTAGAATGGTGTTGTGGTTCTCTTTCTCACTTCAAAATCCAATCTTGATGAGTATATTGCTCACTACTAAGAACTAGAGAGCAAAATGAGAGAGGTTGATGAAGATGATGGCTTTTTCAAGAAGATGATAAATTCAACTTGTTTTGAAAATGGAAAAATATATCAATATATATTTTCTATCTATCATCTCAAACCATGGTTGAATCAATATTGTACTATAGTTAAACACAAAAGGAAACTTTACCAAAGGTTAAAAGGTGGGTGAGAATGGTTAGGTCAAAAGAAGAGTGTAGAACAAATCAATAATGAACCTTTTCTTTCCTTTTATGTTTTAGTATAAATACAATAATAATTCATAAATAAAACCATGGTGTGAGTCTTATATTGCCACTATTTTCATGTATATACAACCATGAAAGATGTATGTATGTATGTATGTGTATATGTACATCCATATGTGCATGAATCAAAAAGAAGGCATACATGCATGCATACATCCAACTAACTCAAGAAAGGATTTCAAGTGAGAAGCTAATGGTTAAATGATAAATCAACACTTGATTTATCAATCCGGCCATATCACATATGACCCCTACCAAAAGCAAGCCGCCCGGTCAATATACGGTATCCTATACGCGCATTTTAATCGGGTCCATGCGCATATCGCATATGCGCACCACAACGTTTCGCCTGGACTAGGAAACTCTATTGTGGGACTCTGAGACTCGTCAATACGCCGGCAGTGGGTAATGATCATATCAAACACCCCCAAGCCTCAAGCGGTCAGCTAAACGTAACGGCCACCCGGGTATTGAGCGATCAAAAGAGAACAAGCGAACCTGCTACAACTCCCGTCGAGCCAACCGGCAACACTTCCCGTACAGTCCGGTCTCCTCGTCTGATATGTCGCATATCAAGTCTAGGGGTGTTAAACGTCAGACCACAATAACCGATAAGTCGTGCCGATGTGAGGCTCATAACGGGTCGAGAAACTACTGGTAACACTTACCAGAAAATCTCTGAAACAGCCCTGGCCAGGGACTTCACTGTTACGGCCAATCGAGCACAGTACAACATCAACCCCCAATACCGGGAGAGGCGAAACCCCTCCTATCGCTCATTGCCTCTATGTGACTCGGGACTGTACCCAAAAACCACCGTTTTGCACGCCCTTATGGACGTGGTAAGGTGGAGATCAAAGCACAGTGGGAAACACACAAGACTCTATGACGATCTCGGGTCTACAGACTAACCGGTACAGGTGTCACCTGAGAACTGCCATCTAACGTGAGGTATAATACCATCTGGGAGTTCTCGGCGAGTCCGTCCAGTGTACCCAGTCTCCACTGAGCACCCGTATACCATCTCTGATGTCAAACACCAATGGATATGGGATCATCCATTGCCCATCTCATGGGTCGAGAAGCGTATACGCTAGTCTACACTGGTATATCGATGCCCCGTCTTGATACACCTACGAATAGGGACCTTGAAGTATGTACTTATGGACTACCATGTCCCTACCAGTATGATCTGCATCATAGTCCAGGTAGTCAAGTACACATCCTAAGGGCTTTACCAACATGTAACTATAAGACAGTTTAAATAGACTAGTATACATGTTAAGATAAAGAGCAACCAGATAGCATACTATCATATCGAGCAAGAAAGTCATCTATATATATGTCCAAGCATCCAATATAATATACATCATCTGTACAATACTGGCCTCTAGGGCATACATACTACTAACAATCTCCCACTTGCACTAGGGCCAGCTGATGTAGTCTCGCATACCGAGCATCCCGACGAGTCTCTCAAACTGTATCTTGGGAATGGCCTTCGTGAGCGGATCCGCCGTGTTGTTCTTCGTGTCAACCCTCCTGACCTCGATCTCCCGGCGATCAACTATCTCCCGGATCAGGTGATACCGCCTCAGAATATGCATGGATCGCTGATGGGACCTGGGTTCCTTGGCCAAAGACACCGCTCCATTGTTATCGCAATACAAAGGTATTGGATGCTCAATGGATGGAACCACTCCAAGTTCAGTAATGAACTTCTTGATCCAGACAGCCTCTTTGGCAGCATCGTTGGCAGCGATGTATTCAGCCTCCATCGTCGAGTCTGCCACGGTTTCCTGCTTGGAACTCTTCCAGCTAACCGCCCCTCCATAAAGGGTAAAGACAAAGCCCGACTACGACTTAGAGTCGTCCTTATCACTATGGAAGCTCGAATCGGTAAAGGACTCCACTTGGAGTTCTCCGTTACCATACACCAAGAGCATCTCTTTAGTCCTTCGCAAGTACTTGAGAATACTCTTCACAGCTGTCCAGTGACTCTCTCCAGGATCAGCTTGATACCTGCTCACTACACTTAGTGAGTATGCTACATCGGGTCTGGTACATAGCATCGCATACATGATAGAGCCTACAGCCGAAGCATAGGGTATCCCTTGCATGCGTGCTCTCTCCAAATCAGTCTTGGGAGACATCTCTTTGGAGAGAGTGACTCCAGAGATTGTGGGCAAGTTCCCACGCTTGGATTCTTCCATACTAAATCTCTTTATTATGGTGTCAATGTACCTGGATTGGGACAATCCCAATATCCGTTTGGATCTATCTCTATAGATCCAGATTCCCAATATGCAGGAGGCATCACCAAGATCTTCCATTGAGAATCTTTGTGATAAGAAGAGCTTGACCGATTGCAGCATAGGAATGTCATTTCCTATCAAGAGTATATCGTCCACGTACAATACGAGGAAGACAACCTTACTCTCTGCCACCTTCTTGTAGATACAAGGTTCATCTGGGTTTTTGACGAAATCAAACTCTTTGATAACGATGTCAAAGCAGATGTTCCAACTCCGCGATGCTTGCTTTAATCCATAAATGGATTTAAGCAGCTTGCACACCTTCCCGCTGCTCCCATTATCTACGAAACCCTCTGGCTGAGTCATGTACACGCACTCTTCTAAATCACCGTTTAGAAAGGCGGTCTTAACATCCATTTGGCAGATTTCGTAATCATGATATGCAGCGATGGCAAGCATGATCGGGATGGATTTAAGCATAGCCACTGGAGAAAAGGTTTCGTCATAGTCCACTCCTGGTCTTTGACGAAAACCCTTTGCAACAAGTCTAGCTTTGAAAGTCTCCACTTTCCCATCTACACCAAGTTTTTTCTTGAAGATCCACTTTCTCCCAATGGGTTTTACCCCTTCAGGAGCATCTTCCAAAGTCCATACTTTGTTGGTGTACATGGATTCCTTCTCGGACCGCATAGCATCCAGCCATTTCACTGAGTCCCCACTCGTGATGGCCTGCTCGAAGCTAGTTGGGTCATCATCCTCCATGATGCAATCCTCGCTCCCACCATCCATCAGAAAACCGTAGTATCTCTCAGGTTGGCGAGGTACCTTACTAGATCGGCGGAGAGGCTGAGGTTCATTTGGAACTACTGAATCCTCTGGTTCAACCAAATCTTCTGTTGTAGTCTGTATTGCTGGAACCTCTTCCAGTTTTACCTCCTTGCCACTAATCTCTTTGTCAAGAAATTCCTTTTCTAAAAAGGTGGCATGTCGAGAAACAAACACCTTTTGTTCCTCGGTGTGGTAGAAGATATACCCGCGCGAATGTTTGGGATATCCAATAAACTTACACAGAATGGACCTTGCCGCGAGTTTGTCCGGATTTTGCGTTTTTACATATGCCGGACAACCCCATATCTTAACATAATTAAGACATGGTCTCTTTCCTTTCCGTATCTCATATGAAGTGGTTGGCACGGATTTGGTGGGAATCATATTCAATAGGTCTGCAGCTGTTTCCAGTGCATATCCCCAGAAGGAAATAGGTAACTCAGCTGTGCTTATCATAGAGCGCACCATATCTAATAGGGTGCGGTTCCTCCGTTCTGATACACCGTTGTGCTGTGGTGTATATGGAGGAGTCAGCTGAGAGAGAATCCCATTCTCTTTTAGGAAGTCCACGAATTCATTGCTCAAATATTCACCTCCTCGATCTGATCGAAGGACTTTAATAATTTTTCCGGTTTGGTTCTCGACTTCTTGTTTATATTCTCTAAATTTCTCAAAAGCTTCTGATTTGTGTTTCATCAGGAACACATATCCGAATCTAGAGAGATCGTCAGTGAATGTAACGAAGTACGAAGAACCATCCCTGGCATGTGTAGACATTGGACCACATACATCACTATGCACTAGTCCCAAGAATTCCGTAACTCTTTCTCCGTGTCCCGTAAACGGAGTTTTGGTCATCTTGCCTTTGAGACATGACTGGCAAGTGTCATAAGATGAAAACTCAAACGGATTTAAATATCCATCCTTATGAAACTTAGCTAGTCGTGTCGCGTTGATGTGACCCAGTCTACAATGCCACAAGAAGGATTCATTCAGTTCAGAACTCTTCCTTTTGTGTGTGTTTGTTATACTTAGAACTGTCGATTGATTTAGAACATAAATGCCATTGCACAACGTGCCTGATCCAACCAACTTTTGGTTACGGAAAATGTTCATAACATTATCCTGTAATACAAAATTATTTCCCTCTTTACTCAACAAAGAAACCGATATAATGTTGCATATCAGGTTCGGCATGTAATAGCATTCGTTCAGAACCAATGTATTGCCAGTTGGTAATGCAAGGTGATATTCCCCGACATCTTAGCTGCAACAATTGCACCATTTCCAACTCTTATGTCTTTATCACCTTCTCCAAGTTCTCTACCTTTCCTAAACCCATGTAACTGATTGCATATATGGGATCCTGACCCAGTATCTAATACCCAGGACGTAGGGCAAATGGAGAAACAGTTCTCTGTAACGAACACACCCGACGAAAATGCATCATCATGTACTTTATTCATTCGGGTGGCATGGGAATCCTGGTATTCCCCTATGTCCTGTTCATTCCTATAACTCTTATAAGAAAGAACGGAACCAACGTTCCCCAGCACAGTATAACATGCGGGTTTAGTCAATACATCCAGATTATTATCTTTATTAGGGCATGACATGGTCGCTACCTGGAGAGAGAGAGAGAAGAAAACACTTTAGCGTATGCTCTTGCAAGATCAGATTGGTTATTATCTTATCTAATCAGGATGGCTCCCACTATTTTTTATCAAATCTTCCTTCAAACCCTAAAAGGAAAGATTAGCCGGGATTAATTACACCCTACAACTTCGCCGATCTTTCAGCCAGGCCAGTGTCGGTACTTTGAGGGAGGTTCCCCGTGCTTTCGCACGGACCTAATTAAAGTAAACCTCGTTTACCCAGAGGCGTAACCCCGTTGACACCTTTCTAGACACCTACTTGATCGGCTAATTGTAATGTGTAAAACTCTCCCAGGAGTAACTCTTACTCACAGTGGGTATCGGGATCCAACAATCTCATAGAAGGTATGCAATCTCATTGCAAATTTCAACATTTGAAATTCCCGATAATATTTTTCCCCTAGCGTCCTATGACCTTGACGCAGGCCAACAAACCATAGTGCGCTAGTAAAGTTCAACCCGTCATTTCTTGATTGAATTAAACCCGCCCGTACGACCCTTGACGCGGGCCAACAAAGTCGCACGACTATCCTAATCCAATCTGCATCACATGCATTAACAGATAAATACTAGTTAGCTACCGCACACTACGCCTTGACGCAGGCCAACAAACGTAGCACGAATACTAAGTAGGATTTATCTGAAATGACGGAGGGCTACGACAGGTTTTTCTGAAAACCTATTGCGTAATGAACTTGATATCGTAGTAGAATCATTTGAATTTTGAAATGGAGTGATTTCGAGGCTTTTATTAGTTTTGCTAAAGGGGTCACTCCCGGTGAAGGGATCGTCGGCCCTTTCCTCGTCGAATGAGGTGCAGGATATATCATATATATCACTGTGCAAAGCAAAACACCAAAAGCAATCAAAAGCAAACCGAGTGTTGTAGCATCTGCCAGTTATTGCTAAAGGGGTCACTCCCGGTGAAGGGATCTCGGCCCTTTCCTCATCGAATAAGGTGCAGGGTATATCATATATACCGCTATGTAAAGCAAAACTGTAGCTACCCTTTTTCTTTTAAAAATTTTGATTCTACAACATCTTTTAGGTTTCTTTTCTTTCATTAATCACATTAATGAACTCTAATCATTTATGTCACCTAAACATCACAGATAAATACGACGTACACTTATTCCATCCGCATTCGCCTCGATGTCCCCTCGTGCACCGTTAGGTTAGGTAACTAACGACAGAGCAGAGCAGGGCTAGTGCGGGTGTAAAACATAAGTAACGCCTATATAATATATCATATATACTATATACTGTATTCATCAGAACATATCAAATGATCACATCACAGATATCGCAGCAGAAACATAGATATAATGTGGGATATACTAGGACGTCCGTATTTAGTATTTAGCCAATAATAGAAAATACGGATTCCACAGTCGCGACGAATAGCCAAGCCCACACCCTGGACCCCTATGAGAGCGGCAAGAGACCCTACCAATTCTGGAGTTTAGGAGACCCGGTTTCGACTCCTCGAGATGGCCTCCCACTGAACCCCAGAACCCGGTCACCTGTGCTCCCCTCCTTGGGTCCATCCTAATGCGGAAAAGTAAATAATATACAACACTGGTGACACAACCTCAACCCGGAAGTGCCCCAAATAAAAGAATATTACATTACATTTGAATTTACATGAATAAAAATATAAAACTCTCATCTCACATAAAAACCCCCCGGCTATTCAATCGCAACAATCCTGCACATCATATCTCAGCAACACATAATATCACATATCATCAACGTAAGTAAGTATGCGTACCCCAATTGTCGTTGACGTATAGCAACGAAACCGGCGATATTGACATACTATACTTACAGTAACAGAAAAGAAAGTGTAAAACTGCAATATCTAGAATCCACATTCTTTTTAGACATCGTAAATGCGAAGTATCACATACCTCGTATTTCTTGTCTTATAATATGAATTCCACACATTGCATCACATTCCAGATAATTAGACAGTATTAAAGTTTTCGAACGAACGATCAAATGCCCAAGATTCACTAAAGCTCAACATTTGAGCGGAGTTCAAAAACCCGGAGTGTGACACAGTGGTAGCGGTCCAGCCGTAGAAGGGTCAAGCCAACGCCTCACATGTGGCACGCCGTACTGCCCCAAACCCTAAAGTTCAAAAGGCAGTTCAAGACGGTCATATAATCGAGTTAAGGTTTGTTGTCTTCTAGAGGGTCC
This sequence comes from Agapanthus africanus, assembly GCA_030015575.1. Taxonomy (NCBI): domain Eukaryota; kingdom Viridiplantae; phylum Streptophyta; class Magnoliopsida; order Asparagales; family Amaryllidaceae; genus Agapanthus; species Agapanthus africanus. Next base: position 93,890,850 of record JASDDO010000006.1, on the reverse strand, counting down.
ACCACAAACAAACTTGCACGTATTTCCGAAAGATTTTAAACCCCGTGAAAAGTAAGCAAATGATAGTCGTTCGAACACTTCAATACTCTCTAGATTTACCCGGAAAAGTCACGAAATCAAAATTCCGATCGAACAAACGAGTCCAAAAACATATCCAGAATTTATTGTACCAAATTCAGATTAAAAATACTCCAAAAACATAAACAAGCAGAGTAATGAATTACTGTAGAAAAACCTGACCATGACTCAACAGAATGGCCGCGGGACCACGGCCTAAGAAGGCTATTTCGGCGGTTCCGCGGTCGTTTTAACAGTTCATGCTCTCGTTATTTACAATAACTCTTATATTTACCTGCTGAATTTTTTGCATATTTTTAATTCTGAAAATAACCAGATTTTGAAAAAAGTCCAGAGAGCACCCAAAAATCTGTATTTTCGGTTCGATCGGAGTTTTACTCCGTAAACGTGGCGCCTAATGTTCTAGGTCGGCTCGGATACCAATGTTGGGTTAGCCTAGCACCACATGAAGGGTTTGGAAGTATCACATGAACAAAAAGTGGAGTCTTTAGGGTGCTAAGTTAACTAACAAAGAATCGTTCCTAGAATCGATTAGGGTTTCAAATTTTTCATATCAACATATGAAAGGAAAGCTAGGGTTTAGAGAGTACAACCTTTGTAGCTCCCTACGCTAGACTCCTCGGCTACTTGGGGTTTGAAAGAACTCCGCTTGAACGCCTCTCGGTCACCGATGATCCACCCGGAGTCCGCCTTGTCCAAGCTTGCAACTTTATCCGATCAAGTGAACGAAATCAAGCTAACACTTTAAACAAGTGGGCTAGACTTGTGTAGAATGGTGTTGTGGTTCTCTTTCTCACTTCAAAATCCAATCTTGATGAGTATATTGCTCACTACTAAGAACTAGAGAGCAAAATGAGAGAGGTTGATGAAGATGATGGCTTTTTCAAGAAGATGATAAATTCAACTTGTTTTGAAAATGGAAAAATATATCAATATATATTTTCTATCTATCATCTCAAACCATGGTTGAAACATTATTGTACTATAGTTAAAACACAAAAGGAAACTTTACCAAAGGTTAAAAGGTGGGTGAGAATGGTTAGGTCAAAAGAAGAGTGTAGAACAAATCAATAATGAACCTTTTCTTTCCTTTTATGTTTTAGTATAAATACAATAATAATTCATAAATAAAACCATGGTGTGAGTCTTATATTGCCACCATTTTCATGTATATACAACCATGAAATATGTATGTATGTATGTGTATATGTACATCCATATGTGCATGAATCAAAAAGAAGGCATACATGCATGCATACATCCAACTAACTCAAGAAAGGATTTCAAGTGAGAAGCTAATGGTTAAATGATAAATCAACACTTGATTTATCAATCCGGCCATATCACATATGACCCCTACCAAAAGCAAGCCGCCCGATAAATATACGGTATCCTATATGCGCATTTTAATCGGGTCCATGCGCATATCGCATACGCGCACCACAACGTTTCGCCTGGACTAGTAAACTCCATTGTGGGACTCTCAGACTCGTCAATACGCCGGCAGTGGGTGATGATCATATCAAGCACCCCCAAGCCTCAAGCGGTCAGCTAAACGTAACGGCCACCCGGGTATTGAGCGATCAGAAGAGAACAAGCGAACCTGCTACAACTCCCGTCGAGCCAACCGGCAACACTTCCCGTACAGTCCGGTCTCCTCGTCTGATATGTCGCATATCAAGTCTAGGGGTGGTAAATGTCAGACCCCAATAACCGATAAGTCGTGCCGATGTGAGGTTCATAACGGGTCGAGAAACTACTGGTAACACTTACCAGCAAATCTCTGCAACAACCCTGGCCAGGGACTTCCCTGTTACGGCCAATCGAGCACAGTACAACATCAACCCCCAATACCGGGAGAGATGAAACCCCTCCTATCGCTCATTACCTCCATGTGACTCGGGGCTGTACACAAAAACCACCGTTTTGCACGCCCGTATGGACGTGGTAAGGTGGAGATCAAAGCAAAGTGGGAATCACACAAGACTCTAAGACGATCTCGGGACTACAGACTAACCTGTACAGGTGTCACCTGAGAACTGCCATCTGACGTGAGGTATAATACCATCTGGGATTTCTCGGCGAGTCCGTCCAGTGTACCCAGTCTCCACTGAGCACCCGTATACCATCTCTGATGTCAAACACCAATGGATATGGGATCATCCATTGCCCATCTCATGGGTCGAGAAGCGTATACGCTAGTCTACACTGGTATATCGATGCCCCGTCTCGATACACCTACGACTAAGGACCTTTAAGGATGTACTTATAGACTACCATGTCCCCACTAGTATGATCTGCATCATAGTCCAGGTAGTCAAGTACACATCCTAAGGGCTTTACCAACATGTAAATATAAGGCAGTTTAAAGAGACTAGTATACATGTTAAGATAAAGAGCTACCAGATAGCATACTATCATATCGAGCAAGAAAGTCATCTATATATATGTCCAAGCATCCAATATAATATACATCATCTGTACAATACTGGCCTCTAGGGCATACATACTACTAACATCATATACGTGGGAGCTGGGGTCTATAAGCACATCCTTAAAAGGTCCCTAGTCGTGGGAGTTTTCGAGACAGGGCATCGATACTCCAGAGTAGACTAGTGTATACAGTCGAGACGCCGACGAGGGGCGGTGGTCGGTCTCACAAGCCACTGGTGTCAGTTGGTTCACCTAAGATGTATACAGGTGCTCATTGGGTTATGAGTACACCGGACAGGACTCACCGGGAACATGCTAGTTGATCTTATACCTGACATCATATAGCAGTTCCCTGGTGACATGTGTACAGGTTAGTTCATCGACCTGAGATCGTCATTTGTCTCGTGTGAGTTCCCACTGTACTTTGATTACTACCCTACCACGACTCAAAGGAGTCGTGCAAACAGGTTTTAGTTGGGTACAGTCCCGAGCCACATGGAGGCAGTGAGCGGATCTGCAGGGGTTAGTCTCTCCCGGTATTGGGGGTGAGGTCGCGCTGTGTCTAGGAGAGCCATTACACAAAGCACTCGGCCGAGGCATGAGATTTACTGGTAGGTATTCCAGTAGTATCTCAGGGTGTTCTGGGCTACACTCCGACATGACTTGTACCGCTTTTGGGGGTCTGACTTTTGCCAACCCCCTAGGCCCGCCATGCGATGCTCATAGACGAACGGAATGGACTGTACGGATATTGTCACTGACAGGCTCAATAGGGTGTCAGGATGAGTTCGCTCATCGACGCCCCTTTTGGTCAACACCCGGTAGCCCGTTACGTATGGCTAATACCTCTGACGTGCTAGTGGTTAAATCCATAGCCAAAGTGTTGACGAGTCTTTAGAGTCACCCACAGACCGTTTACTCAAGTTTTGGGCGAAACGTTGTAGAGGCTGTATGGAGATATGGCAGGGTTCGATCAAATACGTGCGGTATTGCACGGATCATGATCGGACGGATAATACTAGCGGGCTTTGGTTTAAGCTGGATCCTAGTATTGTACAGTGTGGATTTTGTCTCTTTGCATTTGTATTCAGTGGGAATACAAATGCGGGTATGTATATACAGTCGCGGGGTTTTCCTGTATTTTATTGCGGTATCAGTTTTTTAAAGTTTCCAGTTTGCATTCCGTTTCAGCCAGATTTTCTTTGTTCCTTCACGGCCGGACTTTTCCGATGGAGGGGCTAATTTGCATATTTGCAAATTAGCAATTGTGGAGGGTTTTTTTGTGATTTGAGGGATTATGATAGATTAAGCATCTTTGCTTTTTCTTTCATCATTTCTTTTGCATTAATTGAGATGGGATAAAATGAGAGATTGATGTGAGACTTACTTTTGGCTTATGGTCACCATTGCTTTTACTACACTCACCTCACTTCTTGGTTTTTGGCTCTCTCCTCCTCATTCTTATCTAAAGGGTCAGCCACTTCTTGGTGAGAGTGTGATTCATTTTGGGTATGAGGAATTTTCTTCATCTCATTTAGCTTGCTACAAAATTCCTCACCTATCTAAAATGGTTCATTCCACCTCCATTGTTATGGCAACTTCAACCCCTTGAGACAAATAGATTCCACACTTATCCTACAGCACCCTTGGGCACGTCGGCTCGCCAACTTCGTGCTCGAGTTGCCTCGGTCCCGAGGTGGGAGCCCGTAAAAGAACCCGGCATTGTGGTGCCTGTTCCGACGAGGAAATGAAGACCGGAGATTCCGCGAGGAGATCGGAGTGGAGGCCGAAGACCGAAGGACACGGATCGCTCGGTATAGCTTTCTACCCATTCTCTTGTTTGCTAGTAGTAGGTTAATGGTTACGATCCGGGTTTATTGTCCGCGGTAGCGCCGGTTTAAAGTTAAGAAAATTTTTGATTCTGCATTTTGGCCTCGAGTAGACGGCCGGGGCGCTGCCGTGGCACAACATGGTATCAGAGCCACGCCATTAGCCTTGCCTAGATTGATCTAGTATGTTTAAAGACTCGATTGAACAAAAATCCCAAAAACCGTATTTCGTGTGCATCAGGTGTCTGTCGAAATTTTTTGGGTTCTAAAAATTTTTCAGGTCATTGCAGAAACACAAGCAGGAAATTATAAGAATTCTGGGAAAATTTGATGCAGTGATTCATTAGTACAACCGCGGAAACGCGGCCAAACCCCTGGTTTGGCCGCGGTTCCGCGGTGGGAAAGTGTCCTCATTGTACCAAAATTTTCCAGTAGGCTTATGGGTTAGAAATAGGGGTTTTGGGATATTCTTTTTGGGCCCAGATTTTCTGTGAGAGCTACAGTACTGCTTGGGGCCCACTTCGATAAATTTGATCGATCAAAAAAGTTTAAACATGTTAGTTCACAGTATTTACATTATATCTGCGACCGTGAATGTTATTCGATCGGTAAATCCAGTCTATCTGCTATAGCCCGGTTAGACGTATTTGCGAACGTGACATTCACGTTGATGTTCTGTGTTTTGCTATGATGTTGCGGATTGGTCGTGGGGGATAGCCTGGTTGCAGTGGTAGTACAGTTTTGTTTTATATGTATATTGGATATTGCAGGGCGAGCGTCCGACATGTGGACTGCCGTCACTGCCTGTTTGTATATTATTCTTTTGGGGCACGACCGGGTCGAGGTCGATGTACCCGTTGTATGTATATTTTACTTTCTGTACTAGGATTACCCCAAGGTGGGGTGCACGGATAGCCGGGTTCTAGAGGGCAACAAGCCAGCATCTCATGGCATTGAGAAGGAGGGGGCTTTATGTAACACCTTAGAATGTGTTTTGTGGTTAATTATATCTTATATATATAGTTTTTAATAAAAAGTTAACCAATTTGGTTTTTAATTATTTTATCCTATTTAATAAGTATTTTATTAGAATTTTCCTAGGCTTGCACACACTTGTGCATGATAACTAGGGTTGTTTTGGGGGTTTAACCATGATTAGCAACATGGTGAACTACCTATTACTTAATCTAATTTTATGTTTTGTTTAAGTGTTTTGGGTTTTAAGTGTTATGGTTGTTTTAAAATGAATTTGAAAAAGGTTTTTAAATTGACTTTCTTTGTGTTGACCTTGGTGAGAGAGAGAGAGTGCATTATGGGGCATGATGACCCTTGCCATGCCTCATTAAATGAAGAGAGAGAGAGAGAGGAGGTGGTTGACTTGTTGGTGTTCCCTCATTCTCACTCATTTCTCTCATCCTCTCACTCTCAAACTAACACACACTTACCTACTTCAGCTCCAGCAGCAGCACCAGAAACAACATCAGCACCATCAGCTTCAGCATCCATCAGCAGCAGCAGCAGACATCATCTTCATCATCAGAAGCAGCAGCAGCAGAGGCAAGCAGCAGCAGCAGCAGCAGCAGGAACCCCAGCACTTGCAGAAGCTCTTCTCCACTTCTTCACCTGCTTCTTAGGGTTCATTAAGGTATATTTCTGAACCCCATTTCATGTTTGCTTAAGTTGTGTGTGGTTTTGTGTCGATTAGTGTTAAATAGCTAATTTAGTGCTAGATTTTGGGGATTTGTGAAATGTTGTGGCAAAGTGATGATTGTGTTGGTTAACCCTACTTGTTTAAGTGTTGTTAGGGTCACCTTAACTAAGTTTAACCCTAGATTACACTAAAATACCATAGGGTTTGCCTATTGTGCAAATTGGTGATTTTAAAGCGATATATTGGCAATCTGGAATCTGCTTTTGACCCGGGACCTTCAGGATAAATTTGAGGAGACTGGAACATGCTTACTAGGTCTAGAACACACCACTAGAACACGAGCCACCCTCTCCCTACCCAGGCCGCCAATTAAATCAATCTGGCCGCAATTTGCGGCCAGGATGGGGTGTTGGGGCTTGGGGTTTTGGGTACTATAGTCTGTTGTATAGTGTAGTGTTTTGGCATGTCTAGTTTTGTAAGATTTGACCTGTAGGGAAATCTGGGATCATATATCGTTTTTGGTGTTCGTTGTGTTTGCGCGATACGCGCGATACGTGAGAGGGTTCTGTGATCCAGCGTATCGCGGCGTGTCGGAATGGTTTTAGACGCGTACACACACGATTCAGCGTACCGTGCACACGCGCGTTTGGTTCGCGACGGGAGTTTCTCTTTTTGGTTCGATATTGCGTTTTGCGAGATATTTGGCTTATATATGATTTTCATGTCTTATTTGCAGGTTTGCAGGCAGGGACTACGGACACTGCTACAGGGGGGAGCACATGGTAGGATTCACCTAGCGTGGAGTGTAGGTGAGTAGATTTAACATCTACAGTGGAATCGCCCGCATGGCGTTATGCATCTGGGCTAGAATTCTAATATTTGTCGCATATTCTACGTCATTGTTAGAATTGCGCCTTTAGTTTATTTTCTTGATATAGCTGTACTGTGACTAGCAGCCGTAGGACACTGCACATATTATTGACGGTTCTTGTTGCACGAGCACGGATTGTATGCTACACACATACCGTCAATAATTGCCATGTCACACACAACACCTTATAGATTCTTTATTGTTTATCAGACTTGATATCTAGTTTATCGGTATACCTATAGTGTATCTGACCATTAATGATAGGTACATCTACACCTTGCAATACAGCTACAGGTATACCTTGTACATATTTTACTTATACCCGGGGGGGTATCCTTCATATTCAACTTATACCCAGGGGGGTATACGACATCTTTTACTTATAGGTAGATACCTATACTTAGCTGTACCTTATTGATTTTGCATACATCTGGTTTCAGCTAAATACCTTCATTTACATGCTTGCATTCAGATATATCGCATATATTTATTTCTGGATTTGTGCATTTATTTATTTGGATTTGTACATGGTGTTTTCGGGATTTGGGAACCGCGGGAGTTCATGAAATTATGCATACATTTAAAAACCCAGTTTCCTTGATATGATATTTGCGCGTCCACCATGAGTTTTATCGGTGCTGATTATATACTCCATACGAGGTGTGGTTGCCGTATGAGGATACATGGTGGGGCCCGGTATGGTCCCCCTCGGCAAGAAGATCGATGGATTTTTCCGATTGAGCCTGGAAGCAGGCGAGTGCCTACCGGTGACAGTACCCATGACTCGGCGGGGGATCACGGAGACACCGCTGGGAGTCATGTACGTATGCATACGTTGAAAGGTGAGGGTCAGAGCTAGGCACTCGTGCTTTCGGGATAGCGTATGATACGTGATCAGGATTTCTGTGTCGATGCTTGGCACATTGTTTTCATGATATTTCTTTTAATACCTTTGTATATATAACAGGGGTTTTAGCCGTTGTTATATATACCCTTACACCAATATTAGTGGAATGAGACGCTAATATATGTGTATTGCCCCCATCATATTTTACTTCTGCAAATATATATATAGGATGTTAGAAATTATTTGAGAGTCGACTTGGGATATAGGTGATTAATTGAGATTGGATATTGGATATAAAAGAGATTGATGATTTGTACATTCGGGATATAGGAGATCTATTCGATATTGTACATTGAGGAGATGTGAGACTTATATGATATGAGAGCCCAACTTAGGGGCTGATTTGAGGATTTGGGATTTAAGTGTCTTGATGGATTGTGATCCGGCCACGATGTCAGGTTTCCGTGGAAATGACATATTCCACCCCATACCTCACACTTATCTATTCTTTGCACAGATTCATATATTGGTAGTACCTGTTAGTGTACCCTTATGATAGTTGCATATTTGCTTTCTCATATCCCTATTGCAAGGTTATTGCATACTATTATCATGTCAACATTGCTTCATATATTGATTGTACCTGCTAGTGTACATCTCCATTACATTGCTTTCACATGACCTGTTATTACTGTAAATTGTATATCTTAGATTCAAGCTGTACGTACATTCCCGCGATTACCTGTATATGTTATCTACTATTCACGAGTTGGCAACTCACCCCCGTTGTGCCACAGGTGTTTCAGGTTGTTCCCCAGAGTAGTCGAGGCAGGCTATTCAGTACCCATCTATCATCTTTTGCTACAGATACCGCATCAGCTCACAGTACTATTTTGCTTAGTTGGGTTAGATGATTATCTGTATTTCATATTGTATATTCGTTGTATTTTGTACTCTCCATCTACTATTGTATTGTTGACTTATAGACTTGGTGAGGACGTTATTGTATATTATTTGTGGATTTGTTGTCTTTTATATACAGCTTTCTCTCTATTGTCTCTTATTTCTTCGCCACGGCGTCGTATACTTATGGTATTATTGTTTTTCCGTCTTGAGCTAGTTTTTACAAAAAAGGGTGTTGCCAAAATTTTAAAGAAAGAAAATGGGACTTTTAAAGAATCTGGGTTGTGATTTCAAATGTTTCAAATACTATACTATCTTTTCCGTATTTTCTTGGTTTAGATTTCTGGGTTTTGGCTTTCTTTTACTGCGTTACGTCTTTTGGCGTTGCGTAGTATTAGGGCCGTCACGGGCCAATTTTGGGTCGTGACAAAGTTGGTATCAGAGCGTTAGGTTTTACCTTTCGGAGTGTAGGATGACCTTAGTATGATGGAGTAGGTAGCTTAAACAGAGTAACGTAGTGTGTGTATGTCTGCAGCATACCCACGGTGCGGTACTTTGCATTAAGTGACCTAAGTACAATTTTTCTTGAAATTCCTTCCTTGATGATTCATATCCTTAAGATTCGATTCCTTATTCTCATTGAATCTTATATCTATTTACAGCGTTGCCGCCGATGACTATGGGGACTCGGAGTGATGCAGCGAGGGCCGAGGTCAGAGTTGGCTCGGGTGAGACGAGTACTGACCAGGATGGCACTCTAGTTGCACAGGTGCAGACGGAGCAGCCTACGACCTATACTATTGATAGACTTTTGGTAGAGATGCAGGACTTCCGCCAGACTATGAGTTCATTGGTTGATGTCGTTCGGGAGCTAGATAGGAGGTTGTCACCCCTGTTACTCAGTTGTCACTTGCGATCAGCATGCAGCAGTCCTCACCTACATAGCACCAGTGGTTGCAGCTCCAGTTGACGAGACACATATTCCAAGACAATGGAGGACTCGTACCAGCGTACCATCCCAGAGGCAGAGGTTTGTTCATCGAGACAGATTTCGTGGCCGTCGCGGGAGTAGTAGAGGCTTAGGACGAGGACAGTCGTTCAGCTCTCATCCCCAGGATGGTCAGCAGTCAGCACGTGGATGTTTTCGATGCGGGAGCCTTCAGCACTTTGTCAGGGATTGTTCCTCAGCACGGCGTCAGGATCGTACTCAGAGAGGCCGTGGACGTGGAAGGTTCGCTCAGAGGGCTCAGGCTACCAGAGGAGTTCATCCAGCTGCGAGTAGAGGGCAGACACAGGAGTTTGCTTCTACTCATCAGGACGCGCAGACGTCCAATGTGGAGTTTTCAGGTACCCTTGATTTATATGTTCTTTGATGTATTCGTTTGTTTTTCATGCATGTACCGTGGTCAGGTAGATTAGTAGTAGTTTTGTTAACCTCTGTCAGCGATTCTTTTGTTGCGCGACACGTATTTCAGTTTTGTGCCAATCGGATAGGAGATATAGATTCGTCCGTCATTTTGATCCTTCTGGAGAGGTTGGAGTTGACGTTCTCCTGGGCACGGACTGTTTAGTTACGTGTTAGGCGTCTGTGGACTATCGTGAGGAAACAAGTTAGGTTCTGTTTTCCCCGGCAAGTCAGTTTTTGTTGTGTAGGTGGATAGTTGTGCCGCCTCTCACAGCTTGAATTCAGCCTTTTTCGCTGGTCGGCTTTTGAGGAGATGTCGTGGATTCTTGGCATTCATTCGTGATACCGGAGCCACAGTGGGATTGTTGGACCGGGTTCCTTTCGTGCGAGAGTTTTTCCGACGTTCCGGATAAGCCGGCGAAGCTTAGGGAGCTTAAGGATCAGCTGCAGAGTTTTGGTTTGAGGAGTTTGGTGCGTCTGAGTGTTTCGCTTTTGGAAGCTCCTATTTTCTGTTCGTCAAGAAGAAGGACGGCAGTTTAGGATTGTGTATCGATGGATCGTTACTTGAACGGGCTTACGGTACGGATATGTATCCTTTACCTCGCATAGACGATTTCTTCGATCAGCTCCAGAGTGCGAGACATTTTCTAAGTTTTCTTGGGATCAGGTCATCATTATTGCGGATTCGGAGTGAAGGCATTCCGACGACTGCCTTATGCGTGCTACGGGCTTTGTGTGTATCAGTGAGTCGTTGGTGTTAGTAGTATGTATGCCCTAGAGGCCAGTATTGTACAGATATTGTATATTATATTGGATGCTTGGACATATATAGAGATGACTTTCTTGCTCGATATGATAGTATGCTATCTGGTTACTCTTTATCTTAACATGTACACTTGTCTCTTTAAACTGTCATATAGTTACATGTTGGTAAAGCCCTTAGGATGTGTACTTGACTACCTGGACTATGATGCAGATCATACTAGTAGGGACATGGTAGTCCATAAGTACATCCTTCAAGGTCCCTAGTCGTGGGTGTATCGAGACGGGGCATCGATATACCAGAGTAGACTAGCGTATGCGCTTCTCGACCCATGTGATGGGCGATGGATGATCCCATATCCATTGGTGTTTGACATCAGAGATGGTATACGGGTGCTCAGTGAAGACTGGGTACACTGGACGGACTCGCCGAGAACTCCCAGATGGTATTATACCTCACGTCAGATGGCAGTTCTCAGGTGACACTTGTGCAGGTTAGTCTGTAGACCCGAGATCGTCATAGAGTCTTGTGTGATTCCCACTGTGCTTTAATCTCCACCTTACCAGGTCCATGAGGGCGTGCAAAACGGTGGTCTTTGGGTACAGTCCCGAGTCACATGGAGGCAATGAGCGATAGGAGGGGTTTCGTCTCTCCCAGTATTGGGGGTTGATGTTGCGCAGTGCTCGATTGGCCGTAGCAGGGAAGTCCCTGGCCAGGGCTGATCAGAGATTTGCTGGTAAGTGTTACCAGTAGTTTCTCGACCCGTTATGAGCCTCACATCGGCACGACTTATCGAGTATTGTGGTCTGACGTTTACCACCCCTAGACTTGATATGCGACGTATTAGACGAACAGACCGGACTGTACGGTAAGTGTTACTGGTTGGATTCACAGGAATGTGAGCGGGCTAGCTCGTCGATCTTCTGATCACTCAATACCCGGATGGCCGTTACGTTTAGCAGACCGCTTGCGACTTGTGGGTGCTTGATATGATCATCATCTGCTACCGGCGTATTGACTAGTCTTTAGAGTCCTACACAGAGGTTTCCTGGTTCAAGCGAAACGAAATAGGAGCGCATATGATGTAGGGTTCCTAGGCACCCTAGTGAGGTCTCTAAAGGCATCTACCATGCCAAAATAAAAAATTATGGGTGCCGAGAGACCCGACTACGGATCGTCGGCTAGATTTTAGGCGAATAAGATAACTAGTTTACAACTAAACTATGAGATATCGGAAATACAACCTTTGTAGATCCGGTGCTCCACCTCCACGGCTCCGCAATGAAGTCTTCTCCGCTGTCCAAATCAAATCCGGGCTCTAGCGTCTGCTTCATCGGAGATTTGACGGGCTAGGTCGTCGACGACGTGCCGAAGATGATCTACGTCGAAGCATCACTAGATCGAGCTCCACCTTCACATTGCCATGAAAACTTGTGAAGGAAACACACTCTACTACTTGGCAAGAGGTAGAGGATGAAGAAATAGGAAGTGGATAGACTTTAGTTTTGGATTTCTCACACTCTTCATCAATCCACCATTGATGAAGTTTGGTTTTCTTCACTTGAAGAAAGGAAGAAGAAGAAGAAGAAAATGATATGATAAATATTATGATAAGTTCAAATTAATAGAAAAGAAAAATCAATCTTATCATAACACTCACCATAGTTAAGTGTAGAGAGTTAACCAAAGTTAGTGAGTGGTTAAGGTTTGGCATAAAACAAAAATGGTGGACTTTTCAAAAGTTCAAGAAACTTCAACAAAAGAAATAAATAAAGCCACCATTTTCCTTTTGCCAAAAACAAATAAAACAATAAATAAATCATTTAAAACCCTTAACCATTAACTAACTAAGGTTTAAACATACATTTAACCAAGTATTGCATGTATCATCAAACATGATACAAGCAAGTGCACAAAATCATATCGCATATGCAATGCGCACACCCGAGTGAGAAAATCCATTTAAAGTGAACCGATACTAGTTAATGCAAAGTAATATATCAAATACATAATTATGCATTAAATCATTAAATCAACACTTGATTCAATGATCCGGTCATGTCGCACACAACCGACTAGTATGCAATGTATCGGCTTATCGAATCATTCCTTGATTCGATAACTGGGTTATATCGCATATAACCAATCAATACATTCATCGCGAGAATGGAATACGGTATCACATACACATATTATTCTCGGTCCCGCACATATCTCATATGCGCTCCTATTTCGTTTCGCTTGACCCAGGAAACCTCTGTGTAGGACTCTAAAGACTCGTCAATACGCCGGCAGCAGGTGATGATCATATCAAGCACCCACAAGCCGCAAGCAGTCTGCTAAACGTAACGGCCACCCGGGTATTGAGCGATCTGAAGAACGACGAGCAAGCTCGCTCACACTCCAGTGAATCCAACCAGTAACACTACCGTACCGTCCGGTCTGATCGTCTGATATGTCGCATATCTCGCCTAGGGGTGGTAAACGTCAGACCCCAATAGCTCGATAAGTCGTGTCGATATGAGGTCTATAACAATTCGAGAAACTACTGGTAACACTTACCAGTAAATCTCAGCAACCCTGGCCAGGGATTTCCTGTTATAGCCAATCGAACACAGCGCAACATCAACTCCCTATACCGGGAGAGACGAATCCCCTCCTATCGCTCATTGCATCCATGTGACTCGGGACTGTACCCAAAAACCACTGTTTTGCACGCCCTCTTAGACGTGGTAAGATGGAAATCAAAGCACAGTGGGAACCACACAAGACTCTATGACGATCTCGGGTCAACAGACTACTCTGTACCAGTGTCACCAGAGAACTGCCATCTGACGTGAGGTATAATACCATCTGGGAGTTCTCGGCGAGTCCGTCCAGTATACCCAGTCTCCACTGAGCACCCGTATATCATCTCCGATGTCAAACACCAATGGATATGGGATCATCCATCGCCCATCTGTATGGGTCGAGAAGGTACACGCTAGTCTACTCTGGTATATCGATGCCCCGTCTCGATACACCCACGACTAGGGACTTTCAAGGATGTACTTATGGACTACCATGTCCCCACTAGTATGATCCGCATCATAGTCCAGGTAGTCAAGTACACATCCTAAGGGCTTTACCAACATGTAACAGAGAGACAATCAGTGTACACGTTAAGGTAAAGAGTAACCAGATAGCATACTATCATGTCGAGCAAGAAAGTCCTCCCTATATATGTCCCAGCATCCACTACAATATACATCCAATGTACAGTAATGGCCTCTAGGGCATACATATAACTAACAATCTCCCACATGCACTAGGGCCATCTGTAGCAGTGGTTGTAGTATCTCATACTCAACCATCCCATAAAAGTCTCTCTCTGGGTATAGGCCTTCGTGAGTGGATCCGCCGTGTTGTCCTCTTAGTCTGCTCTCCTAACCTTGATCACCATGGAGATCAACCATCTCCACGATCAGGTGATACTGCCTTAGAATATGTCTGGATCACTGATGGGACAGGGGTTCCCCGGCCAAAGCCACAACTCCATTGGTAGGAACCTGGTTCATCTCATGAACCTATATACACCCAAACAGCCTCTTTGGTAGCATCTTAAGTAGCAATGTATCATGCCTTTATCGTCTAGTATGTCACGGTATCTAGCTTGGAACTCTTCCAACATACCGTCCCTTTACTGAGGGTAAAGACAATGCATGCGACTGACATTCAGTCGTCTTTATCACTCTGGAACACTTCCAGTGATTCTCCCCAGGATCGATTGATACCATCTCACTACTACTAGTGAGATTCCTAACATCCAATTAGATCTATCTCATAGATCCAAAATCCAGGATTTAGTAGGTATCATTTCGATCCTATGTGGAGAATCATTGTGATAAGCGGAGACTGATCGAGCGTAGCATAGGAAACTCCTTCCCTATCAAGAGTATGTCATCCACGTACTTTACGAGGATCGTCACCATACTCCCTAATACCTTTTTGTTTATACAAGGTTCATCTACCATTTTGATGATGTCAACTTCTTTGAGTAATCCATCAAAACAGATGTTCCAACTCCGCGATGCCTGCTTTATCATATAAAGCATCTTACACACGTTTCCGCTGCTCCCACTATTTACGAAGCCCTCTGGCTGTGTACTTATAGACTCGCTCTTCTAAAACATCATTTAGAAAAGCAGTCATGACACCCAACCACCAGATATCGTAGTCATGGTATGTAGCCGTGACAAGTAGGATCTGGATGGACTTAAGCATAACTACTTAGAAAAGGTTTCATCATCATCCATACCCGGTCAATGATGAAAACCTTTAACAAGTCCAGCTTTGAAAGTCTCAACTTTTCCATTTACACCAAGTAATCTTCTCAAGATATACTTGCTCCTGATGGGGATTTAACCCTTCAGATATAGCAACCAAAGTCCATACTTTGTTGGTGTATAAGGATTCCATCTCAGATCGCTAAGCATCCAGCCATTCTTACAGTGTCTCACTCCTGATGGCCAGCTCGAAACCAGTTAGGTCATCATCTCATGATGCAATCCTCGCTCCCACTGTCATAGAGAAACCGAAGTATCTCTCAGGTGAGTGAGAAACCCTACTAGATCGGCGGAGAGGCTGAGGTTCGTTGGCATCTACTGAATCCTTTGGTTGTGCCAAATCATCTTCTGTACTTTGTATAGCTGGAACCTTTCCAGTTCTACATTACAGACCTTGCCTCGAGCTTGTCCGGATTTTGCTTTTAGACATTTGCCGGACAACCCCAAATCTTAACCAGCTTAAGACATGGGCTCTTCCCTTTCCATATCACATATGAAGTGGTAGGCACTGATTTGATTCGAACCCTATTCAATAGGTATGCAGCTTCTCAAGTGCATAACCCCCTAAGGAAAAAGGTAACTCAGTAGTACTCATCATAGAGCACACCTTATCATATAGGGTGTGATTGCTCCGTCCCGATATACCATCGTGCTATGGTGTATTCAGAGGAGTAATGCTGAGAGAGAATCTCATTCTCCTTTAGAATAATCCAGAATTTCCGTGCACAAGTATTCTCCTCCTTGATCTCATCATAGGACATAATACTTATACCCGTACTTAGGTTCTCTACTTCTAACTTATATTCTGTGAATATCTCAAAAGGTTCGGACTTGTGTTTCAACAGGAACATAGGTCTGAAACTCGAAAGATCATCAGAGAATGTAATGAAGTATAAAGAATCAGTCTTGGCATGTGTAGACAGGGGACCTACATATATCAACATGTATCATCCCAAGAGTTCACTAACTCTTTCTCTGTTTCCAATAAACAGAGCTGGTGTCATCTTATCTTTGTGACATGACTGGCAAGTTTCACAAGATGTAAATTCAAACTAATTTAAATATGCATCTTTATGTAACTCTAGCTAGTCGGGTCGCATTGATATGACCTAGTCTACAATACCTCAAGAAGAATTCGTTCATTTCTGAACTTTTCCTCTTGTGTGTGTTCTGTATACAAAGAACTGTAGTTTGATTTAGAACATTAATGCTTTTAGATAACGTGCCTGAACCGATCAACTTTTGATATAGGAAATGTTCAAAACATTATCCAACAATACAAAATTTTATCATTTCTTTACTAATAAAGAGATAGATATAATTTTGTATATCAGGTTCGGTATCTAATAACATTTGTTCAGAATCAATGTATTCAGGTAATACAGGGTGACAGTGACCGACAGACTTGGCTGCAACACTTGCCCCGTTTTCTGCCTCATGAAACTTATCACCCGTTCTCAGCTTTTCTACTCTTTTGTAGCCCTATGTAACAGATTACATATCTGGGATCCTGATCCGGTATCATATACCAAGGATGCGGAGGATACTGAGAAACAGTTCTGTATAATGAACACACCTGAAGATGATGCATCAGCATGTACTCTCTTCGTTTGGGCGGCACGGGAAATCTGGTATTCCCCAATTTCCTGCTCTGTCTTATAACAATTATATGTTGGAGCGGGACCAACGTTCCCCAGCTCAGTATAACAAGCGGGTTCGGTCAATATTCCGTTTTATTATCTTGATTAAGGCATGATATGGTCGCTACCAGGAGAGAGAGAGAAGAAATCACTCAGCGTGCGCTCTGTCAAGAATAGATTGGTTTTTATTTTATCTAATCAGGATGGCTCCCACTGCTTTTTATCAAATCTTCCTTCAAACCCTAAAAGGAAAGACTAGCCGGGATTAATTACACACTACAAGTTCGCCAATCTTTCAGCCAGGCCAGTGTCGGTACTTTGAGGGAGGTCCCCCGTGCTTTCGCACGAACCTAATTAATGTAAACCTCATTTTCCCAGAGGCGTAACCTCGTTAACACATTTCTAGACACCTACTTGATCGGCTAATTGTAATGTATAAAACTCTCCCAGGAGTAACTCTTACTCGCAGCGGGTATCGGGATCCAACTATCTCATAGAAGGTATGCAATCTCATTGCAAATTTCAACACTTGAAATTCCCGATAATATTCTGCCCCTAGCTCGCTATGACCTTGACGCATGCCAAATAACCCATAGTCTGCTAGTCAAGTTCAACCCGTCATTTCCTAATTGAATTAAACCCACCCGCACGACCCTTGACGCATGCCAAACAACGCCGTACGAATACCCTAATCCAATCGCATCGTATGCTAGCAGATAAGCACTAGTTAGCTACCGTACACTACGCCTTGACGCATGCCAAACAACCGCAGCACGAATACTAACTAGTACTTATCTGAAATGATGGAGGGCTACGACAGGTTTTTCTGAAAACCTATTGCGTAATGAACTTGATATCGTTGTAGGATCGAATGAATTTTGAAATGGAGTGTTTTTTAGGCTTTTCTAGTTTTGCTAAAGGAGTCACTCTCGGTGAAGGGATCGTCGGTCCTTTCCTCGTCGAATGAGGTGCGGGATATATCATATATATCACTGTGCAAAGCAAAAACTCTTAAAAGCAATCAAAAGACAAACCGAGTGTGTAGCATCTGCCAGTTATTGCTAAAGGAGTCACTCCCGGTGAAGGGATCTCGGTCCTTTCCTTATCGAATAAGGTGCAGGATATATCACATATCCCGCTGTGCAAAGCAAGAACTGTAGCTACCTGTTTTATTTTGAAATTCGATTCTACAACATCTTAGGTTTCTTTTATTTCATTAATCACATTAATGAAGTCCCATCATTTAAATACCTAAACATCACAGATAAATACGACGTACACTTATGCCATCCGCATTCGCCTCGATGTCCCCTCGTGCACCGTTAGGTTAGGTAACTAACGACAGAGCGGGGCAGGGCTAGCGCGGGTGTAAAACATAAGTAACGGCTATATAATATTTCATATATACTATATACTGTATCTATCACAGAGCATCACATGATCACATCACAGATATCGCAGCAGAAGAATCATATGAAATATTGGATATACTAGGACGTCCGTGTTTTCAATACGAGCCAGTATAAAACACAGATTCCACGGTCGTGATGAATAGCCAAACCCACACCCCTAGACCCCTACGAGAGCGGCAAGCAACCCTACCAATTTTAGAGTTAGGAGACCCGATCTCGACTCCTCGAGTTGGTCTCCCACTGGACTCCAGAACCCGGTTACTTGTGCCCTTCTCCTTGGGTCTATCCTAGTGCGGAAAAGTAAATAATATACAAACGGTGACATCTTCCACAACCTGGAAGTGCCCCAATAAAAGAATATTACATACAAGTTTTTACATGAATGAAAATGAAAAACACTCATCTCACATAAAAACCCCCGGCTATTCAAACACGACAATCCAATATAACATATCCAGCAACACATAACATCACATGTCATCAACGTAAGTAAATATGCGCATCCCAATTGTCGTTGACATATAGCAACGAAACCGGCGATATCACATATTACACTTACGGTCACAGAAAAGAAAGTGTAAAACTACAACAGTTGGAATCCGCAATCTGCATAGACATCGCATGCCTAATCAAATGAATTCCTTAGACATCGCATGCCTAACAATTATAAACCACGCATTTTAGTCTCATTATCGAAAACTCTTTTCAATATCAAGTCGGGCAATTCAACAAGATTGCCGACATCCTGATCGAATACTCGTCGCATGCTTCAGTAGACGGCCTTACCCTGGATACCGTCGACGAAGTGCACCAAGGCGGAACACCGCTGCCTCGAGCACCCGAACGGATGCTTTCGGCGACAGGGTTCTCCTACAGTCACTTGGTCGGGGCTATGGAGTGAGGCTGTCTATTAAGTTTACCCGGCGAGTATCTGCGTATGCTACGTGATTGCAACGGACTTTTGATCGCATCAAAATTCTGTAGCAACCTATCAAGTGAGACTAAACTGCTATGTTTATAACATTCATTTAGTTATCACATAACTTTTGTGAATTGCAATTATTGTATCCCATTCCAGATAAACAGAAAACGTTAAACTTTTCGATCGAACAATCGAACACCCAAGTTTTCCCAATACAGATCAACACATGAAACAAATCTAACAACATTCAGTTCGTGCCTCAGTACCAACGGTCCAGCCGTAGAAGGGTCAAGCCAACGCCTCACATGTGGCACGCCGTACTGCCCCAAACCTGAAGGTTCAAAGGGCAGTTGAAGACGGTCACATAATCGAGTTAAGGTTTGTTGTCTTCTAGAGGGTCCATCGCGTTACTTGCACTACTTAGAACGTCGTTAAACTTCGGAAAAATCCAACACTTGGAAATTTCCCGACAAGGGAAAAATTGGGTATTTATATCCGGTCGAACTTTTTAAGATATTCAAAAATTTATCCGGAAAGCCACACAGACAAAATTTGAAACCCCGATCGAATCTTTGATTCCCAATACAACCCAAAAATGCTCAACTGTTTACTGCATATTAAAAATTCCCAGAAAACTCAGCACTGGAAACTAAGAATTACTGTGCAAAATAATTTAAATACTGGGGCCGTACGACCGCGGATCCGCCGCATGAGCCTTGCTCATGCCGAGGAAGCGCGTTGGAAAAGTGGAATTAGGTCCGCAAAATTTACAGTAATTCTTAGAAAACCCGGCTTGATTTTCTGGATATTTTTAATCTTGAAAAATCCATAATTTTAAAATCTGGACAGAGAGCATTTTTGAATACGGGTTTCGGGTTCGTTCGGATTTCAAACTCCGTCGGGACTTCTCCTAAGGCTCTAGCTAGGCTCTGATACCACTGTAGGGTTCCTAGGCACCCTAGTGAGGTCTCTAAAGGCATCTACCATGCCAAAATAAAAAATTATGGGTGCCGAGAGACCCGACTACGGATCGTCGGCTAGATTTTAGGCGAATAAGCTAACTAATTTACAACTAAACTATGAGATATCGGAAATACAACCTTTGTAGATCCGGTGCTCCACCTCCACGGCTCCGCAATGAAGTCTTCTCCGCTGTCCAAATCAAATCCGGGCTCTATCGTCGGCTTCATCGGAGATTTGACGGGCTAGGTCGTCGACGACGTGCCGAAGATGATCTACGTCGAAGCATCACTAGATCGAGCTCCACCTTCACATTGCCATGAAAACTTGTGAAGGAAACACACTCTACTAGTTGGCAAGAGGTAGAGGATGAAGAAATAGGAAGTGGGTAGACTTTAGTTTTGGATTTCTCACACTCTTCATCAATCCACCATTGATGAAGTTTGGTTTTCTTCACTTGAAGAAAGGAAGAAGAAGAAGAAGAAAATGATATGATAAATATTATGATAAGTTCAAATTAATAGAAAAGAAAAATCAATCTTATCATAACACTCACCATAGTTAAGTGTAGAGAGTTAACCAAAGTTAGTGAATGGTTAGGGTTTGGCATAAAACAAAAATGGTGGACTTTTCAAAAGTTCAAGAAACTTCAACAAAAGAAATAAATAAAGCCACCATTTTCCTTTTGCCAAAAACAAATAAAACAATAAATAAATCATTTAAAACCATTAACCATTAACTAACTAAGGTTTAAACATACATTTAACCAAGTATTGCATGTATCATCAAACATTATATAAGCAAGTGCACAAAATCATATCGCATATGCAATGCGCACACCCGAGTGAGAAAATCCATTTAAAGTGAACCGATACTAGTTAATGCAAAGTAATATATCAAATATATAATTATGCATTAAATCATTAAATCAACACTTGATTCAATGATCCGGTCATGTCGCACACAACCGACTAGTATGCAATGTATCGGCTTATCGAATCATTCCTTGATTCGATAACTGGGTTATATCGCATATAACCAATCAATACATTCATCGCGAGAATGGAATACGGTATCACATACACGTATTATTCTCGGTCCCGCACATATCTCATATGCGCTCCTATTTCGTTTCGCTTGACCCAGGAAACCTCTGTGTAGGACTCTAAAGACTCGTCAATACGCCGGCAGCAGGTGATGATCATATCAAGCACCCACAAGCCGCAAGCGGTCTGCTAAACGTAACGGCCACCCGGGTATTGAGCGATCTGAAGATCGACGAGCAAGCCCGTTCACACTGCAGTGAATCCAACCAGTAACACTACCGTACAGTCCGGTCTGATCGTCTGATATGTCGCATATCTCGCCTAGGGGTGGTAAACGTCAGACCCCAATAGCTCGATAAGTCGTGTCGATATGAGGTCTATAACAATTCGAGAAACTACTGGTAACACTTACCAGTAAATCTCAGCAACCCTGGCCAGGGATTTCCTGTTTTAGCCAATCGAACACAGCGCAACATCAACTCCCTATACCGAGAGAGACGAATCCCCTCCTATCGCTCATTGCCTCCATGTGACTCGGGACTATACCCAAAAACCACCGTTTTGCACGCCCTCTTGGACGTGGTATGATGGAAATCAAAGAACAGTGGGAACCACACAAGACTCTATGACGATCTCGGGTCAACAGACTACTCTGTACCAGTGTCACCAGAGAACTGCCATCTGACGTGAGGTATAATACCATCTGGGAGTTCTCGGCGAGTCCGTCCAGTGTTCCCAGTCTCCACTGAGCACCCGTATATCATCTCCGATGTCAAACACTAATGGATATGGGATCATCCATCGCCCATCTGTATGGGTCGAGAAGGTACACGCTAGTCAACTCTGGTATATCGATGCCCCGTCTCGATACACCCACGACTTGGGATTTTCAAGGATGTACTTATGGAGTACCATGTCCCCACTAGTATGATCCGCATCATAGTCCAGGTAGTCAAGTACACATCCTAAGGGCTTTACCAACATGTAACAGAGAGACAATCAGTGTACACGTTAAGGTAAAGAGTAACCAGATAGCATACTATCTTGTCGAGCAAGAAAGTCCTCCCTATATATGTCCCAGCATCCACTACAATATACATCCAATGTACAGTAATGGCCTCTAGGGCATACATATAACTAACATATGAGATATGTGCAGGACCGAGAATAATGCATGTATGTGATACCGCATTTCATTCTCGCGATATATGTTTCGATTGGTTATATTCGATATGACCTAATTATCGAATCATTGATTCGATAAATCGATACATTGGATTCTAGTCGGTTATGTGCGACATGACCGGATCATTGAATCAAATGTTGATTTAATGATTTAATGCATAATTATATATTTGATATATTGCATTGCATTAACTAGTATTGGTTCACTTTAAACGGATTTTTCTCACTTGATGCACATTGTATATGTGATATACTTTAGTGCACATTTTTGTATCATGTTTGATGATACTTGATCATTTAGTCAAGTGTATAGAATTAATCCATGGTTAATTTGATAATTAGGGTTTTGCATATTTATTTATTTATTTATTTATTTATTTATTTCGAAAAGATAAAGATGAGAATGGTGGCTTTCTTTGTCATTAGTTGAAGCTTCATGAAGCTTTGACTTTTGCAACCATCCTTATCTTCATGCTTAACCCTAACCCATCCAAGTGACCATGGTTTATTCTCTACACTTAACCTAGGTTAGAACATGATAAGTATTTGATTTTATTATTCTTTTTCAAAAATACTTATCATATTCTATTTGCTTCTTCCTTCTTCTTCAAGAGAGAAAACAAGAAGCCATCAATGGCAACTTGAGCAAAAGTGAGTAAAATCCAATTTCAAAGAGAACCCACCACCTATTTCTTCACCCTCTACCTCTTGCCAAGTTGTTTTGGGTGTTTACTTCACAAGTTTCACAAGTTTGTGAAGTCGGAGCTTGAACTTGCGATGCGTCGAGGTAGATCGTCTTTGACACAAAGCCGACGACCTAGCTTGCTCGTTTTCCCGATGAAGCCGACGATCGAGTCTAGGATTCGAGACGGACAGCGAGAGGACACCCACATGGAGCTAAGCAAGTGGAAATCCGGATCTACAAAGGTTGTAGCTTCCCACTTCTAGTTAAAGTGTTAACTAAGTTTTCATTTCGCCTAAACATCTAGTCTAAGATCCGTAGTCTAGGGTTTCTCGGCACCAAAATTTTTAAATTGGCATGTTCGATGCCTTGTGAGACCATTATAGGGTGCCTAGGAACCTTTCACTGGTATCAGAGCCTAGCTAGAGCCTTAGGCGAAGTCTAGACGGAGTTTGAAGTCCGAACGAACCCGAAACCATAATTCCAAGGTGCTCTCTGGAAAATTTCTGAAATTTTGGATTTTTGTCAATTAAAAATATGCAGAAAATCATGCAGGGTCTTATATGAAATACTGTGAAATTCGAAGGCCTAAATCAAATTTTCCAGCGCGGAACCGCGGCACGTTCTATGCATGGTGCGGCGGTTCCGCGGCCTTACTGTTCAATTATTTAATATTTTCTGCACAGTAACTCATATAATATAATGCTGTATTTTCTGGGGTATTTTTATTGTGACTCTACAGAAGAGTATTTTGGGGTTGTTTTGGGCATTCGGTATTTCGATCGGATTATCAAATTTCGTCTTTTGTGTATTTCTGGATAATTTCCAGAATATGTTAAAAAAGTTCGACCGGATATAAATACCCAATTTTTCCCCTGTCGGGAAATTTCTAACTGTTGGATTTTTCCATAGTTTAACGACGTTCTCAGTAATGCACGTAACGCGATGGACCCTCTAGAAGACAACAAACCTTAACTCGATTATGTGACCGTCTTGAACTGCCCATTGAACCTTCGGGTTTGGGGCAGTACGACGTGCCACATGTGAGGCGTTGGCTTGACCCTTCTACGGCTGGACCGTCGGTAATGAGGCACGAGCTGAATGTTGTTAGACTTATTTCATGTGTTGAGCAGTATCGGGAAAACTTGGGTATTCGACTGTTCGATCGGAATGTTTAACATTTTCTGTTTATCTAGAATGTGATACAATAATTGGAATTCACAAACAGTTATGAGATAACTGAATGAATGTTATAAATCTAGCAGTTTAGTCCCACATAATATTGAAAAGAGTTTTCGATAATGAGACTAAAATGCGGGATTTATATCTGTTAGGCATGTGATGTCTATGTATTTCATTTGATTAGGCATGTGATGTCTAAAGAAGTTGCGGATTCCAAT
Organism: Agapanthus africanus; assembly: GCA_030015575.1. Taxonomy (NCBI): domain Eukaryota; kingdom Viridiplantae; phylum Streptophyta; class Magnoliopsida; order Asparagales; family Amaryllidaceae; genus Agapanthus; species Agapanthus africanus. The sequence continues at coordinate 93,866,498 of JASDDO010000006.1, read as the reverse complement.
TGTTGTAGTTTTACACTTTCTTTTCTGTGACCGTAAGTGTAATATGTGATATCGCCGGTTTCGTTGCTATATGTCAACGACAATTGGGATGCGCATATTTACTTACGTTGATGACATGTGATGTTATGTGTTGCTGGATATGTTGTATTAGATCGTCGTGTTCGAATAGCCGGGGGTTTTTATGTGAGATGAGTGTTTTTCATTTTCATTCATGTAAAAACTTGTATGTAATATTCTTTTATTTGGGGAACTTCCAGGTAGCGGAAGATGTCACCTTTTGTATATTATTTACTTTTCCGCATTAGGATAGACCCAAGGAGGGGAGCACAAGTAACCGGGTTCTGGGGTCCAGTGGGAGACCAACTCGAGGAGTCGAGTCCGGGTCTCCTAACCCTAGAATTGGCAGGGTTGCTTGCCGCTCCCGTAGGGGTCTAGGGATGTGGGATTGGCTATTCATCACGACCGTGGAATCCGTGTTTTATACTGGCTCGTATTGAAAACACGGACGTCCTAGTATATATAATATTTCATATGTTTATTCTGCTGCGATATCTGTGTTGTGACTCTGTGATGGATATAGTATATAGTATATATGATATATTATATAGACGTTACTTATGTTTTACACCCGCGCTAGCCCTGCCCTGCTCTGTCGTTAGTTACCTAACCTAACGGTGCACGAGAGGACATCGAGGCGAATGCGGATGGCATAAGTGTACGTCATATCTATCTGTGATGTTTAGGTATTTAAATGATGGGACTTCATTAATGTGATTAATGAAAGATAAGAAACCTAAGATGTTGTTGAATCAAATTTTAAAATAAAACAGGTAGCTACAGTTCTTGCTTTGCACAGCGGTATATATGATATACCCCGCACCTTATTCGATGAGGAAAGGAGCGAGATCCCTTCACCGGGAGTGACTCCTTTAGCAATAACTGGCAGATGCTACACACTCGGTTTGCTTTTGACTGCATTTGCATTTTTGCTTTGCACAGCGATATATATGATATATCTCGCACCTCATTCGACGAGGAAAGGACCGAGATCCCTTCGCCGGGGGTGACTCCTTTAGCAAAACTAGAAAAGCCTCAAAATCACTCCATTTCAAAACTTCATTTGATTCTACAACGATATCAAGTTCATTACGCTCATGGTTTTATGAAAACCTGTGTAGCCCTCCGTCATTTCAGATAAGTACTAGTTAGTATTCGTGCTACGTTTGTTGACTATGTTAAGGCGTAGTGTGCGGTAGCTAACCAGTATTTATCTGCTTATGCATATGATGCAGATTGGATTAGGGTAGTCGTGCGACTTTGTTGACTATGTTAAGGGTCGTGCGGGTGGGTTTAATTCAATCAGGAAATGACGGGTTGAACTTGACTAGCACTTGTGATTTGTTGACTATGTTAAGGTCACATAGATGCTAGGGGCAAAATATTATCGGGAATTTCAAGTGTTGAAATTTGCAATGAGATTGCATACCTTCTATGAGATAGTTGGATCCCGATACCCACTGCGAGTAAGAGTTACTCCTGGGAGAGTTTTACACATTGCAATTAGCTGATCAAGTAGGTGTCTAGAAAGGTGTTAACGAGGTTATGCCTCTGGGAAAACGAGGTTTACATTAATTAGGTTCGTGCGAAAGCACGGGGGACCTCCCTCAAAGTACCGACACTGGCCTGGCTGAAAGATTGGCGAACTTGTAGTGTGTAATTAATCCCGGCTAGTCTTTCCTTTTAGGGTTTGGAGGAAGATTTGATAAAAAGCAGTGGGAGCCATCCTGATTAGATAAGATAATAACCAATCTGATCTTGTACGAGCATACGCTAAAGTGTTTTCTTCTCTCTCTCTCCAGGTAGCGACCAGTTTATGCCTTAATCAAGATAATAATATGGATGTATTAACCGAACCCGCATGTTATACTGTGCTGGGGAACGTTGGTTCCGTTCTTTCTTATAAGAGTTATAGGAATGAAAAGGATATAGGGGAATACCAGGATTCCCATGCCACCCGAATGAAGAAAGTACATGTTGATGCATTTTCTTCGGGTGTGTTCGTTACTGAGAACTGTTTCTCCATTTGCTCTACGTCCTGGGTATTAGATACCGGGTCAGGATCCCATATATGTAATCAGTTACATGGGCTAAAGAAAGGTAGAGAACTGGGAGAAGGTGATAAAGACATTAGAGTTGGAAATGGTGCAATTGTTGCAGCTAAGACTGTCGGGGAATATCACCTTGTATTACCAACTGGTAATACATTGGTTCTGAACGAATGCTATTACATGCCGAACCTGATATGCAACATTATATCGGTTTCTTTATTAAGTAAAGAGGGATATAATTTTGTATTACAGGATAATGTTATGAACATTTTCCGTAACTAAAAGTTGGTTGGATCAGGCACGTTATGCAATGGCATTTATGTTCTAAATCAATCAACAGTTCTGAGCATAACAAACACACACAAGAGGAAGAGTTCTGAACTCAACGAATCCTTCTTGTGGCATTGTAGACTGGGTCACATCAATGTGACACGACTAGCTAAGTTGCATAAGGATGGATATTTGAAACCTTTCGAATTTTCATCTTATGACACTTGCCAGTCATGTCTCAAAGGCAAGATGACCAAGACTCCGTTTACGGGACACGGAGAAAGAGTTACCGAACTTTTAGGACTGATACATAGTGATGTATGCGGTCCCATGTCTACACATGCCAGGGATGGTTCTTCGTACTTCATTACATTCACTGACGATCTCTCTAGATTCGGATATGTGTTCTTGATGAAACACAAATCAGAAGCTTTTGAGAAATTTAGAGAATATAAACAAGAAGTCGAGAACCAAACCGGAAAAAGTATTAAAATCCTTCGATCTGATCAAGGAGGTGAATACTTGAGCAATGAATTCCTGGACTTCCTAAAAGAGAATGGGATTCTCTCTCAGCTGACTCCTCCATATACACCACAGCACAACGGTGTATCTGAACGGAGGAATCGCACCCTATTAGATATGGTGCGCTCTATGTTGAGCACAGCTGAGTTACCTATTTCCTTCTGGGGTTATGCGCTGGAGACAGCAGCATACCTATTGAATCAAGTTCCATCTAAATCTGTACCTACCACACCATATGAGATATGGAGTGGGAAGAGACCATATTTTAAACGAGTTAAGATATGGGGTTGTCCGGCCTATGTCAAAAGGCAAAATCCAGACAAACTCGAGGCACGGTCAGTTCTTTGCAAGTTTGTGGGATATCCTAAGAATTCTCAAGGATATTTTTTCTACCATGCTGAAGAACAAAAAGTGTTTGTTACTCAATATGCCACCGTTTTAGAAAAGGAATTCCTTGAAAAAGAAATTAGTGGCAAAATGGTAGAGCTGGAAGAAATTCCAGATACACAAACTATAACTGAAGATTTAGTGGAACCAGAGGATTCGATAGTACCCGATGAACCCCAGCCTCTCCGCCGATCTAGTAGGGTTTCTCTTCCACCTGAGAGATACTATGGTTTTCTCATTGATGGTGGCAGTGAGAATTGCATCATGGAGGATGATGACCCAACTAGCTTCGAGCAGGCCATCACGAGTGGGGACTTAGTGAAATGGCTGGATGCTATGCGGTCCGAGATGGAATCCATGTACACCAACAAAGTATGGACTTTGGACGTTGCTCCTGAAGGGGTAAAACCCATTGGGAGCAAGTGGATCTTCAAGAAGAAACTTGGTGTAGATGGGAAAGTGGAGACTTTCAAAGCTAGACTTATAGCAAAGGGTTTTCGTCAAAGACCATGTATGGACTATGACGAAACCTTTCCTCCAGTGGCTATGCTTAAATCCATCCGGATCATGCTTGCCATCGCTGCATATCATGATTACGAAATCTGGCAAATGGATGTTAAGACCTCCTTTCTAAACGGTGATTTAGAAGAGTGCGTGTACATGACTCAGCCAGAGGGCTTCGTAGACAGTGGGAGCAGCGGAAAGGTGTGCAAGCTGCCTAAATCCATTTATGGATTAAAGCAAGCATCGCGGGGTTGGAACATCTGCTTTGACGTCGCTATCAAAGAGTTTGATTTCGTCAAAAATGCAGATGAACCTTGTATCTATAAGAAGGTGGCAGAGAGTAAGGTTGTCTTCCTCGTATTGTACGTGGACGACATACTCTTGATAGGAAATGATATTCCTATGCTGCAATCGGTCAAGCTCTTCTTATCACAAAGATTCTCGGTGAAAGATCTTGGTGATGCCTCCTGCATATTGGGAATCAGGATTTATAGAGATAGATCCAAAAGGATTTTGGGATTGTCCCAATCCAGGTACATTGACACCATACTAAAGAGGTTTAGTATGGAAGAGTCCAAGCGTAGGAACTTACCCACGATCTCTGGAGTCACTCTCTCCAAAGAGATATCTCCTAAGACTGATTTGGAGAGAGCTCGCATGGAAGGGATACCCTATGCTTCGGCAGTAGGCTCTATCATGTATGCGATGCTATGTACCAGACCCGATGTTGCATACTCACTAAGTATAGTGAGCAGGTATCAAGATGATCCTGGAGAGAGTCACTGGACAGCTGTGAAGAGCATTCTCAAGTACTTGCGAAGGACTAGAGATATGTTCTTGGTGTATGGTAACGAAGAACTCCAAGTGGAGTCCTTTACCGATTCGAGCTTCCAGAGTGATAAGGACGACTCTAAGTCGCGGTCGGGCTTTGTCTTTACCCTTTACGGAGGGGCGGTTAGTTGGAAGAGTTCCAAGCAGGAAACCGTGGCAGACTCGACGATGGAGGCTGAATACATCGCTGCCAACGATGCTGTTAAAGAAGCTGTCTGGATCAAGAAGTTCATTACTGAACTTGGAGTGGTTCCATCCATTAAGCATCCAATACCTTTGTATTGCGATAACAATGGAGCGGTGGCTTTGCCCAAGGAACCCAGGTCCCATCAGCGATCCAGGCATATTCTGCGGCGGTATAACCTGATCCGGGAGATAATTGATCGCCGGGAGATCGAGGTCAGGAGGGTTGACACGAAGAACAACAAGGCGGATCCACTCACGAAGGCCATTCCCCAGACACAGTTTGAGAGACTCTTCGGGATGCTTGGTATGCGATACTACAGCAGCTTGCCCTAGTGCAAGTGGGAGATTGTTAGTAGTATGTATGCCCTAGAGGCCAGTATTGTACAGATATTGTATATTATATTGGATGCTTGGACATATATAGAGATGACTTTATTGCTCGATATCATAATATGCTATCTGGTTACTCATTATCTTAACATGTACACTTGTCTCTTTAAACTGTCTTATAGTTACATGTTGGTAAAGCCCTTAGGATGTGTACTTGACTACCTGGACTATGATGCAGATCATACTAGTGGGGACATGGTAGTCCATAAGTACATCCTTCAAGGTCCCTAGTCGTGGGTGTATCGAGACGGGGCATCGATATACCAGAGTAGACTAGCGTATGCGCTTCTCGACCCATGTGATGGGCGATGGATGATCCCATATCCATTGGTGTTTGACATCAGAGATGGTATACGGGTGCTCAGTGAAGACTGGGTACACTGGACGGGCTCGCCGAGAACTCCCAGATGGTATTATACCTCACGTCAGATGGCAGTTCTCAGGTGATACTTGTGCAGGTTAGTCTGTAGACCCGAGATCGTCATAGAGTCTTGTGTGATTCCCACTGTGCTTTGATCTCCACCATAACACGTCCATGAGGGCGTGCAAAACGGTGGTCTTTGGGTACAGTCCCGAGTCATATGGAGGCAATGAGCGATAGGAGGGGTTTCGTCTCTCCCGGTATTGGGGGTGGATGTTGCGCAGTGCTCGATTGGCCGTAGAAGGGAAGTCCCTGGCCAAGGCTGATCAGAGATTTGCTGGTAAGTGTTACCAGTAGTTTCTCGACCCGTTATGAGCCTCACATCGGCACGACTTATCGATTATTGGGGTCTGACATTTACCACCATCCCCTAGACTTGTTATGCGACGTATTAGACGAACAGACCGGACTGTACGGTAAGTGTTACTGGTTGGATTCACAGGAGTGTGAGCGGGATAGCTCGTCGATCTTCTGATCGCTCAATACCCGGATGGCTGTTACGTTTAGCAGACCGCTTGCGGCTTGTGGGTGCTTGATATGATCATCATCTGCTACCGGCGTATTGACGAGTCTTTAGAGTCCTACACAGAGGTTTCCTGGTTCAAGCGAAACGAAATAGGAGCGCATATGAGATATGTGCAGGACCGAGAATAATGCGTGTATGTGATACCGCATTTCATTCTCGCGATATATGTTTCGATTGGTTATATTCGATATGACCTAATTATCGAATCATTGATTCGATAAATCGATACATTGGATTCTAGTCGGTTATGTGCGACATGACCGGATCATTGAATCAAATGTTGATTTAATGATTTAATGCATAATTATATATTTGATATATTGCATTGCATTAACTAGTATTGGTTCACTTTAAACGGATTTTTCTCACTTGATGCACATTGTATATGTGATATACTTTAGTGCACATTTTTGTATCATGTTTGATGATACTTGATCATTTAGTTAAGTGTATAGAATTAATCCATGGTTAATTTGATAATTAGGGTTTGGCATATTTATTTATTTGTTTGTTTATTTATTTATTTGGAAAAGATAAAGATGAGAATGGTGGCTTTCTTTGTCATTAGTTGAAGCTTCATGAAGCTTTGACTTTTGCAACCATCCTTATCTTCATGCTTAACCCTAACCCATCCAAGTGACCATGGTTTATTCTCTACACTTAACCTAGGTTAGAACATGATAAGTATTTGATTTTATTATTCTTTTTCAAAAATACTTATCATATTCTATTTGCTTCTTCCTTCTTCTTCAAGAGAGAAAACAAGATGCCATCAATGGCAACTTGAGCAAAAGTGAGTAAAATCCAATTTCAAAGAGAACCCACCTCCTATTTCTTCACCCTCTACCTCTTGCCAAGTTGTTTTGGGTGTTTACTTCACAAGTTTCACAAGTTTGGGAAGTCGGAGCTTGAACTTGTGATGCTTCGAGGTAGATCGTCTTTGACACAAAGCCGACGACCTAGCTTGCTCGTTTTCCCGATGAAGCCGACGATCGAGTCTAGGATTCGAGACGGACAGCGAGAGGACACCCACGTGGAGCTAAGCAAGTGGAAATCTGGATCTACAAAGGTTTTAGCTTCTCACTTCTAGTTAAAGTGTTAACTAAGTTTTCATTTCGCCTAAACATCTAGTCTAAGATCCGTAGTCTAGGGTTTCTCGGCACCAAAATTTTTAAATTGGCATGTTCGATGCCTTGTGAGACCACTATAGGGTGCCTAGGAACCTTTCAGTTGGATTCCCTGATGCCCTAGCAGCATTCGTAGATATGATGAACCAGATTTCTGCAGGCCGTTCCTCGACCAGTTTTGTTATGTTATTTACGACATTCTGGTCTATCTAATGTATCTTGAGGGACAGTAGTAGCACTTGATGATTTGTTATGTAGATACTGGAGAGAGCACCAGCAGTTTGCTAAATTCTCAGAGTGTTTCTTTAGGCTTGTTTTGTGTTGACTCCTAGGTCTTGTAGTCACGGGAGACGGTTTCGTATGGTTCCGAGGGAGATCGTGGCTGTACAGCTTAGGCCCAGACTTGTGTGCAGGACGGAGATCCGCAGATTGTTGGGCTTAGCAGGTTTTTACCGCCGTTTCATGCAGGATTGCTAGAGTAGTGCTGCACCGTCGACTGAATTGACCAGAAAGGAGGTTTCTTTTCTTTGGACTGAGGCATGTGTGCGGAGTTTTCAGCCGTTGAAGATTCAGTTAACAACTGCATCAGTCTTTCTTTGCATTTGGTTCGGGCGACCTTGTTGTTTAACTGTAATGTTTCTTGAGTGGGCTCGATTGTGTACTGAGGTGACACTATAGAGTTATCGCTTTTGCTTCCCTACATTTGGAGGAAGTACGAGAAGGATATCCCACTCTTGATCTGGAGATGGCTTGGTGGTTTTGCGTTGGAGATTTGGAGACACTACTTGTTCGAGAGTCATGTCAGATTTTCACGGACCACCAGAGCCTAATGTACATCTTCCTGCAGCGGATTTTGATTGTTGTGATGGTCTTCTGCAGATTTACAGTTCTTGTGTGATCGTTGAGTACAGCTTAAGTTCGTCTCTACGGAGGGGACAACTTGCTCATGTCCGCGCCCGACCACTTTTCTTAAATCGCTTTCGCGAGACACTGCCCTCCGATGCTCGTTCGTCATAGATACTTGAGCATACTCGGCTGGGTAATGATTCGGAGTCCTTGATTTGTGACACGGTGTGCTAAGTTAGGGACGCGTCTGTGTACCTGATATTATCAGGTAGAGACGTGCAATCCTAGAGTAAGCACATCAGTCAACTCTCTGTATTCATTCAAGTTCCGCCAATATTGACGTGACTTGTGAGATAGTTACGGGTGGACAGGAATGTAAAGAGAAGTTTCATGGTTTGATTCAAGGTGTCTGTTTTGTCGTGTGCTTGGGTCGAGCATTTGAGGCCGGCTGGAGAGTTGCAACCTTTTACCGTTCCGAAGTAGGAGTGGGAGCAGATCTCCATGAATTTCGTTATGGTTTCTACCCAAGTTTAGTCAGGGTGTGACTCCATTCGGATTCTTGTCGTCCGGTTATACTCAGTTTTCTAAGTTGTTCTTTGTTAAGTTGTGTGTTTGTGTTGTTTGTTGTCAGCGGTTGGGGATCGTCACTCGCCATCGTTAGGGTTCTCCTTCGATAGCTGTTATCAGGAGACACTCCAATTGGCCACCTTTAGGTTTAGGGGTTAGGTCCTGTCGATCGCCAGCCTCTTGTTTTTGTGACTCTGCGTAAGTTGGATTTTGGACCCCTGCTAGTCCAGAGCTTCGGAGATGGTCCAGTTGTGTTCAGGTCAGGATGAAAATTGTCCATTGCAAACTGAGGTCTTATGCCGACTGTGTTGAGACTCGAGTTCGCAGGGACAGATCATGTATTCCTACGGACTTTCCGATGTATGACGTATTGGATTTTGGGGAGCTTATCCCAGGATTTTAGGTCCTTTTAAGATCCTATAAGCGAGTTAGTTTCGTTGCCTTCAATTTAGCTCTTCCGTCCAGATTATTGGATTTTCACCCCGTATTCCTAGTGATGATACTTTACAATTACCTTCTTTACCTTTCTCACATGATTTGGCACAAGACATTTTGGCTTGACGCGACCTTTCGTTCACCAGCAGCCAATGGTGTTAATGGCTCGGCAGGTGGTGGAACATCGGTCAAGAGTCTTGCCATCTGTGAAGGGTTTTCTTGGGCGTAGCCGTATAGTGAGGTATTCACTTGGGAGGCTGCGAGCGAGATCTGAGAGTTTGTAATCTTCTCTTTGAAGGTACGTTTAGTATAATTTTAAATTCGGGGACGAATTTCTTTTAAGGGGGAGATTGTAACACCTTAGAATGTGTTTTGTGGTTAATTATATTTTATATATATAGTTTTTAATAAAAAGTTTACCAATTTGGTTTTTAATTATTTTATCCTATTTAATGAGTATTTTATTAGAATTTTCCTAGGCTTACACACACTTGTGCATGATAACTAGGGTTGTTTTGGGGGTTTAACCATGATTAGCAACATGGTGAACTACCTATTACTTAATCTAATTTTATGTTTTGTTTAAGTGTTTTGGGTTTTAAGTGTTATGGTTGTTTTAAAATGAATTTGAATAAGGTTTTTAAATTGACTTTCTTTGTGTTGACCTTGGTGAGAGAGAGAGAGTGCATTATGGGGCATGATGACCCTTGCCATGCCTCATTAAATGAAGAGAGAGAGAGAGGAGGGGGTTGACTTGTTGGTGTTCCCTCATTCTCACTCATTTCTCTCATCCTCTCACTCTCAAACTAACACACACACTTACCTGCTTCAGCTCCAGCAGCAGCACCAGAAACAACATCATCACCATCAGCTTCGGCATCCATCAGCAGCAGCAGCAGACATCATCTTCATCATCAGAAGCAGCAGCAGCAGAGGCAAGCAGCAGCAGCAGCAGCAACAGGAACCCCAGCACTTGCAGAAGCTCTTCTCCACTTCTTCACCTGCTTCTTAGGGTTCATTATGGTATATTTCTGAACCCCAATTCATGTTTGATTAAGTTGTGTGTGGTTTTGTGTCGATTAGTGTTAAATAGCTAATTTAGTGCTAGATTTTGGTGATTTGAGAGATGTTGTGGCAAAGTGATGATTGTGTTGGTTAACCCTACTTGTTTAAGTGTTATTTGGGTCACCTTAACTAAGTTTAACCCCAGATTACACTAAAATACCATAGGGTTTGTCTATTGTGCAAATTGGTGATTTTAAAGCGATATATTGGCAATCTGGAATCTGCTTTTGACCCGGGACCTTCAGGATAAATTTGAGGAGACTGGAACATGCTTACTAGGTCTAGAACACACCACCAGAACATGAGGCACCTGTTCACACTATAATATTGCATTATTATATTCCTCATTCTTATTCTTTTTATAAATAAACAGGTGCTTTTGACGCATGTATGCTACATGTTACAGGTTACAGGTTCTTAGAGCGAAAACAGTGAAAAAGACAAAAGACGATGTAAAAAGGGAGTTTTGACCAACAAATAGAAGGATCTTGATCAAGCCGACATGAAAGATAAAGTTCACAAAGTACAAGGCAGCGCAAGGTCTAAGATGTCAGTGAACGGTTAAAAGTCTAATACAAGTATTCACTGGAATATTTGGAAGAAACCTGGAAGCCTATTTGAGAAAATTACCACAGAAACAAGAAGCCCAAAAAGCCCAGAGCCATATGAAGAAAACTCAAGCAGTGATCTCACTATTGGGCCGCGGAACCGCGGCCCAAAGCCTACCCAGGCCGCGGTTCCGCGGCAGTATGGAGCCTGTATGGAATAAATTTTTTACTATAATTCTTTATGACTTTGACCGGTCTTTCTAGGGCTATTTTTGTAATTATAGACATGCGGATCAAATGTAACCCTAGGGTTTCCGATTCTCTATAAATAGGAACTCTACAGATTGTAATTCTTGATGCCTCCTTTTAATAAAATTTCATAAATCCTTTTTGGAGAGCATCGGTGTTTCTTCTCCATTCAGAAATTTAGATCTGACAACCCTACATGGATGATTGGAGGGATGCATCTGTAAGTAATTTAATTTCTTGCCCTAGTGTAGTTTTCATTTCCTTGCCCTAGGTAGATTTAATTTCATGCCCTAGGAACTTGTTTAGGGTTTAGCTTTGAGGAAGGATTTTGAGAGATGAGATCTCTCATCTCTTTCTTACCCACCAAATATTTACATTAGGACTCCATGCATACATGCACATACCGCTCCCTACGGCACTCCATCCCTCGAGGTAGCGGTGATACCGTAGTATAAAGGCCCGGGTGTGATGTTTTCCATGGAGGTTAGGATAAGGATCTCTAAAGAAAGGACAAGAACCTAGAGGAAGGAACACCTTCCCGAACGGATCTAATCCACTTTATTGATAATTACCATAACTCCTCATAGATCTTCATATGGGTATAGAAAGCGGTAATCATTTCAACCAAATGGCGCCGTTGCCGGGGATGGCGTGTTATTTCCTTTTTGCAATTTCGGGTTAATCAAAATTAAAAAAATCATAAAAATCTAAAAAATCACAAAAAATATAAAAATATATTATCTGTTATTTTTGGAAAGGGTACTTTGTTGTTTGAATCTTGCAGGATATACAATCGAGACGGATCTGGAAATTTCCAGAAAGCGAAACAAGAAGAACCGCGGAGATCTGAAGAGTAGAAAAAAAAAACCGGCCGAAGTCACCTAACCGCGGCAGATCCGCGGTCTGAGGCTTCCATACGTGGCGGTTCCGCGGTCATACCAGCAGATCAGATCCCCAAACTTCCTCTGCGGTTTAAAAAAAAGATAAAAAAAAGAAGAAGAAAAAAAACCTCTGTAAGTCTTCTGATCTCTCCTTTGAATCTTTCGATATATCTTTTGTTAAATTTCATGCAAGATTCTGTGCACTTTAAAAATATATTCCCTCCCATATAACAGTCTTGTGCAGGATTTTTGGGACCCGCTTAAAATAAAATAGATTGCAAGTAATATTTTGCTGTTGCATATCTTTTCTATAAAATATTTTGCTGTTGCATATCTTTTCTCTAAAAATCTTTTTGCAACAAAATTTTTCCAAATAAAGAGAGAGAGAAAAAAATCAATGAAAAATGAAAATAAAAAGGACAAATATTTTATAGAACTTGCAAAATTTTTTAGCCCCAAATAAATCCTTGCACCATCCAACCTTCCTTCTTGTCACCTTTCTTCTTCTAACATGGGTACCCCACACAATAAATCATTAGCCGAACTTTGGTATCCCGAACCTAATTTTGCGTCATATGTTAATTTGTTCGGTCAATTTAAAAACGATCCCTCCATGCCTAAAAATCATTGAAAGATCACATAGAGGCGTCTAGGAGAAATAGTTTGACTTTTCAACCTACTTTGTGTCAACCGAGTCAACCTTTACCACCTACATATGTTGATACCACTTCTTCAAGTCCTTCTGTCACTCCTAGGCCGATGTCCATTGCTGAGCATATTGCTCAATCTCGCAGTCGATCTTTCACCCCTCTCCACTCATCCAGTTCTAGGGATCAACACGACTATTCACCTTTTTATCCATAAGTTGACCCTACCCCTGCCCAACCACCCACTTTCTACCAGTCTTACCCGACTTTCCCACCGTCACTAGACCTTGTTTCTACACAGCCTTTTGGGAGTTTCACATATCCAAACAATTTTGAATCTTTTACCGAAACCCCCTCACCACCCAAGTCTAGTTTGGAAGAGTCGTTGGAGGCTTATATTGCTGCAACAAACAAAATGGTGAGGAATGTGGAAGCGTCCATGGCCGCCCTTATGCAACCTTATGAACCGGTAGCTAGTCTCCCACTAGCTTCAAATTTTTCAATGTATAAGGAGGCGGTTGGACAGAGTGAGAATGCGAGAGGATTTTCAAATCAAACCTACCCTTACACAATTGAAGCCCACAACTCCTGTTTGCCATCGATTGCCCTACATAGTTCACCTGTTGAAAATAAAAATGAGTTGTGTGATTTTGTAGTGTTTGATTTTCCAGATTGTGAGGAACCCCTTTCGAGTGAAACCGCACCTAATCCTTTCGATCTTTACCACTCTAGAACCTAAATCGATAGATATCCATGCTTTTGATGAGGTGTCTAAAGAAATTGATTTTCACTTGATTGAGGATATAGATGCCGGGATTATTTCGGATGATGAACCTGTCGATTCGCTTGAAATTTTATGTTCAAATCATCATTCTGAGTTATTAAATGGTTCTCCCGAATCTCATATGCGTCTTGATTTTGATGATAATGGCATGGATAGGCTAAATAATGAGTTGAATATTGAGGATAGTATTGAGGAGAGTCTTGAGGATAATATTGAGGTTGAATCATTTTTGTTTGATGTGTCTGATTTTCCAATTCATCCTCCTGAACCTTTGACTGTTACCTCACCCTCCCTCCTTCCCATCGTTCCGACCATGCTTGAAGACTGTGAGCTTGAAAGATTTTCCTTTGAATCCGATATTGTTCTCACAGATGATAACACTTACGAGTGTTTTACTTTTTCGGACGATGTTGATGACTCACCGCCCGAGTTTGAGTCCTTTACATTTTCAGATAAGCCATCAGACTCGGTTGATTATAGTAGTTTTGAACCATTAATGGAATCATTCAAGTTCGAAACGGTTTACTACGGTGAGAAAGATACTATCCTTAATTCACTCCCTTTCGTCTTTCCCATTGTTCCGACCGAACAAATGACCGTTACGCTTTCATCTCCTATACCAAGTTCGGCGTACCCATATTTTCTAGCGAATCTTGAGGGATTTGACCCCATTTCCCGACGGGTTGATAGGTTAGCGCAATTTCTTTTAACACATCGGTCATCACATATTGCGCTAATTTATTCACTAAATTTACACCCTCAAGATCGTACTCCACTTCCTTCTTCTTTTCGCCATTCTTCTCCCCCACCGAGACCATATTCTACCATTCTTCTTTCCACACGGTCTCGCGTGCTTCTCATTTTCTTGCACCAACCATACCATTTCCACGATAAGATTTTTGAATGGTTGGTGCTAACTTTTGGCTTGTGCAAGGCCAAGCTTAAGTTTGGGGGGAATCTTGTGTATATATGTAAATATTTTTGTTTTCTTTTTCTATAAAAAAAATAAATAAAAAAATTTGAAAACATTAAAAAAAATAAAAACAATGTAAATAAATAAACAGGAGAGTGCCGACATTTTGACCCTCTTGGTTTAGCATGACAGTGAGGACACTGTCAAGTTTAAGTTTGGGGGTATGCTCGGTAAGCCTTCTTTCCTTCGCATTCATTTGTATATATTTTTGCATTTGCATATTTATTTGAAAACCCATAAAAATTGAAAAATTTCAAAAAATATATAAATTAATATATTCAATTTTGGCTAATTGACTTGAGTTTGACAAATAGGTTAACTGGCTAGGAACAACTAGATCTTAGACTTAGTGAATTAAAAACCCTAAATATAACCGTCCTTAAAGTTTAACGGTAGAAAGTATATGCCTTTGTAGTTTATTTAGAAATAGGCAAATTTTGGGTTCACTTCTTGGGCTAAGTCGAAACGAAAGAAAGATATTGAAGCTTTTACTAGAGTATAAGTTTGAAAAATAGTTCCTAGCTTAAGTCTAGATTCTGAAAATGTATACCCTACAATTTGCACAATCACGCACCTTGAAACTTGGAATAGTAGAAGAGACCTTGAAATGCTCTTGTCTAAAGTCCTTAGTACAATGAAAATAAAAGAAAAATTGTGAATAAAGAATATAAAAAAAATGAACACTGGTTTTTGTGATTACTTAAGGCTGTAAAAATAGAAAAATATTTAGCGAGGGTGCTTCATCACCCAGTGCCTTAGACCAACTGGTTTGGGAGTCACTGCTAAAAGCCTTGGGTGTTGCAAGACTAGTAATTACGCTTAAATGTGCAAACACATTTTGTAATCGGTCGTTGGTACCTCAAGAAGTATTAACGGTCGCATGAAGGATGTGTAAGCGAAATTCAATTAAAAATTCACTAATAAGTGCTTTGGACAAAGGACGAGAGTACGACTTCTTGATTTGAATTTCCAAGTGTAGGGGTGATTTATACACACACGTGGGGGTATGTGATTGGAATTTAGATAAGAGAGAGGAATGAAAGATAGAACTTGTATCTTTAATAGAGTTGATAGAAATTCCTAAGTGGAGATGAAATCCTAGAAGGAAGACTTAAGAGATGCCGAAAGCTAAGTAGGTCTACATAACATATATAATCTTAAGTTAAATAATGAGGAACTGTGATGAATATGGGTGGATAATTTGCGAGTCAAAAGATAATAGAATTCCTTGTTAGAAAACCTAATTGGAGAACAAAAGTCAAAGGGCCGAGTTGATAGGATTTTGTGGGTGTAATTCGCTGAAAACCCTCAGGAGACAACACTCCTCCTACTAGGGACACCAAGAGGTTTAACGGCTTGTTGCATGTGGTCAGTGCAATCGCGTTTCCCTGCGAAAGTGCGGTTAGGATTTTAGTGAATAAAAATAAGTTTGCTCGAGGACGAGCAAAAGATAAGTTTGGGGGTATTTGTTCACACCATAATATTGCATTATTATATTCCTCATTCTTATTCTTTTTATAAATAAACAGTTGCTTTTGACGCATGTCTGCTACATGTTACAGGTTACAGGTTCTTGGAGCGAAAACAGTGAAAAAGACAAAAGACGATGTAAAAAGGGACTTTTGACCAACAAATAGAAGGATCTTGATCAAGCCGACATGAAAGATAAAGTTCACAAAGTACAAGGCAGCGCAAGGTCTAAGATGTCAGTGAACGGTTAAAAGTCTAATACAAGTATTCACTGGAATATTTGGAAGAAACCTGGAAGCCTATTTGAGAAAATTACCAAAGAAACAAGAAGCCCAAAAAGCCCAGAGCCATATGAAGAAAACTCAAGCAGTGATCTCACTATTGGGCCGTGGAACCGCGGCCTAAAGCCTAACCAGGCCGCGGTTCCGCGGCAGTATGGAGCCTTTATGGAATAAATTTTTTACTATAATTCTTTATGTCTTTGACCGGTCTTTCTAGGGCTATTTTTGTAAATACAGACATGCGGATCAAATGTAACCCTAGGGTTTCCTATTCTCTATAAATAGGAACTCTACAGATTGTAATTCTTGATGCCTCCTTTTAATAAAATTTCAGAAATCCTTTTTGGAGATCATCGGTGTTTCTTCTCCATTCAGAAATTCAGATCTGACAACCCTACATGGATGATTGGAGGGATGCATCTGTAAGTAATTTAATTTCTTGCCCTAGTGTAGTTTTCAATTCCTTGCCCTAGGTAGATTTAATTTCATGCCCTACGAACTTGTTTAGGGTTTAGCTTTGAGGAAGGATTTTGAAAGATGAGATCTCTCATCTCTTTCATACCCACCAAATATTTACAATAGGACTCCATGCATATATGCACATACCGCTCCATACGGCACTCTATCCCTCGAGGTAGCGGTGATACCGTAGTATAAAGGCCCGGGTGTGATGTTTTCCATGGAGGTTAGGGTAAGGATCTTTAAAGAAAGGACAAGAACCTAGAGGAAGGAACACCTTCCCGAACGGATCTAATCCACTTTATTGATAATTACCATAACTCCTCATAGATCTTCATTCGGGTATTGAAAGCGGTGAGATTTAATTACATTTCCAAACCATCCCTAAACCTAGCCCTAGCAAGAATAGATCTAGATAATTGCCCTAGGTTAATTAGATTTTTAGATTTAATAATTAATCCGAACACCCTTCGGAATTAACTCGTAAGCGCGAATCGGAAACTCACAACATCCCTGTGGACCGACCTGTACTCACCGGATAGCTGCAAAGCGACGCAGTTCTTGATTGCGGTTACAAATATTTTTGATCTATCTTTTAGAAAGCGCAAGCAAGCTAAATCATTTCAACCACCACCCTCTCCCTACCCAGGCCGCCAATTAAATCAATCTGGCCGCAATTTGCGGCCAGGAAGGGGTGTTGGGGCTTGGGGTTTTAGGTACTGTAGTCTGCTGTATAGTGTGGTGTTTTGGCATGTCTAGTTTTGTAAGATTTGACCTGCAGGGAAATATGGGATCATATATCGTTTTTGGTGTTCGTTGTGTTTGCACGATACGCGCGATACGTGAGAGGGTTCTGTGATCCAGCGTATCGCGGCGTGTCGCGATGGTTTTAGACGCGTACACACACGATTCAGCGTACCGTGCACACGCGCATTTGGTTCGCGACGCGAGTTTCTCTTTTTGGTTCGATATCACGTTTTGCGAGATTTTTGGCTTATATATGATTTTCATGTCTTATTTGCAGGTTTGCAAGAAGGGACTACGGACACTGCTACAGGGGGGCACATGGTAGGATTCACCTAGCGTGGAGTGTAGGTGAGTAGATTTAACATCTACAGGGGAATCGCCCGTATGGCGTTATGCGTCTGGGCTGGGATTCTAATATTTGTCGCATATTCTACGTCATTGTTAGAATTGCGCCTTTAGTTTATTTCTTTGATATAGCTGTACTGTGACTAGCAGCCGTAGGACACTGCACATATTATTGACGGTTCTTGTTGCACGAGAACGGATTGTATGCTACACACACATCGTCAATAATTGCTAAGTCACACACAACACCTTATAGATACTTTATTGCTTATCATACTTTACATCTATTTTATCGGTATACCAATAGTGTATCTGACCTTTAGAGATAGGTACATCTACACCTTGTGATACAGCTACAGGTATACCTTGTACATATTTTACTTATACCCGGGGGGGTATCCTTCATATTCTACTTATACCCAGGGGGTATACGACATCTTTTACTTATAGGTAGATACCTATACTTAGCTGTACCTTATTGATTTTGCATACATCTGGTTTCAGCTAAATACCTTCATTTACGTGCTTGCATTCAGATATATCGCATATATTTATTTCTGGATTTGCGCATTTATTTATTTGGATTTGTACAAGGTGTTTTCGGGATTTGGGAACCGCGGGAGTTCATGAAATTATGCATACATTGAAAAACCCGGTTTCCTTGATATGATATTTGCGCGTCCAGTATGAGTTTTATCGGTGCTGATTATATACTCCATACGAGGTGTGGTTGCCGTATGAGGGTACATGGTGGGGCCCGGTATGGTTCCCCTCGGCAAGAAGATCGATAGATTTTGCCGATTGAGCCTGGAGGCGGGCGAGTACCTACCGGTGACAGTACCCATGACTCGGCGGGGGATCACGGAGACACCGCTGGGAGTCATGTACGTATGCATAGGTCGAAAGGCGAGGGTCAGAGCTAGGCACTCGTGCTTTCAGGATTGCGTATGATACGTGATCAGGATTTCTGTGTCGATGCTTGGCACATTGTTTTCATGATATTTCTTATAATACCTTTGTATATATAACTGGGGTTTTAGCCGTTGTTATATATACCCTTACACCAATATTAGTGGAATGGGACGCTAATATATGTGTATTGCCCCCATCATATTTTACTTCTGCAAATATATATATATAGGATGTTAGAAATTATTTGAGATTCGACTTGGGATATAGGTGATTCATTGAGATTGGATATTGGATATGAAAGAGATTGATGATTTGTACATTCGGGATATAAGAGATCTATTCGATATTGTACATTGAGGAGATGTAAGACTTATATGATATGAGAGCCCAACTTGGGGGCTGATTTGAGGATTTGGGATTTGAGTGTCTTAATGGATTGTGATCCGGCCACGATGTCAGGTTTCCGTGGAAATGACATATTCCACCCCATACCTCACACTTATCTATTCTTTGCACAGATTCATATATTGGTAGTACCTGTTAGTGTACCCTTATGATAGTTGCATATTTGCTTTCTCATATCCCTATTGCATAGTTATTGCATACTATTATCATGTCATCATTGCTTCATATATTGATTGTACCTGCTAGTGTACATCTCCATTACATTGCTTTCACATGACCAGTTATTACTGTAAATTGTATATCTTAGATTCATGCTGTACGTACATTCCTGCGATTACCTGCATATGTTGTCTACTATTACGAGTTGGCAACTCACCCCCATTGTGCCATAGGTGTTTCAGGTTGTTCCCCAGAGTAGTCGAGGCAGGCTATTCAGTACCCATCTATCATCTTTTGCTACAGATACCGCATCTGCTCACAGTACTATTTTGCTTAGGTGGGTTAGATAATTATCTGTATTTCATATTGTATGTTCATTGTATTTTGTGCTCTCTATCTACTATTGTATTGTTGACTTAGAGACTTGGTGAGGACGTTATTGTATATTATTTGTAGATTTGTTGTCTTTTATATACAGCTTTCTCTCTATTGTCTCTTATTTCTTCGCCACGGCGTCGTATACTTATGATATTATTGTTTTTCCGTCTTGAGCTAGATTTTACAAAAAGGGTGTTGCCAAAATTTTAAAGAAAGAAAGTGGGACTTTTAAAGAATCTGGGTTGTGATTTCAAATGTTTCAAATATTGTAATATCTTTTCCGTATTTTCTTGGTTAAGATTTCTGGGTTTTGGCTTTCTTTTACTGCGTTACGTCTTTTGGCGTTGCGTAGTATTAGGGCCGTCACGGGCCAATTTTGGGTCGTGACAAAGTTGGTATCAGAAAGTTAGGTTTTACCTTTCGGAGTGTAGGATGACCTCAGTATGATGGAGTAGGTAGCTTAAACAGAGTAATGTAGTGTGTGTATGTCTGCAGCATACCCACGGTGCGGTACTTTGTATTAAGTGACCTAAGTACAATTTTGCTTGAAATTCCTTCCTTGATGATTCATATCCTTAAGATTCGATTCCTTATTCTCATTGAATCTTATATCTATTTATAGCGTTGCCGCCGATGACTATGGGGAATCGGAGTGATGCAGCGAGGGCCGAGGTCAGAGTTGGCTCGGGTGAGACGAGTACTGACCAGGATGGCACTCTAGTTGCACAGGTGCAAACGGAGCAGCCTACGACCTATACTATTGATAGACTTTTGGTAGAGATGCAGGACTTCTGCCAGACTATAATTTCATTGGTTGATGTCGTTCGGGAGCTACGACAGGAGGTTGTCACCCCTGTTACTCAGTTGTCACTTGCGATCAGCATGCAGCAGTCCGTCACCTACATAGCACCAGTGGTTGCAGCTCCAGTTGACGAGACACATATTCCAGGACAATGGAGGACTCGTACTAGCGTACCAGCCCAGAGGCAGAGGTTTGGTCATCGAGACAGATTTCGTGGCCGTCGCGGGAGTAGCAGAGGCTTTGGACGAGGACAGTTGTTCAGCTCTCATCCCCAGGATGGTCCGCAGTCAGTGCGTGGATGTTTTCGATGCGGGAGCCTTCAGCACTTTGTTAGGGATTGTTCCTCAGCACGGCGTCAGGATCGTACTCAGAGAGGCCGTAGACGTGGAAGGTTCGCTCAGAGGGCTCGGGCTACCAGAGGAGTTCATCCAGCTGCGAGTAGAGGGCCGACACAGGAGTTTGCTTCTACTCATCAGGACGCGTAGACGTCCAATGTGGAGTTTTCAAGTACCCTTGATTTATTTGTTCTTTGATGTATTCGTTTGTTTTTCATGCGTGTACCGTGGTCAGGTAGATTAGTAGTAGTTGTGTTAACCTCTGTCAGCGATTCTTTTGTTGCGCGACACGTATTTCAGTTTTGTGCCAATCGGATAGGAGATAGATATTCGTCCGTCATTTTGATCCTTCTAGAGAGGTTGGAGTTGACGTTCTCCTTGGCATGGACTGTTTAGTTACGTGTTAGGCGTCTGTGGACTATCGTGAGGAAACAAGTTAGGTTCTGTTTTCCCCGGCAAGTCAGTTCTTGTTGTGCAGGTGGATAGTTGTGTCGCCTCTCACAGCTTGAATTCAGCCTTTTTCGCTGGTCGGCTTTTGAGGAGATGTCATGGATTCTTAGCATTCATTCGTGATACCGGAGCCACAGTGGGATTGTTGGACCGGGTTCCTTTCGTGCGAGAGTTTTTCCGACGTTCCGGATAAGCCGGCGAAGCTTAGGGAGCTTAAGGATCAGCTGCAGAGTTTTGGTTTGAGGAGTGTGGTGCGTCTGAGTGTTTCGCTTTTGGAAGCTCCAATTTTCTCTTCGTCAAGAAGAAGGACGGCAGTTTAGGATTGTGTATCGATGGATCGTTACTTGAACGGGCTTACGGTGCGGATATGTATCCCTTACCTCGCATAGACGATTTCTTCAATCAGCTCCATAGTGTGAGACATTTTCTAAGTTTTCTTAGGATCGGGTCATCCTTATTGCGGATTCGGAGTGATGGCATTCCGACGACTTCCTTATGCGTGCTACGGGCTTTGTGTGTATCGGTGAGTCGTTGGATTCCCTGATGCCCTAGCAGCATTCGTAGATATGATGAACCAGATTTCTGCAGGCCGTTCCTCGACCAGTTTTGTTATGTTATTTACGACATTCTGGTCTATCTAATGTGTCTTGAGGGACAGTAGTAGCACTTGAGGATTTGTTATGCAGATACTGGAGAGAGCACCAGCAGTTTGCTAAATTCTCGGAGTGATTCTTCAGGCATGTTTTGTGTTGACTCCTAGGTCTTGTAGTCACGGGAGACGGTTTCGTATGGTTCCGAGGGCGATCGTGGCCGTACAGCTTAGGCCCAGACTTGTGTGTAGGACGGAGATCCGCAGATTGTTGGGCTTAGCAGGTTTTTACCGAGGTTTCATGCAGGATTGCTAGAGTAGTGCTGCACCGTCGACTGAATTGACCAGAAAGGAGGTTTCTTTTCTTTGGACTGAGGCATGTCTGCGGAGTTTTCAGCAGTTGAAGATTCAGTTAACAACTGCATCGGTCTTTCTTTGCTTTTGGTTCGGGCGACCATGTTGTTTAACTGTAATGTTTCTTGAGTGGGCTCGATTGTGTACTGAGGTGACACTATAGAGTTATCGCTTTTGCTTCCCTACATTTGGAGGAAGTACGAGAAGGATATCCCACTCTTGATCTGGAGATGGCTTGGTGGTTTTGCGTTGGAGATTTGGAGACAGTACTTGTTCGAGAGTCATGTCAGATTTTCACGGACCACCAGAGCCTAATGTACATCTTCCTGCAGCGGATTTTGATTGTTGTGATAGTCTTCTGCAGATTTACAGTTCTTGTGTGATCATTGAGTACAGCTTAAGTTCGTCTCTACGGAGGGGACAGCTTGCTCATGTCCGCGCCCGACCACTTTTCTTAAATCGCTTTCGCGAGATACTGCCCGCCGATGCTCGTTCGTCAGAGATACCTGAGCATACTCGGCTGGATAATGATTCGGAGTCCTTGATTTGTGACACGGTGTGCTAAGTTAGGGATGCGTCTGTGTACCTGATATTATCAGGTAGAGACGTGCAATCCTAGAGTAAGCACATCAGTCAACTCTCTGAATTCATTCAAGTTCCGCCAATATTGACGTGACTTGTGAGATAGTTACGGGTGGACATGAATATAAAGAGAAGTTTCATGGTTTGATTCAAGGTGTCTGTTTTGTCGTGTGCTTGGGTCGAGCATCTGAGGCCGGCTGGAGAGTTTCAACCTTTTACCGTTCCGATGTAGGAGTGGGAGCAGATCTCCATGATTTTCGTTATGGTTTCTACCCAAGTTTAGTCAGGGTGTGACTCCATTCGGATTCTTGTCGTCCGGTTATACTCAGTTTGCTCAGTTGTTCTTTGTTAAGTTGTGTGTTTGTGTTGTTTGTTGTCAGCGGTTGGGGATCGTCACTCGTCATCGTTAGGGTTCTCCTTCGATAGCTGTTATCAGGAGACACTCCAATTGGCCACCTTTAGGTTTAGGGGTTAGGTCCTGTCGATCGCCAGCCTCTTGTTTTTCTGACTCTGCGTAAGTAGGATTTTGGACCCCAGCTTGTCCAGAGCTTCGGAGATGGTCCAGTTGTGTTCAGGTCAGGATAAGAATTGTCCATTGCAAACTGAGGTCTTATGCCGACTGTGTTGGTCATAGACTCGAGTTCGCAGGGACAGATCATGTATTCCTACGGACTTTCCGATGTATGACGTGTTGGATTTTGGGGAGCTTATCCCGTGATTTTAAGTCCTTTTAAGATCCTATAAGCGAGTTAGTTTCGTTGCCTTTAATTTAGCTCTTCCGCTGAGATTATTGGATTTTCACCCCGTATTCCTTGTGATCATACTTTACAATTACCTTCTTTACCTTTCTCACATGATTTGGCACCAGACATTTTGGCTTGACGCGACCTTTCGTTCACCAGCAGCCAATGGTGTTAATGGCTCGGCAGGTGGAGGAACATCGGTCAAGAGTCTTGCCATCTGTGAAGGGTTTTCTTGGGCGTAGCCATATAGTGTGGTAATCACTTGGGAGGCTGCGAGCGAGATGTGAGAGTTTGTAATCTTCTCTTTGAAGGTACGTTTAGTATATTTTTGAATTCGGGGATGAATTTCTTTTAAGGAGGGGAGATTGTAACACCTTATAATGTGTTTTGTGGTTAATTATATTTTATATATATAGTTTTTAATAAAAAGTTTACCAATTTGGTTTTTAATTATTTTATCCTATTTAATGAGTATTTTATTAGAATTTTCCTAGGCTTGCACACACTTGTGCATGATAACTAGGGTTGTTTTAGGGGTTTAACCATGATTAGCAACATGGTGAACTACCTATTACTTAATCTAATTTTATGTTTTGTTTAAGTGTTTTGGGTTTTAAGTGTTATGGTTGTTTTAAAATGAATTTGAATAAGGTTTTTAAATTGACTTTCTTTGTGTTGACCTTGGTGAGAGAGAGAGAGAGCATTATGGGGCATGATGACCCTTGCCATGCCTCATTAATTGAGGAGAGAGAGAGAGGAGGGGGTTGACTTGTTGGTGTTCCCTCATTCTCACTCATTTCTCTCATCCTCTCACTCTCAAACTAACACACACACTTACCTGCTTCAGCTCCAGCAACAGCACCAGAAACAACATCAGCACCATCAGCTTCAGCATCCATCAGCGGCAGCAGCAGACATCATCCTTATCATCAGAAGCAGCAGCAGCAGAGGCAAGCAGCAGCAGCAGCAGAGGCAAGCAGCAGCAACAGGAACCCCAGCACTTGCAGAAGCTCTTCTCCACTTCTTCACCTGCTTCTTAGGGTTCATTAGGTTATATTTCTGAACCCCATTTCATTTTTGCTTAAGTTGTGTGTGGTTTTGTGTCGATTAGTGTTAAATAGCTAATTTAGTGCTAGATTTTGGTGATTTGTGAGATGTTGTAGCAAAGTGATGATTGTGTTGGTTAACCCTACTTTTTTAAGTGTTGTTAGGGTCACCTTAATTAAGTTTAACCCCAGATTACACTAAAATACCATAGGGTTTGCCTATTGTGCAAATTGGTGATTTTAAAGCGATAAATTGGCAATCTGGAATCTGCTTTTGACCCGGGACCCTCAGGATAAATTTGAGGAGACTTGAACATGCTTACTAGGTCTAGACAACACCAACAGAACACGAGCCACCCTCTCCCTACCCAGGCCGCCAATTAAATCAATCTGGCCGCAATTTGCGGCCAGGAAGGGGTGTTGGGGCTTGGGGTTTTGGGTACTGTAGTCTGCTGTATAGTGTAGTGTTTTGGTATGTCTAGTTTTGTAAGATTTGACCTGTAGGGAAATCTGGGATCATATATCGTTTTTGGTGTTCGCTGTGTTTGCGTGATATGCGCGATACGTGAGAGGGTTCTGTGATCCAGCGTATCGCGGCGTGTCGCGATGGTTTTAGACGCGTACACACACGATTCAGCGTACCGTGCACACACGCGTTTGGTTCGCGACGCGAGTTTCTCGTTTTGGTTCGATATCTCGTTTTGCGAGATATTTGGCTTATATATGATTTTCATGTCTTATTTGCAGGTTTGCAGGCAGGGACTACGGACACTGCTACAGGGGGGAGCACATAGTAGGATTCACCTAGCGTGGAGTGTAGGTGAGTAGATTTAACATCTACAGTGGAATCGCCCACATGGCGTTATGCGTCTGGGCTAGGATTCTAATATTTGTCGCATATTCTACGTCATTGTTAGAATTGCGCCTTTAGTTTATTTCCTTGATATAGCTGTACTGTGACTAGCAGCCGTAGGACACTGCACATATTATTGACGGTTCTTATTGCACGAGCACGGATTGTATGCTACACACACGCCGTCAATAATTGCCATGTCACACACAACACCTTATAGATACTTTATTGCTTATCAGACTTGACATCTAGTTTATCGGTACACCTATAGTGTATCTGACCATTAGTGATAGGTACATCTACACCTTGCGATACAGCTACAGGTATACCTTGTACATATTTTACTTATACCCGGGGGGTATCCTTCATATTCTACTTATACCTAGAGGGTATACGACATCTTTTACTTATAGGTAGATACATATAGTTAGCTGTACCTTATTGATTTTGCATACATCTGGTTTCAGTTAAATACCTTCATTTACATGCTTGTATTCAGATATATCGCATATATTTATTTCTGGATTTGCGCATTTATTTATTTGGATTTGTACATGGTGTTTTCGGGATTTGGGAACCGCGGGAGTTCATAAAATTATGCATACATTGAAAAACCCGGTTTCCTTGAAATGATATTTGCGCGTCCAGCATGAGTATTATCGGTGCTGATTATATACTCCATACGAGATGTGGTTGCCGTATGAGGGTACATGGTGGGGCCCGGTATGGTTCCCCTCAGCAAGAAGATCGATGGATTTTGCTGATTGAGCCTGGAGGCGGGCGAGTACCTACCGGTGACAGTACCCATGACTTGGCGGGGGATCACGGAGACACCGCTGGGAGTCTTGTACGTATGCATACGTCGAAAAGCGAGGGTCAGAGCTAGGCACTCGTGCTTTCAGGATAGCGTATGATACGTGATCAGGATTTATGTGTCGATACTTGGCACATTGTTTTCATGATATTTCTTTTAATACCTTTGTATATATAACAGGGGTTTTAGCCGTTGTTATATATACCCTTACACCAATATTAGTGAAATGGGACACTAATATAAGTGTATTGCCCCCATCATATTTTACTTCTGCAAATATATATATATGATGTTAGAAATTATTTGAGATTCGACTTGGGATATAGGTGATTCATTGAGATTGGATATTGGATATGAAAGAGACTGATGATTTGTACATTCGGGATATAAGAGATCTATTCGATATTGTACATTGAGGAGATGTGAGACTTATATGATATGAGAGCACAACTTAGGGGCTGATTTGAGGATTTGGGATTTGAGTGTCTTAATGGATTGTGATCCGGCCATGATGTCAGGTTTCCGTGGAAATGACATATTCCACCCCATACCTCACACTTATCTATTCTTTGCACAGATATATATTGGTAGTACCTGTTAGTGTACCCTTATGATAGTTGCATATTTGGTTTCTCATATCCCTATTGCATAGTTATTGCATACTATTATCATGTCATCATTGCTTCATATATTGATTGTACCTGCTAGTGTACATCTCCATTACATTGCTTTCACATGACCTGTTATTACTGTAAATTGTATATCTTAGATTCATGCTGTACGTACATTCATGCGATTACCTGCATATGTTGTCTACTATTCACGAGTTGGCAACTCACCCCCGTTGTGCCACAGGTGTTTCAGGTTGTTCCCCAGAGTAGTCGAGGCAGGCTATTCAGTACCCATCTATCATCTTTTGCTACAGATACCGCATCAGCTCACAGTACTATTTTGCTTAGGTGGGTTAGATAATTATCTGTATTTCATATTGTATATTCGTTGTATTTTGTACTCTCCATCTACTATTGTATTGTTGACTTAGAGACTTGGTGAGGACGTTATTGTATATTATTTGTAGATTTGTTGTCTTTCATATACAGCTTTCTCTCTATTGTCTCTTATTTCTTCGCCACGGCGTCGTATACTTATGATATTATTGTTTTTCCGTCTTGAGCTAGTTTTTACAAAAAGGGGTGTTGCCAAAATTTTAAAGAAAGAAAGCGGGCCTTTTAAAGAATCTGGGTTGTGATTTCAAATTTTTCAAATACTATAATATCTTTTCCGTATTTTCTTGGTTTAGATTTCTGGGTTTTGGCTTTCTTTTACTGCGTTACGTCTTTTGGCGTTGCGTAGTATTAGGGCCGTCACGGGCCAATTTTGGGTCGTGACAAAGTTGGTATCAGAGCGTTAGGTTTTACCTTTCGGAGTGTAGGAGGACTTTAGTATGATGGAGTAGGTAGCTTAAACAGAGTACCTTAGTGTGTGTATGTCTGCAGCATACCCACGGTGCGGTACTTTGCATTAAGTGACCTAAGTACAATTTTGCTTGAAATTCCTTCCTTGATGATTCATATCCTTAAGATTCGATTCCTTATTCTCATTGAATCTTATATCTATTTATAGCGTTGCCGCCGATGACTATGGGGACTCGGAGTGATGCAGCGAGGGCCGAGGTCAGAGTTGGCTCGGGTGAGACGAGTACTGACCAGGATGGCACTCTAGTTGCACAGGTGCAGACGGAGCAGCCTACGACCTATACTATTGATAGACTTTTGGTAGAGATGCAGGACTTCCGCCAGACTATGAGTTCATTGGTTGATGTCGTTCGGGAGCCTGACAGGAGGTTGTCACCCCTGTTACTCAGTTGTCACTTGCGATCAGCATGCAGCAGTCCTCACCTACATAGCACCAGTGGTTGCAGCTCCAGTTGACGAGACACATATTCCAGGACAATGGAGGACTCGTACTAGCATACCAGCCCAGAGGCAGAGGTTTGGTCATCGAGACAGATTTCGTGGCCATCGCGGGAGTAGCAGAGGCTTAGGACGAGGACAGTCGTTCATCTCTCATCCCCAAGATGGTCAGCAGTCAGAGCGTGGATGTTTTCGATGCGGGAGCCTTCAGCACTTTGTTAGGGATTGTTCCTCAGCACGGCGTCAGGATCGTACTCAGAGAGGCCGTGGACGTGGAAGGTTCGCTCAGAGGGCTCGGGCTACCAGAGAAGTTCATCCAGCTGCGAGTAGAGGGCAGACACAGGAGTTTGCTTCTACTCATCAGGACACGCAGACGTCCAATGTGGAGTTTTCAGGTACCCTTGATTTATTTGTTCTTTGTTGTATTCGTTTGTTTTTCATGCGTGTACCGTGGTCAGGTAGATTAGTAGTAGTTGTGTTAACCTCTGTCAGCGATTCTTTTGTTGCGCGACACGTATTTCAGTTTTGTGCCAATCGGATAGGAGATAGAGATTCGTCCGTCATTTTGATCCTTCTAGAGAGGTTGGAGTTGACGTTCTCCTTGGCACGGACTGTTTAGTTACGTGTTAGGCGTCTGTGGACTATCGTGAGGAAACAAGTTAGGTTCTGTTTTCCCCGGCAAGTCAGTTCTTGTTGTGCAGGTGGATAGTTGTGTCGCTTCTCACAGCTTGAATTCAGCCTTTTTCGCTGGTCGGCTTTTGAGGAGATGTCGGGGATTCTTGGCATTCATTCGTGATACCGGAGCCGCAGTGGGATTGTTGGACCGGGTTCCTTTCGTGCGAGATTTTTTCCGACGTTCCGGATAAGCCGGCGAAGCTTAGGGAGCTTAAGGATCAGCTGCAGAGTTTTGGTTTGAGAAGTTTGGTGCGTCTGAGTGTTTCGCTTTTGGAAGCTCCTATTTTCTGTTCGTCAAGAAGAAGGACGGCAGTTTAGGATTGTGTATCGATGGATCGTTACTTGAACGGGCTTACGGTGCGGATATGTATCCCTTACCTCGTATAGACTATTTCTTCGATCAGCTCCAGAGTGCGAGACATTTTCTAAGTTTTCTTACGATCAGGTCATCATTATTGCGGATTCGGAGTGATGGCATTCCGACGACTGCCTTATGCGTGCTACAGGCTTTGTGTGTATCGGTGAGTCGTTGGATTCCCTGATGCCCTAGCAGCATTCGTAGATATGATGAACCAGATTTCTGCAGGCCGTTCCTCGACCAGTTTTGTTATGTTATTTACGACATTCTGGTCTATCTAATGTGCCTTGAGGGACAGTAGTAGCACTTGAGGATTTGTTATGCAGATACTGGAGAGAGCACCAGCAGTTTGCTAAATTCTCGGAGTGTTTCTTCAGGCTTGTTTTGTGTTGACTCCTAGGTCTTGTAGTCACGGGGGACGGTTTCGTATGGTTCCGAGGGTGATCATGGCCGTACAGCTTAGGCCCAGACTTGTGTGTAGGACGGAGATCCGCAGATTGTTGGGCTTAGCAGGTTTTTACCGCCGTTTCATGCAGGATTGCTAGAGTAGTGCTGCACCGTCGACTGAATTGACCAGAAAGGAGGTTTCTTTTCTTTGGACTGAGGCATGTCTGCGGAGTTTTCAGCAGTTGAAGATTCAGTTAACAACTGCATCAGTCTTTCTTTGCTTTTGGTTCGGGCGACCTTGTTGTTTAACTGTAATGTTTCTTGAGTGGGCTCGATTGTGTACTGAGGTGACACTATAGAGTTATCGCTTTTGCTTCCCTACATTTGGAGGAAGTACGAGAAGGATATCCCACTCTTGATCTGGAGATGGCTTGGTGGTTTTGCGTTGGAGATTTGGAGACACTACTTGTTCGAGAGTCATGTCAGATTTTCACGGACCACCAGAGCCTAATGTACATCTTCCTGCAGCGGATTTTGATTGTTATGATGGTCTTCTGCAGATTTACAGTTCTTGTGTGATCATTGAGTACAGCTTAAGTTCGTCTCTACGGAGGGGACAGCTTGCTCATGTCCGCGCCCGACCACTTTTCTTAAATCGCTTTCGCGAGACACTGCCCGCCGATGCTCGTTCGTCAGAGATACTTGAGCATACTCGGCTGGGTAATGATTCGGAGTCCTTGATTTGTGACACGGTGTGCTAAGTTAGGGACGCGTCTGTGTACCTGATATTATCAGGTAGAGACGTGCAATCTTAGAGTAAGCACATCAGTCAACTCTCTGTATTCATTCAAGTTCCGCCAATATTGACGTGACTTGTGAGATAGTTACGGGTGGACATGAATGTAAAGAGAAGTTTCATGGTTTGATTCAAGGTGTCTGTTTTGTCGTGTGCTTGGGTCGAGCATCTGAGGCCGGCTGGAGAGTTGCAACCTTTTACCGTTCCGAAGTAGGAGTGGGAGCAGATCTCCATGAATTTCGTTATGGTTTCTACCCAAGTTTAGTCAGGGTGTGACTCCATTCGGATTCTTATCGTCCGGTTATACTCAGTTTGCTCAGTTGTTCTTTGTTAAGTTGTGTGTTTGTGTTGTTTGTTGTCAGCGGTTGGGGATCGTCACTCGCCATCGTTAGGGTTCTCCTTCGATAGCTGTTATCAGGAGACACTCCAATTGGCCACCTTTAGGTTTAGGGGTTAGGTCCTGTCGATCGCCAGCCTCTTGTTTTTCTGACTCTGCGTAAGTAGGATTTTGGACCCCAGCTTGTCCAGAGCTTCGGAGATGGTCCAGTTGTGTTCAGGTCAGGATGAGAATTGTCCATTGCAAACTGAGGTCTTATGTCGACTGTGTTGGTCGTAGACTCGAGTTCGCAGGGACAGATCATGTATTCCTACGGACTTTCCGATGTATGACGTGTTGGATTTTGGGGAGCTTATCCCATGATTTTAAGTCCTTTTAAGATCCTATAAGTGAGTTAGTTTCGTTGCCTTTAATTTAGCTCTTCCGCCGAGATTATTGGATTTTCAACCCGTATTCCTTGTGATCATACTTTACAATTACCTTCTTTACCTTTCTCACATGATTTGGCACCAGACATTTTGGCTTGACGCGACCTTTCGTTCACCAGCAGCCAATGGTGTTAATGGCTCGGCAGGTGGAAGAACATCGGTCAAGAGTCTTGCCATCTGTGAAGGGTTTTCTTGGGCGTAGCCGTATAGTGAGGTAATTACTTGGGAGGCTGCGAGCGAGATGTGAGAGTTTGTAATCTTCTCTTTGAAGGTACGTTTAGTATATTTTTAAATTCGGGGACGAATTTCTTTTAAGGAGGGGAGATTGAAACACCTTATAATGTGTTTTGTGGTTAATTATATTTTATATATATAGTTTTTAATAAAAAGTTTACCAATTTGGTTTTTAATTATTTTATCCTATTTAATAAGTATTTTATTAGAATTTTCCTAGGCTTGCACACACTTGTGCATGATAACTAGGGTTGTTTTGGGGGTTTAACCATGATTAGCAACATGGTGAACTACCTATTACTTAATCTAATTTTATGTTTTGTTTAAGTGTTTTGGGTTTTAAGTGTTATGGTTGTTTTAAAATGAATTTGAATAAGGTTTTTAAATTGACTTTCTTTGTGTTGACCTTGGTGAGAGAGAGAGAGAGCATTATGGGGCATGATGACCCTTGCCATGCCTCATTAAATGAGGAGAGAGAGAGAGGAGAGGGTTGACTTGTTGGTGTTCCCTCATTCTCACTCATTTCTCTCATCCTCTCACTCTCAAACTAACACACACACTTACCTGCTTCAGCTCCAGCAGCAGCACCAGAAACAACATCAGCACCATCAGCTTCAGCATCCATCAGCGGCAGCAGCAGACATCATCCTTATCATCAGAAGCAGCAGCAGCAGAGGCAAGCAGCAACAGCAGCAGAGGCAAGCAGCAGCAACAGGAACCCCAGCACTTGCAGAAGCTCTTCTCCACTTCTTCACCTGCTTCTTAGGGTTCATTAGGTTATATTTCTGAACCCCATTTCATGTTTGCTTAAGTTGTGTGTGGTTTTGTGTCGATTAGTGTTAAATAGCAAATTTAGTGCTAGATTTTGGTGATTTGTGAGATGTTATGGCAAACTGATGATTGTGTTGGTTAACCCTACTTGTTTAAGTGTTGTTAGGGTCACCTTAACTAAGTTTAACCCCAGATTACACTAAAATACCATAGGGTTTGCCTATTGTGCAAATTGGTCATTTTAAAGCGATAAATTGGCAATCTGGAATCTGCTTTTGACCCGGGACCTTCAGGATAAATTTGAGGAGACTGGAACATGCTTACTAGGTCTAGACAATACCAACAGAACACGAGCCACCCTCTCCCTACCCAGGCCGCCAATTAAATCAATCTGGCCGCAATTTGCGGCCAGGAAGGGGTGTTGGGGCTTGGGGTTTTGGGTACTGTAGTCTGCTGTATAGTGTAGTGTTTTGGTATGTCTAGTTTTGTAAGATTTGACCTGTAGGGAAATCTGGGATCATATATCGTTTTTGGTATTCGTTGTGTTTGCGCGATATGCGCGATACGTGAGAGGGTTCTGTGATCCAGCGTATCGCGGCGTGTCGCGATGGTTTTAAACGCGTACAGACACGATTCGGCGTACCGTGCACACACGCGTTTGGTTCGCGACGCGAGTTTCTCGTTTTGGTTCGATATCGCGTTTTGCGAGATATTTGGCTTATATATGTTTTTCATGTCTTATTTGCAGGTTTGCAGGCAGGGACTACGGACACTGCTACAGGGGGGAGCACATGGTAGGATTCACCTAGCGTGGAGTGTAGGTGAGTAGATTTAACATCTACAGGGGAATCGCCCACATGGCGTTATGCGTCTGGGCTAGGATTCTAATATTTGTCGCATATTCTACGTCATTGTTAGAATTGCGCCTTTAGTTTATTTCCTTTATATAGCTGTACTGTGACTAGCAGCCATAGGACACTGCACATATTATTGACTGTTCTTATTGCACGAGCACGGATTGTATGCTACACACACACCGTCAATAATTGCCATGTCACACACAACACCTTATAGATACTTTATTGCTTATCAGACTTGACATCTAGTTTATCGGTACACCTATAGTGTATCTGACCATTAGTGATAGGTACATCTACACCTTGCGATACAGCTACAGGTATACCTTGTACATATTTTACTTATACACGGGGGGGGGGGGTATCCTTCATATTCTACTTATACCCAGGGGGGTATACGACATCTTTTACTTATAGGTAGATACATATACTTAGCTGTACCTTATTGATTTTGCATACATCTGGTTTCAGCTAAATACCTTCATTTACATGCTTGCATTCAGATATATCGTATATATTTATTTCTGGATTTGCGCATTTATTTATTTGGATTTGTAAATGGTGTTTTCGGGATTTGGGAACCGCGGGAGTTCATAAAATTATGCATACATTGAAAAACCCGGTTTCCTTGATATGATATTTGCGCGTCCACAATGAGTTTTATCGGTGCTGATTATATACTCCATACGAGGTGTGGTTGCCGTATGAGGGTACATGGTGGGGCCCGGTATGGTTCCCCTCAGCAAGAAGATCGATGGATTTTGCCGATTGAGCCTGGAGGCCAGCGAGTACCTACCGGTGACAGTACCCATGACTCGGCGGGGGATCACGGAGACACCGCTGGGAGTCATGTACGTATGCATACGTCGAAAGGCGAGGTTCAGAGCTAGGCACTCATGCTTTCGGGATAGCGTATGATACGTGATCAGGATTTCTGTGTCGATGCTTGGCACATTGTTTTCATGATATTTCTTTTAATACCTTTGTATATATAACAGAGGTTTTAGCCGTTGTTATATATACCCTTACACCAATATTAGTGGAATGGGACGCTAATATATGTGTATTGCCCCCATCATATTTTACTTCTGCAAATATATATATAGGATGTTAGAAAATATTTGAGATTCGACTTGGGAGATAGGTGATTCATTGAGATTGGATATTGGATATGAAAGAGATTGATGATTTGTACATTCGGGATATAGGAGATCTATTCGATATTGTACATTGAGGAGATGTGAGACTTATATGATATGAGAGCCCAACTTGGGGGCTGATTTGAGGATTTGGGATTTGAGTGTCTTGATGGATTGTGATCCGGCCACGATGTCAGGTTTCCGTGGAAATGACATATTCCACTCCATACCTCACACTTATCTATTCTTTGCACAGATTTATATATTGGTTGTACCTGTTAGTGTACCCTTATGATAGTTGCATATTTTTTTTCTCATATCCCTATTGCATAGTTATTGCATACTATTATCATGTCATCATTGCTTCATATATTGATTGTACCTGCTAGTGTACATCTCCTTTACATTGCTTTCACATGACCTGTTATTACTGTAAATTGTATATCTTAGATTCATGCTGTACGTACATTCCTGCGATTACCTGCATATGTTATCTACTATTCACAAGTTGGCAACTCACCCCCGTTGTGCCACAGGTGTTTCAGGTTGTTCCCTAGAGTAGTCGAGGCAGGCTATTCAGTACCCATCTATCATCTTTTGCTACAGATACCGCATCAGCTCACAGTACTATTTTGCTTAGGTGGGTTAGATGATTATCTGTATTTCATATTGTATATTCGTTGTATTTTGTACTCTCCATCTACTATTGTATTGTTGACTTAGAGACTTGGTGAGGACGTTATTGTATATTATTTGTGGATTTGTTTTCTTTTATATACAGCTTTCTCTCTATTGTTTCTTATTTCTTCGCCACGGCGTCGTATACTTATGATATTATTGTTTTTCCGTCTTGAGCTAGTTTTTACAAAAAAGGGGTGTTGCCAAAATTTTAAAGAAAGAAAGTTGGACTTTTAAAGAATCTGGGTTGTGATTTCAAATGTTTCAAATACTATACTATCTTTTCCGTATTTTCTTGGTTTAGATTTATGGGTTTTGGCTTTCTTTTACTACGTTACGTCTTTTGGCGTTGCGTAGTATTAGGGCCGTCATGGGCCAATTTTGTGTCGTGATACTTTACTCTAGAATTGGCGGGCTATTCGCCGCACTCGTAGGGGGTACAGGTTGACCCAGGAGGGGTGCCCAAGTTACCGGATTCCATGAAGTGCTGGGTGGCCCATTCACGTTGATGAAGGGCGCTGCCTCGCTTCAAGTTTTGGCGGGTAACTTGCCGCGCCCGTAGGGGTCTAGGATTTCATTGCACAGGCTATCCACACGACCAGTGGAACGTCGGGTTTCAGTAGCGGCTCTATGAAACCCGGGGATCCCAGATATCTGTATTGTTCTGTGAAGCTGGTTACATTTCTGTGATGTTGCATTTTTTCACGCCTTGAGCGAATATTGTATATTAATATTTATACTAGTAGACGTTGTATATGTTTTGCATCCGCGCTAGTCCAGTCCCCGCTCTGTCGTTAGTTAAGTAACCTAACGGGTGATGACGGGACCCAGTGGTGAATGCGGATGGCATATACGTACATCATTATTTTCGTTCTTTATTGGTGTGATCAATTGATGGGACTGCGTTGATTCGGATCAATGCAAGCTAAACAAACCTATTCTGATGTTGTTGAAACACTTTTCAAAAAGCTGTTACTGCAAGGACGTTCTCTTTTGTTTTGCATCGTGGTATTCAGTTGGAATATCCTGCTCCTCAGTCGACGAGGCAAGGGCCGAGATCCCTTCACCGGGAGTGACTCCTTGGACAAAATTTTGCGTCAGGGCAATAACTTCATTATAGCCGATTATTTTTTCTTTGCATCGTGGTATTTAGTTAGAATATCCTGCACCTCATTCTACGGGGAAAGAGCCGAGATCCCTTCACCGGGAGTGACCTCTTTAACAAAGGTTTTCGTCACTATATTTTTATAATAGGCTATGCAGTTCCTTTAACGATATCAAGTTCATTACGTTAAAAGTTTTTCACCAGAAACAAGACGTAGCCCTCCGTCATTTCTTACAAGCATTACTTAGTATTCGTGCTGCGTTTGTTGACAGTGTCAAGGCGTAGTGTACGGTAGCTAAGTAGTGTTCGTTTGTGGCATATTAATGGGATTGGTTAGGACAGTCGTTCGACCTTGTTGACCGTGTCAAGGTCTTGTACGGGTGGGTTTAATGCAATCCAGGATAATGACTGGTTGAACTTGACTAGGACTCTTTGATTTGTTGACTGTGTCAAGGTCACTTGGGTCCTAGGGGTAAAAATCACATCGGGAGTTTCTAAAGAAACTGAAACTTGCCAGGCCTGCGCATACCTCCTGGAGTGTGATAACGTGAGTGGATTCCGTCACGTTATCATGCAATAATAGTTGGATCCCGATTCCCACTGATGAGTTGGTTTAGTCCTCGGGTAATCCCGACTAATTCTTCTATCAGGTTTGGAAGAGAATTTGACGATACTGTGGGATGTTTCCTGATTAGATAAAGTGATAACCATTCTGATCTAGGTTAGAGTGCACCGTGAGTGTTTCTTTTCTCTCTCTCTTTGGCAGCGACCATGACCCGACCCTTGACTATGACTTAGTGACCAAAATTAACCGAACTTTCTTAAACACTCTCTTTTGGATTGTCAGAGTTGCAAACCTCATTGCCACTCCTACTTTTACCCTTTTCTCCAGGACACCCCGTATTACTACGAACGTCCACTTCCATTGGATAAAACCATCGTGTGGTTATATACGAACTCGAAGGAATTTATTCGAGGATGGTTTCCGGTTCTGGATGAAACGAATAGGGCTATTCAGTTGTCTTTTCATTTTACCTTCTCTCAGGTTGCGAGTGCTCCTTGGATTAGGACAGTACACCAATTACGCAAATTGGATAGTCTTCTTCCAAACCATAGGCAGGTTCCGACCGGTAGGGAATGAAGAAAACCAATTAGCCTAAACGGTGTACAGAATGTATTAAGTAAAGACAAATAAAGGGATTAGTAAGAGGGCAAAGTAAATTGCGACTGTTATTCACGACCAAACAGAGTATTTCATTATCACTCCCACTTCACCTTTGTATTTCTCCAGAACACTCTGTATCACTACGAAGATCCACAGTTTATTGGATACTCCATCGTATGGTTATATACGAACTCGAAAGGAACTTGTTCCAGTTCGGGGATGGATTCTGGTTCAGGAGAAATAGGAATAAGGTTTCATTCAATTTTCTTTTATCTTCACCTTCTCTCGCGTTGTGAGTGCTCCTAGGATTAGGACAGTACACCCATTATGCTTATTGGATAGTCTTCTTCCAAACCATAGGCTGGTGCCGAACGGTTGGGAAGGAAGAAAACCATTTAGCCTAAGAGGGTGTACAGAAGGTAATGACTAAAGACATATAATGAGATTTGGAGATGGCAAAGAAATATACGGTTACAGTTGTGAATCTGATAATGGAAGAGGCATTACTGGGAATACCCGCATACCCCTTCGAAACATTTACATGTTTCAGTTTCACTGTGTATTGTTAAAAGAAAACTGATTTCCCAATTAGTCCTTACTCCAGGGTATGTATTTACCAGGTTTGATTCTTACATCTGTATGGTTTTAGAGATGATAAGTGTGAGTAAGTAATTGGGAATTGTGTGATCATCCTCATTATATCGAGATTCGTTGTAATTGGTGATATTTGAGGAAATCACCCGGGTTGTTTGTCGGACGGCAAATATTTGGTTTTGAATATCCGTTGTTATGCACCAATTAAAAATTGATATATCTGTACGTCTAGTTTTATAGAGTGAGATCTACCTTTTTGAAATTATGTCTATGACATTTACCTATATCAGTGGATGGTTAGGTAAGGAGCACTAAACAGCGGTGTAATTCTTCATAACCATAGTACAGTTTTCAACCTACGACATACAGCGATTGAGTTATTAGACTTAGGGGACTTATACAGAGGATTGTATGTTGTCAAGTGTCCATTAGGACAGAGAGGTTGGTACTCGTACTATATTCTGTTTACTTGTGACTTCTCTAGTTCCTAGACATGTGTTTCGTTGAAATGCAAGGTCTAGGTTTTGAGAAGTTATAGGTATAAGAGTACAGTAGAGAACCAGATGTTGCAAGTATCGGGATTCTTCAAGGTGATCGAAGATGTAGATACTTGTGTATGGTGTTCAGTTGATAGTAATGATTGAGAGAACTTACTTCTCTTTAGGGTTAATTATAATTGGAAGCATTCCTAAGTTGAGTAACGCTGATCGGCCTCCTTCCATTTAGTTGACATGCACTGGAGATATCTGCATGATTTGAATCTGGTTCAATTAAATCAGTGCCTCTGTTTCTGTATTGGATATAGAACAGTTCGTATCTTAACGATGTTAAGGTACAGGGAGTTGTCTGGCTTATGCTTAAAACCAGACTCTGGATAACTCAAGGCACGTTTCTGTAATGGCTGTTTGTGGGTTGACCCGGGCTATAATGAGGGTTGAATTTCTACCATCTGGAAGATCAATAGTGATATTGTTCTTGACTCTCCACAGTTTTAATAAAAATGGATTTTTTTTTTAGAAAACAGTAGTGGGAGCATTGTAGAACTGGAAGTGATTCCAGAACCGCAAACGATTACTGAAAATTTGATAAGAACCTCAAGATTCAATCTGGTTTGACATTCCATTAGCCACTCCGCAGATATGGTGGGTAACCACAGGCACCCGAGAGGTACTTCGGTAGCCTCAAGGACGGTGACAGGGAGGTTCTTGTTTACCCAGACTTCCCATTGCTGTTGTTCCAGACTGTGAGACCCGGCAGGAGGATGAGTATAGCGTCGTTCTGAACTGCTTTAGAAGTGCACGTGTATATGACTCTGCCAGAGGGTTGTCGTAGTCAGTGGGAGCAGCGGAAGCAAAGTGGACAGGTAGCTTATGTCTATTTATAGACTAAAGAAGATATAGCGGAGATAGATCATCTATTTCTGATGTAACAGTCATAGGTTTGATTTCATCAGAATAGGGGATGGATCTGTTAAGAAGGTAGTAGGGTGTGATGTCCTGGTATTTGGATGACATACACGGAGTATGAAGTGATGTTCCTATACTACAATCGGTTATAGTTTGGTTGTCACACAGTGGTTTCTCCACATAGGACTTGGATATTATATTATACATTCTGGTTACTAGATCTATGGTTTTAGATCTAGATTTGGGTAGTTTCCCAATCTGGGTACTTAGACAACATTCTAAAGGTATTTAGAATGGACGACTTCAAGCATGGTAGTGTAACTGCAGGTGATGGAGTCACCCTCTCTAAAGGTGTCTTACAGTCTAAAGGGGAGAGGGATGTGCATGATTGGCAGATCACTTGCTTAGGCAATTGAGTCAATCATGAGATGTCAAGTACCACACCAGATATTGTTTTTGCAGTAGACGCAATAAGTTGATATTGATCCGATCCTGTAGAAACATTCGGAAGCAATTTTAGAACATAAGTGGATGTTCTAGGGATATGATAACGGCATCCTCCTTCGGGAGACAGTTATCATTCCAGGCTTCCAAGGTGACCTGGATGGCAGAGTGGCTGTCAGAGTTATAGTTTTTCCTCTGACGAGGGGAAGTAGTTTGGACAGGAGGTCCAAGAGGATACCGAGGGAGGCATGGCACAGGATACTGATTAGTTTCAGTTGATGATACAGTCTAAGAAGTTTGGATTTGGAGTTCATTTATTAACTAGGTCCCATCAGATATCGAGACATATTATAAAGCAGGTATTGCTCATTTCGGGAGATGGGTTTCTCCGCGAACTTGAGATAAAGAGAGACATAGATAAATCACAGCGGATCCACTCACTGAGGCTATTCCTTAAACGCAATAGTTTCGCAAACGAGCTTTGTGAGACTAACTAGTAGAGGAATTTGGTGTTCGGTATCACACGGGCTGTGAGTATGCGACATCGAAATAATTAGCCTTGAGTGCAAGTGGGAAATTGTTGGAGATAGTTCCCTCAGAGTCAATTATTGGATCACAGGCACGTGATTGCAATGATTGAGGGAGGACTTATACCGGTAGGACAGTCTTACTCAAGATGATAGTATGCTATCTGGTTTATCTTTATCATCGTGTACTTCTTTAGGTGACCTTACAGATCACTATTGCACGTTGATAGAGCCCTTAAGATTCTTGCTTGACGGCCAGCAGTATGATGGCGATCATATACGTGGGAGCTGGGGTCTATAAGCACATCTTTAAAAGGTCCCTAGTCGTGGGAGTTTTCGAGACAGGGAATCGATACTCCAGAGTAGACTAGTGTATACAGTCGAGACCCCAATGAGGGGCGGTGGCCGGTCTCACAAGCCACTGGTGTCAGTTGGTTCACCTAAGATGTATACAGGTGCTCATTGGGTTATGAGTACACCGGACAGGACTCACCGGGAAGATGCTAGTTGGTCTTATACCTGACGTCAGATAGCAGTTCCCTAGTGACATGTGTACAGGTTAGTTCATCGACCTGAGATCGTCATTTGTCTCGTGTGAGTTCCCACTGTACTTTGATTACTACCCTACCATGGCTCAAAGGAGTCGTGCAAACTGGTTTTAGTTGGGTATAGTCCCGAGCCATATGGAGGCAGTGAGCGGATCTGCAGGGGTTCGTCTCTCCCGGTATTAGGGGTGAGGTCGCGCTGTGTCTAGGAGAGCTATTACACAAAGCACTCGGCCGAGGAAGGAGATTTACTGGTAGGTATTCCAGTAGTATCTCAGGGTATTCTGGGCTACACTCCGACACGACTTGTACCGCTTTTGGGGGTCTGACTTTTGCCAACCCCCTAGGCCCGCCATGCGATGCTCATAAACGAACGGAACAGACTGTACGGATATTGTCACTGACATGCTTAATAGGGTGTTAGGATGAGTTCGCTCATCGACGCCCCTTTTGGTCAACACCTGGTAGCCCGTTACATATGGCTAATACCTTTGACGTGCTAGTGGTTAAATCCACAGCCAAAGTGTTGACGAGTCTTTAGAGTCCCCCACAGACCGTTTACTCATGTTTCGGGCGAAACGCTGTAGAAGCTGTATGGAGATATGGTAGGGTTCGATCAGAAACGTGCGGTATTGCACGGATCATGATCGGACGGATAATACTAGCGGGCTTTGGTTTAAGCCGGATCCTAGTATTGTACAGTGTGGATTTTGTCTCTTTGCATTTGTATTCAGTGGGAATACAAATGCGGATATGTATATACAGTCGCGGGGTTTTCCTGTATTTTATTGCGGGATCAGTTTTTTAAAGTTGCCAGTTTGCATTCCGTTTCGGCCAGATTTTCTTTGTTCCTTCACGGCCGGACTTTTCTGATGTAGGGGCTAATTTGCATATTTGCAAATTAGCAATTGTGGAGGGTTTTTTTGTGATTTGAGGGATTATGATAGATTAAGCATCTTTGCTTTTTCTTTCATCATTTCTTTTGCATTAATTGAGATGGGATAAAATGAGAGATTGATGTGAGACTTACTTTTGGCTTATGGTCACCATTGCTTTTATTACACTCACCTCCCTTCTTGGTTTTTGGCTCTCTCCTCCTCATTCTTATCTAAGGGGTCGGCCACTTCTTGGTGAGAGTGTGATTCATTTTTGGTATGAGGAATTTTCTTCATCTCATTTAGCTTGCTACAAAATTCCTCACCTATCTAAAATGGTTCATTCCACCTCCATTGTTATGGCAACTTCAACCCCTTGAGACAAATAGATTCCACACTTATCCTACAGCACCCTTGGGCACGTCGGCTCGCCAACTTCATGCTCGAGTTGCCTCGGTCCAGAGGTGGGAGCCCGTAAAAGAACCCTGCATTATGGTGCCCGTTACGATGAGGAAATGAAGACCGGAGATTCCGCGAGGAGATCGAAGTGGAGGACGAAGAACGAAGGACACGGATCGCTCGGTATAGCTTTCTACCCATTCTCTTGTTTGCTAGTAGTAGGTTAATGGTTACGATCCGGGTTTTTAGGATGCGGTAGTGCCGGTTTTAATGTAAAGAAAAATTTTCGTTTCCGCATTTGGCCTCGGATAGACGGCCGGGGCGCTACCGTAGTCCTACATCAGGTAAAAACATATCATAAATATGAGGTATGATCAATGTCGACTATATCATGAAGTCTATAAGTATGTGGATATCATCCAACTATGTAATCAATGTCATCAATGTCAACTATACGTATGTGGATATCGTCCACGTGTCACCCAATGACAATAAACATCATGCATGCAAATATCATAAAGCATATACATGGAAGTATGAGGATATAATCAACATGTGTCCCTCGCGACACATCAAAATCATGGAATCGGAGTATCCAGCATCGACACTCGAAAACATCATGAAAGCTGTGCCCAGCATCGGCACATAAATCCTCATATATCGGGCTCCGTCAGTCCGGATCGGCCCGTATCATCTCTCGACTCCGGTCGGTATTCGCCGGATATCCGCCGAGCCTAAATACTATCAACGGTGGGTAGTAGTCCCTCTGCCAGGCCCACCGTCTATATACACAGCATCCCTTTCTTGCTCTGGGGTACCATACCGGGCCCCACCATGTACCCGCACACGGCTCACGACTCTTCCTCGCGTGGGGTATATATATACATCAGAACCGATAAAACTCATGGTGGGCACACTGAAATATCATATCAAGGGTAACCGGGTTTTTAAAATAATACATACTCTCTTTTGAAATACCCACGGTTCCCAAATCCAGAAATATCATGGAAACAACATATCTCAATGCGTATAATCATAAAGCATGATGTATGCGACATATAGAAGAAATGTAAGAATATCAGTATATCATGCAACATGGAATAGTAATATGCACATATTGAGGGAAACCGCACTTTTAAAATGAATACAGTTTTAAGATATATCTTGCGGTTCCCAAATCACTAATCAAGCTAGAATAATCTATGTATGTGCAAATACTTATGTATGCAAGTATGGGTGTACAATATGTATGTACACAAGTATGCCATGCAAGGGATCATATCCTGAATACAACAGTCCGAAAATGTAGTGACATGGCAATTATCGATGATGAAGTGTGTGAGCCGGCAAGCAGGTGTACGTGAAACATATGCATCATCGATAATGGTGCTGGTGTCCTAACAGCATGGTTTTGATATAACAATAAACACATTTGCACATGCAATGTAATGCGAATAGCAAGAATGTGCAGAAATCGACTAATAAACAAAACAGTGAAGAATCTACATTAATATAAAAATGTCATACAGTTTTGCCATTTGAAATAAGACGAATCGGGGTTTTTAGTAGAATAAGGAATACGGTGTTTTTTTAAGAAAATGTAAGTCTACGGTAGCGCCCCGGCCGTCATTCTGACGCCAAACGCGGATCAAAAACTTTTATAACTCGCGCTATCGCATACTATAACCCGGATCTTGCCATTAACACTAAACTAACAAACTGTAAAGAGGTAGAAAGGCTATACCGATCAATCCGAGTCCTTTGGTCTTTAGCCATCATCCCACGCTCC
The DNA here is from genome assembly GCA_030015575.1 of Agapanthus africanus. Classification (NCBI taxonomy): domain Eukaryota; kingdom Viridiplantae; phylum Streptophyta; class Magnoliopsida; order Asparagales; family Amaryllidaceae; genus Agapanthus; species Agapanthus africanus. The sequence goes on along the minus strand of JASDDO010000006.1, from coordinate 93,823,085 downwards.
TCGCGGAAACTCTGATCTCCTGTCTCCTCATTGAGGTGGCACCACGTCAACGGATCTTTAAACGGGCTCCCGCCTCTATACTGAGGCAACTCGGACATGAAGTATGCTAACCGACATGTCCAAGATGAAGTAGAGAATGAGTAGAACACTTTGTCTCAAACACCCTAGGGTTATCATCACATGAGAGGGTTAGGGTGGTGGTTGAAGAAGATGCTTAGAGATGGAAATTGTGAACTCAAGAAACTGTCAAGAGAGCAAGAACTCAAGCATAATCACTTGTGGTGATCTTTTCTTTTGTGAGTAGATATATATAGGTTGTGTAAAGAAAATATCTCAAAAAATATCTCCACAAACCCTAAAATATCTATACACAAAACAAACTATCATTAGTTCTATCATGACTCACTTAGTGACTCATTAGCATGAGTCACTAATGAAAATGCTAAAAGAAATGTGTCACCAAGAATGAGTCACACATTCCAAAATCCATTTAATCATTTAAACCAAAATGATTAACCAAAAGAAATGCATCTTCTAAAATATTCTCGTAACGGGTTACGAGAATACCCTCACCTGTATATACATACCTGTATCCGTATTCCGACCGAATACGAATACGAGAGACTAAAATATTCTGACTCAATATAATACTTGGATCCGGCTTAAACCAAAGCCCACCAGCATTATCTGTCCGAAATATGACACGTGCACAAGTGCACGTGCATTTTGGAACCTGCCATAACACCATACGGCCTCTACAACGTTTCGCCCAAACTTGGGAAACTATCTGTGGGGGACTCTAAAGACTCGTCGGTACCCTGGCAGTGGGTTTAACCACAAGCACGTCAGCGGCACTAGCTGTGCGTAACGGCTGTCCATGTACTGACCGAAAGGGAAGCCGATGAGCGAACTCATCCTGGAACCCTACTAAGCCTATCAGTGACAATATACATACTGTCCGGTCCGTTCGTCTATGAGCATTGCATATCGGGCATAGGGGGCTGGTAACGTTCGACCCCCAATAGCAGTATAAGTCGTGTCGTAGAGTAGCCCTGAACATCCTGAGAAACTACTGGAATACTTACCGGTAATTCTCACCTGCCTTGGCCAAGGACTTGGTGTAATGGCTCTCCTAGACACAGCACGATCTCACCCCCAATACCGGGAGTGACGAATCCTCTGCCAATCCGCTCACTTGCCTCCATGTGGCTCGGGACTGTACGCAACTAAAACCTGTTTTCACGACTCCTTTGAGCCGTGGTAGGGTAGTAATCTAAGTACGGTGGGAACTCACACGAGACAAATGATGACCTCAGGTCGATGAACTAATCTGTACACATGTCACCAGGGAACTGCTATCTGACGCTAGATATAAATTCCAACTAGCAGGTTCCCGGTGAGTCATGTCCGGTGTACTCATAACCAAATGAGCACCTTTATACATCTTAGGTGATCCAACTGACACCAATGGCTTGTGAGACCAGCCACCGCCCCTTGTCGGGGTCTCGACTGTATACACTAGTCTACTCCGGAGTATCGATGCCCTGTCTCGAAACTCCCACGACTAGGGACCACTTTTAAGGATGTGCTTATGGACTACCCAACTCTCACGTATATGATCGCTATCATACTGTTGGTAGTCAAGTAGGATCCTAAGGGCTCTATCAACGTGTAATAGTGATCATGTCACCTAAAGCTGTACACGACTGATAAAGGCAAACCAGATAGCATACTATCATCTTGAGTAAGACTGTCCTACCGGTATAGGTCCTCCCTCAATCATTGCAATCACGTACCTCTGATCCAATAATTGACTTTGAGGGCACTACATCCAACAATCTCCCACTTGCACTTAAGGCTAATTATTGCGATGTCGCATACTCATAGCTCGTGTGATACCGAACACCCAACTCCTCTACTAATCAGTTTCACAATACCCGTTTGTAAAACTATTGTGTTCGAGAAATAGCCTTAGTGAGTGGATCCGTCCTGATGTTTCTTTCTATGTCTTAGAATATGTCAGGATGTCTGATGGGACCTAGTTCATATATGAACTCCAAATCCAAACTTCTTAGACTATATCGTCAACTGAACCTAATCAGTATCCAGCACCATGCCTCCCACAGTATCCTCTTGGACCACCTGTCCATAATACTGCCCCCTTTGTCAGAGGGAAAACAATAACTCTGACAATCACTCTGTCATCCATGTCACCTTTGGAAGCCTGGAATGATAATCGTCTCCCGAAGGAGGCTGCCGTCATCAAATCCCTAGAACATGCACTTATGTTATAAAACTGCTTCCGTATGTTTCTTCAGGATAGGATTAATATTAACTTATTGCATCTAGTGCAAAAAAAACATCTGGTATGGTACTTGACATCTCACGATTGACTCTATTGCCTAAGCAAGTGATATGCTAATCATGCACATCCCTCTCCTCTTTAGTCTGTAAGACACCTTTAGAGAGGGAGACTCCATCACCTGCAGGTACACCACCATGCCAGGAGTCGTCCATTCTAAAATACTATTAGAATACTGTCAAATTACCCACATTGGGAAACTATCCAAATCTAGATCTAAAACCATAGATCTAGTAACCAGAATGTCAGATATTATATCCATATCCTTTGTGGAGAAACAACTGTGTGACAACCACAGTATAACCGATTGTAATATAGGAATTTTACTTCCTACTATGTGTATCATCCAAATACCAGGACATCACACCCTACTACCTTCTTAACAGATCCATCCCATATTCTGATGAAGTCAAATCCATGACTGTCACATCAAAAATAGAGGATCTATTTCCGCTATATCTGCTCTAGTCGATGAATAGACATAAGCTACTTGCTCACTATGCTTCCGCTGCTCCTACTGACCACAACAACCCTCTGGCAAAATAATATATACATGCACTTCTAAAGCTAGTTTAGAACGACGCTATACTTAACCTCCTGCTGGGTCTCATAGCCTGGAACAACAGTAGTGTCAAGTCTGGGTAAACAAGAACCTCCCTGTCACCGTCCTTGAGGCTACCGGAGTACCTCTCGGGTGCCTGAGGTTACCCACCATATCTGCGGAGTGGCTAATGGAATATCAAACCCGATTGAATCGATAGGTCCTAATAAATTTTCCATAATCGTTTGCGGTTCTGGAATTTCTTCCAGTTCTACCATACACCCACTGCTGTTTTCTGAAAAAATCCATTTTACTAAAACTGTGGTGAGTCAAGAACAATATCACCATTGATCTTCCAGATGGTAGAAAATCAACCCTCGTCATAGCCTGGGTCAACCCACAAACTGCCATTACAGAAACGTGCCTTGAGTTATCCAGAGTCTGATTTTAATCATATGCCAGAAAACTCTCCGTACCTTAACATCATTAAGATATGAACCATTCTATATCCAATATAGTAACTTTGGCACTTTATTTAATTGGAACCAGATTCAAATCATGAAGCTGTCTCCAGTGCATGTCAACTTAATGGAAATAGGTCGATCAACATTACTCAACTTAGGAATGCATCCAATTATGAGTAACCTGAAAGAGAAACAAGTTTCTCAAAACCATTACTATCAACTGAACACCAATCATAAGTATCTATATCTTCGATCTCTTTGAAGAATCCTGATACTTGCGATACCTGGTTCTCTACTTTATTCTTGTACCTATAACTTCTCAAAACATAGACCTTGTATTTCTACAAAACACTTATCTAAAAACTAGAGAAGTCACAAGTAAACAGAACATAGTACGAGGACCAACCCCTTTGTCTTGATGGACACTGGACAACATGCAATACTCTGTATAAGTCCGCTGGGTTGAATAACTCAAAACATGTGCATCGTAGGTTGAAAACTGTACTTATGCTTAAGAACTACTCCGCTGTTCAATACTCCTTACCCAATCGTCAACTGATATAGGTAAATGTCACGGACATTATTTCAAAAAGTTATATCTCACTTTATAAAAATAAACGTATAGATATATCAGTTTGAAATTGGTGCACAACAACGGATACTCAAAACCAAATACATGTCGTCCGGCAAAAACCCAGGCGACTTTCTCAAATATCACCAATTACAACGAATTCCGATATAATGAGGATGATCACCTTATTCCCAATAACTTGCTTCTACTCATCATCTGTAAAACCATACAGATGTGAGAATCATACCTGGTAAATACATACCCAGGAGTAAGTATTCAATCGGGAAATCAGTTTTCCTTTAGCAATGCACAGTGAAACTGAAACATGAAAATGTTTCGTAGGGGTATTCTGCTATTCCTAGTAATTCCTCTTCCATAATCTAATTCATGACTGTAACCGTATATTTCTTTGCCATCTCTCCAAATCCTTTTATTTGTCTTTAGTCGTTTCCTTCTGTACACCATCGTTAAGATAAATGGTTTTCTTCCTTCCCTACCGTTCGGCACCGGCCTCTGGTTTGGAAAAAGACTATCCAATAAGCATAATAGGTGTACCCTCCTAAAACAAGGAGTACTCGCAACCTGAGAGAAGGTGATGATAAAAGACAACTGAATAATATTTTATTCTATTTCTCCCGAACTAGGGAAAAAGGCAAAGGTGAAGTAGAAGTGGCGATGAACTATGCGGTTTGGTCATGAATGATAGCAGTCGCAATTTACTTTGCCCTCTTTGTAATCCCTTTATTTTTCTTTATTTATTACCTTCTGTACACCCTACTTAGGCTAATTGGTTTTCTTCATTCCCTACTTTTCGGCACCTGCCTATGGTTTGGAAGAAGACAATCCAATAAGCGTAATAGGTGTACTCTCCTAAACCAAGGAGCCCTCGCAACCTGAGAGAAGGTGATAATAAAAAACAACTGAATAAACCAATTCAATTTCTCCTGAACCTGGATCCATCCTTGAAGAAGTCCCTTCGAGTTCGTATATAACCATACGATGGATCTATCCAATGGAAGTGGATGTTCGTAGTGATATGATGTGTTCTGAGAAATGCAAAGTGTAAAAGAAGGAGCGGCAATGACTTATGCAAGTTTAGACAATCCAAAAGCCAGTATTTTAAGAAGGTTCGTTCAACTTGGTCACTGAGTCATAGTCTAGGGTCGGTCAATGGTCGCTGCCAAAGAGAGAGAGAAAAGAAACACTCTGCGTGCACTCTAACCTAGATCAGAATGGTTATCACTTTATCTAATCAGGAAACCTCCCACAGTACTGTCAAATTCTTCTCCAAACCTGAAAGAAGAATCAATCGGGATCACCCGAAGAGTAAACCAACTCATCAGTAGGAATCAGGATCCAACTCTCATCGCATGATAACGTGAAGGAATCTACTCATGTTATCACACTACAGAAGGTATACGCATGCCTGGCAAGTTTCTGTTTCTTTAGAAACTCCCGATATGATTTTTACCCCATACTCTAATGACCTTGACGAAGGCCAACAAATCATAAGTCACATGTCAAGTTCTACCCGTCATTATCTTTTCAATTTGAACCCACCCGTACATTCCCCTGAGATTGGCCAAATGGCAGAATGACTGTCCCAAACCAACTCATCTATCTATGCAACAGAAAGGTAACAAGCAGCTATCATCCACTATGCCTTGACGAAGGCTAACAAACATAGCATGAATACTACGTGCTATCCGTCTGAAACTACGGAGGGCTACGGCTGGTTTTTGGCGAAAAACCTTTAACGTAACGAACTTGATATCGCTGAAGGAACCTGATAGCTTTTTACAAAATATAGTGGCGAAAACCTTCGCTAAAGAGGTCACTCCCAGTGAAGGGATCTCGGCTCTTTCCTCATGGAATGAGGAGCAGGATATTCCAACTGAATACCGCAATGCAAAGCAACAAGTAATCGACTATAATGAAGTTATTACCCTGACGCAAATTTCTGCCCAAGGGGTTGTTAGTTATATGTATGCCCTAGAGGCCATTACTGTACATTGGATGTATATTGTAGTGGATGCTGGGACATATATAGGGAGGACTTTCTTGCTCGACATGATAGTATGCTATCTGGTTACTCTTTACCTTAACGTGTATACTGATTGTCACTCTATTACATGTTGGTAAAGCCCTTAGGATGTGTACTTGACTACCTGGACTATGATGCGGATCATACTAGTGGGGATATGGTAGTCCATAAGTACATCCTTCAAAGTCCCTAGTCGTGGGTGTATCGAGACGGGGCATCGATATACCAGAGTAGACTAGCGTATACCTTCTCGACCCATAAAGATGGGCGATGGATGATCCCATATCCATTGGTGTTTGACATCAGAGATGATATACGGGGGCTCAGTAGAGACTGGGTACACTGGACGGACTCGCCGAGAACTCCCAGATGGTATTATATCTTACGTCAGATGGCAGTTCTCTGGTGACACTAGTACAGAGTAGTCTGTTGACCCGAGATCGTCATAGAGTCTTGTGTGGTTCCCACTGTGCTTTGATTTCCATCTTACCACGTCCAAGAGGGCGTGCAAAACGGTGGTTTTTGGGTACAGTCCCGAGTCACATGGAGGCAATGAGCGATAGGAGGGGATTCGTCTCTCCCGGTATAGGGGGTTGATGTTGCGCTGTGTTCGATTGGCTATAACCGGAAATCCCTGGCCAGGGTTACTGAGATTTACTGGTAAGTGTTACTAGTAGTTTCTCGAACTGTTATAGAAATCATATCGACACGACTTATCGAGCTATTGGGGTCTGACGTTTACCACCCCTAGGCAAGATATGCGACATATCAGATGACGAGACCGGACTGTACGGTAGTGTTACTGGTTGGATTCACTGGAGTGTGAGCGGGCTTGCTCGTCGATCTTCTGATCGCTCAATACCCGGGTGGCCGTTACGTTTAGCAGACCGCTTGCGGCTTGTGGGTGTTTGATATGATCATCATCTGCTGCCGGCGTATTGACGAGTCTTTAGAGTCCTACACAGAGGTTTCTTGGCTCAAGAAAAACGAAATAGGAGCGCATATGAGATATGTGCGGGACCGAGAATAATGCGTGTATGTGATACCGTATTCCATTCTCGCGATGAATGTGTCGAATGGTTGTATGCGATATAACCTAGTTATCGAATCAAGGATTGATTCGATAAACCGATACATTGGATATTAGTCGGTTATATGCGATATGACCGGATCGTTAAATCAAGAGTTGATTTAATGATTTAATGCATAATAATATATTTGATATATTACTTTGCATTAACTAGTATTGGTTCACTTTAAATGGATTTTCTCACTTGGATTGTGCACATTGTATATGTGATATACTTTTGTACACAAGATTGTATCATGTTTGATGATACATGCTTTTTAGGTTAAGTGTAAAGAATTAACCATGGTTAAGTTGTTGATTAGGGTTTTTACTTATTCATTTATCTTATTTATTTATTCATTTGGAATAAATTGAAAGATATATGAATGATGGCTTCATTTGTTTTTAGTTGAAGCTTCATGAAGCTTTGACTAATTGACCTTTTTGTTCTCATCCTTAACCCTAACCATTCAACCCAACCTTAGTCAATTCTCTACACTTAACTAAGGTTAAGATTATGATAAGTATTCATTTTATTATCTATTTTAAATAACTTATCATAACATTATCTTCTTTTTCTTCATCTTCTTCACTTGAAGAAAGCTTGCTTCATCAATGGTGATTGATGAAAACAAGTGAGAAATCCAATTCTAAAGTCTACCTACTTCCTATTTCTTCATCCTCTACCTCTTGCCAAGTAGTAGAGTGTGTTTTCTTCACAAGTTTCTTGACTTGGTGAAGTTGGAGCTTGATCTAGTGATGCCTCGACGTAGATCATCTTTGGCATCGACGTCGACGACCTAGCCCGTCCATTCTCCGATGAAGCCGACGCTAGAGCCCGGGGTTCGACTTGGACAGCGAGGAGACTTCATTGCGGAGATATGGAGGTGGAGGACCGGATCTACAAAGGTTGTATTTCCGTTCCCTTAGTAAAGTAGTTTACTAGTTGCTTCTTTCGCCTAGAATTCTAGTTAACGATCCGTAGTCTAGGGTTTCTCGGCACTGTTTTTTTGAAATTGGCATGGTTGATGCCTTGTGAGACCTCTTGAGAGTGCCTAGGAACCCTACAGTGGTATCAGAGCCTAGCTAGAGCCTTAGGCAAAGTCCAGACGGAGTTTGAAGTCCGAACGACCCGAAACCCCAACCCTAAACGTGCTCTCTGGACAATTTTCAAAATCGTGGTTTTTTCCAGATTAAAAATATTCAGAAAATTCAGCAGGAAGAGCTAAGGGTTACTGCAAAATTCGAGTGTCTAATTCTTTAAGATCGTCGCGGATCCGCGGCATGAGCATGCACATGGGGCGGTTCCGCGGCAACTTTGTCATTTTGTGCATCGAATTTTGCACCTAAATTCCTAGTTTTCTGTGATGGTTTTCCTGGGAATTTTTAATATTTTTTCCAGAGTTGTATTTTCTGGGTTGTATTCGGGATTCGGAGATTCGATCGGACTGTCTAATTTTGTCTCTGTGTTATTCCGGATAAATTTTAGAATATGTTAAAAAAGTTCGACCGGATATAAATAACCAATTTTTCCCCTATCGGGAAATTTCCAAGTGTTGGATTTTTCCGTAGTTTAAAGACGTTCTAAGTAGTGCAAGTAACTCGATGGACCCTCTAGAAGACAACAAACCTTAACTCGATTATGTGACCGTCTTGAACTGCCCTTTCAACCTTCGGGTTTGGGGCAGTACGGCGTGCCACATGTGAGGCGTTGGCTTGACCCTTCTACGGCTGGACCGTTGGTACTGAGGCACGAACTGAATGTTTTTAGACTTGTTTCATGTGTTGATCTGTATCGGGAAAACCAGGATGTTCGATTGTTCGATCGTTCGATCGGAAAGTTTAACATTTTCTATTTATCCGGAATGTGATACAATAATTGGAATTCACAATAAGTTATGAGATAACTAAATGAATGTCATAAACATAGCAGTTTAGTCTCACTTGATCGGTTGCCACGGAATTTTGATGTGATCAAAAGTCCGTCGCAATCACGTAGCGTACGCGGATACTCGCCGAGTAAACTTAATAGGCAGCCTCACTCCATAGCCCCGACCAAGTGACTGTAGGAGAACCCCGTCGCCGAAAGCATCCGTTTGGGTGCTCGCGGCAGCGGTGTTCCACCTTGGTACACTTCGTCGACGGCGTCGGGAGTGCAGCCGTCTACTAAAGTTTGCGACGAGCATTCGATCAGGATGTCGGGAATCTTGTTGAATTGCCCGACTTGATATTGAAAAGTGATTTCGATAATGAGACTAAAATGCGGGGTTTATAATTGTTAGGCATGCGATGTCTAAGTAATTCATTTGGTCAGGCATGCGATGTCTGAGGTGGTTGCGGATTCCAACTGTTGTAGTTTTACACTTTCTTTTCTGTGACCGTAAGAGTAATATGTGATATCGTCGGTTTCGTTGCTATATGTCAACGACAATTGGGATGCGCATATTTACTTACGTTGATGACATGTGATGTTATGTGTTGCTGGATATGTTATATTGGATCGTCGTGTTTGAATAGCCGGGGGTTTTTATGTGAGATGAGTGTTTTTCATTTTCATTCATGTAAAAAATTGTATGTAATATTATTTTTATTGGGGCACTTCCAGGTTGCGGAAGTTGTCACCCGTTGTATATTATTTACTTTTCCGCACTAGGATAGACCCAAGGAGGAGGGCACAAGTAACCGGGTTCTGGAGTCCAGTGGGAAACCAACTCGAGGAGTCGAGTCCGGGTCTCCTAACTCTAGAATTGGTAGGGTTGCTTTCCGCTCTCGTAGGGGTCTAGGGGTGTGGGTTTGGCTATTCATCACGACCGTGGAATCCGTGTTTTATACTGGCTCGTATTGAAAACACGGACGTCCTAGTATATCCAATATTTCATATGATTCTTCTGCTGCGATATCTGTGATGTGATCATGTGATGTTCTGTGATAGATATAGTATATAGTATATATGATATATTATATAGGCGTTACTTATGTTTTACACCCGCGCTAGCCCTGCCCCGCTCTGCCGTTAGTTACCTAACCTAACGGTGCATGAGGGGACATCGAGGCGAATGCGGATGGCATAAGTGTACGTCATATTTATCTGTGATGTTTAGGTACTTAAATGATGGGACTTCATTAATATGATTAATGAAATAAAAGAAACCTAAGATGTTGTAGAATCAAATTTCAAAATAAAACAGGTAGCTACAATTCTTGCTTTGCAAAGCGGTATATATGATATATCCTGCACCTTATTCGATAAGGAAAGGACCGAGATCCCTTCACCGGGAGTGACTCCTTTAGCAATAACTGGCAGATGCTACAACCCTCGGTTTGTCTTTTGATTGCTTTTAAGAGTTTTTGCTTTGCACAGTGATATATATGATATATCCCGCACCTCATTCGACGAGGAAAGGACCGACGATCCCTTCACCGGGAGTGACTCCTTTAGAAAAACTAGAAAAGCCTCAAAAACACTCCATTTTTAAAATCATTTGATTCTACAACGATATCAAGTTCATTACGCAATAGGTTTTCAGAAAAACCTGTCGTAGCCCTCCGTCATTTCAGATAAGTCCTACTTAGTATTCGTGCTACGTTTGTTGACCTCCGTCAAGGCTTAGTGTGCGGTAGCTAACTAGCATTTATCTGCTTATGCATATGATGCAGAGTGGATTAGGGTAGTCGTGCGGCCTTGTTGACCTCCGTCAAAGGTCGTGCGGGTGGGTTTAATTCGATCAAGAAATGGCGGGTTGAACTTGACTAGTAGCCTATGGTTTGTTGACCTCCGTCAAGGTCATAGGGTGCTGGGGGTAAAATATTATCGGGAATTTCAAGTGTTGAAATTTGCAATGAGATTGCATACCTTCTATGAGATAGTTGGATCCCGATACCCGCTGCGAGTAAGAGTTACTCCAGGGAGAGTTTTATACATTACAATTAGCCGATCAAGTAGTTGTCTAGAAAGGTGTCAACGGGGTTACGCCTCTGGGAAAACGAGGTTTACATTAATTAGGTTCGTGCGAAAGCACGGGGGACCTCCCTCAAAGTACCGACACTGGCCTGGCAGAAAAATTGGCGAACTTGTAGTGTGTAATTAATTCCGGCTAGTCTTTCCTTTTAGGGTTTGAAGGAAGATTTGATAAAAAGTAGTGGGAGCCATCCAGATTAGATAAAATAATAACCAATCTATTCTTGCAAGAGCGCACGCTGAGTGTTTTCTTCTCTCTCTCTCCTGGTAGCGACCATAACAACAAACAACAACAACAACTGAGCCTTTTATCCCAAGCATAAGGGGTAGGCTACATGAACCAACATGAGAATCACGCCGGGTCCAACACATGAATCCTCTGTCTCCACTCACTTCTATCGAACAATATACTTTCATTGAGTCCTTTGGCAACCATATCATTTCGTATCACCTCCATCCATGTTTTCGTCGGTCTCCCTTTTGCCCTTTTGCCATTACCCATATCGAGAGTATCTATTCGTCGAACCGGTGCTTCCATAGGTCTGCGTCGCACATGACCAAACCATCTAAGCCGGTTTTCCCGCATCTTCTCCTCCACGGGTGCTACACCAACTTTTGCACGGATATCCTCATTTCGTACCTTGTCTTTTCTAGTGTTACCGCACATCCAACGAAGCATGCGCATCTCCGCTACGTGCATCTTCTGTGTATGATGCTTCTTAGGAGCCCAGCATTCTGTACCATATAATAAGGCAGGCCGAATAGCGCTCCGATAAAACTTCCCTTTCAATTTTAACGGAAAGTTACGATCACAAAAAATCCCTGTTGCACTCCTCCATTTCAACCAACCAGCTTGGATCCTTTGATTAACATCACTATCGATCTTCCCATTCCTTTGGATGATGGAACCTAGATATCTAAACTGGTCGCTCGGTGATATCTCTTGCCCTTCCAATGTTATACCAATATGGTTTTGATTTCTCTGGCTACTAAATTTGCAGTGCATATATGCTGTCTTGGACCTGCTCAATCTGACTCCCCGAGATTCCAATGTTTGTCTCCATAATTCCAATTTGGCATTAACCTCTGCTTTCGTCTCATTTACTAGAACAATATCATCAGCGAATAGCATGCACCAAGGGACTTCATCTTGGATAGTTCTAGTAAGCTCATCCATCACGATGGTAAACAGGAAAGGACTTAATGCAGATCCTTGATGTAAACCAATAGTAATCGGAAAATCACTTGTTAAGCCACCGCAAGTTCTGACATTTGCCACTACTCCGTCGTACATATCCTTGATTATGTCAATATACTTGACGGGGACCCCCTTTTTCATCATTGTCCCCCATAATACCTCTCTAGGTACCTTGTCGTACGCTTTTTCTAAATCAATAAATATCATATGCAAATCTCTTCTCCTCTCTCGAAAGTGCTCGACAAGTTGACGAAGCAAATGAATCGCCTCTGTCGTCGATCGTCCAGGCATGAACCCAAATTGGTTCTCTGTTATCTTAATATCCTTCCTTAGCCTGTGTTCAATCACCCTCTCCCAAAGTTTCATGGTGTGACACATTAGTTTTATTCCACGGTAGTTTGAGCAACTTTGAATGTCACCCTTATTCTTGTAGATAGGTACAAGGATACTTTTCCTCCATTCATTTGGTATCTTTTTTGTCTGCCAAATCTTATTAAACAGATCTGTCAGACATTTAACGCCTATTTCGCCTAAGCATCTCCAAATCTCGATAGGAATCCCGTCAGGACCAACCGCTTTTCTTAAACCCATTCTGTTCAAAGCTTCTTTAACCTCAGTAAGTCTTATTTTACGCATGAAATCACGATTTATATCTTGAGATTGAATGACAAGTCCATCCAAATTCTTAGTAAAGCTCTCATTGAACAATTTGTCAAAATAATCTCTCCATCTTTCCTTGATATCCTCATCTCAAACTAAAACCTTCTGATTTTCATTTTTGACACACTTCACCGCACATAAGTCTCTGGTCTTCCTTTCCCGCATTCGAGCAATCCGGTATATATCATTTGCAGCCTCTTTAGTGTCTAATTTCTCGTACACCTCCTTGTAGACCTTAGATTTAGCTTCCCGAACAGCTTTCTTAACTTCCTTTTTAGCCATTTTGTACTTCTCAAATCTCTCCACATCTCTACTTTTCTTCAAATCTTTATAAGAATCCCTTTTAATTTTAATAGCAGCCTTTACATCTTCATTCCACCATGATATGTCCTTAGATGGTGGAGCACCACCTCTCGACTTACCAAGTAGATCTCTAGCTACTTTCTTGATACAACTAGCCATTTTGTTCCATGTTTTGTCTGGATCATCTTCCGACTGCCAATCCGCTTCTTGTACTACACGATCTATAAAAGCCTTTTGATTACCTTCTTTCAATCGCCACCATTTAATTTTAGGCTCTACCATACGTCTAATCTTCCTAGGTTCTCTTCTAAATCGAAAATCTAGAACTAAAAGTCTATGTTGGGTAGTTACACTCTCACCTGGCACTATCTTACAGTCGATACAACAACCTCTATCTATTCTTCTCGTCAGAAAAAAGTCTATTTGACTAGCATTTGATCCGCTCCTAAAAGTGATAAGGTGGGACTCTCTTTTCCTAAACCAGGTGTTTGCTAAGATCAAGTCATAAGATAAAGCGAAATCTAGAATCGAGTCACCTACTTCATTCCTTTGTCCGAAACCAAAACCTCCATGGATAGTATCAAACCCACTACGACTAGTACCTACATGTCCATTAAGATCACCACCAATAAATAACTTCTCTCCACTAGGTATACTTTGCACCACCTCGTCTAAATCCTCCCAGAATAGACGCTTACTAGCGTCATCAAGACCTATCTGTGGTGCATAAGCACTAATAACATTAAAGATCTCTCCACCTAGAATAAGCTTAAACAGTAAAATTCTATCACCTTTTCTCCTAATCTCAACTACATCCTCAAGCAACCGTCTATCTATGATTATACCTACCCCATTACGATTTTTATCTCTACCCGTATACCAAAGCTTATAACCCTAAGGCTCTAGACTCTACTCTTTTCACCTACCCACTTAGTTTCTTGCAAACACATAATTCACCTACCCGCTTACTAGCGTCATCAAGACCTATCCTGGTAGCGACCATGTCACGCCTTAATCAAGATAATAAAACGGATAATTGACCGAACCCGCTTGTTATACTGAGCTGGGGAAGGTTGGTCCCGCTCCAACTTATAATTGTTATAAGACAGAGCAGGAAATTGGGGAATACCAGATTTCCCATGCCGCCCAAACGAAGAGAGTGCATGCTGATGCATCATCTTCGGGTGTTTTCGTTACACAGAACTGTTTCTCAGTATCTTCTGAGTCCTAGGTATATGATACCGGATCAGGATCCCAGATATGTAATCTGTTACATAGGGTTACAAACAGGTAGAAAAACTGAGAACGGGTGATAACTTTCATGAGGCAGAAAACGGGGCAAGTGTTGCAGCCAAGTCTGTTGGTCACTATCACCCTGTATTACCAATACATTGATTCTGAACGAATGTTATTAGATACCGAACCTGATATACAAAATCATATCAGTCTCTTTATTAGTAAAGAAATGATAAAATTTTGTATTGTTGGATAATGTTTTGAACATTTCCTATATCAAAAGTTGATCGGTTCAGGCACGTTATCTAAAAGCATTAATGTTCTAAATCAAACTACAGTTCTAAGTATAGGGACCACACACAAGAGGAAGAGTTCAGAAATGAACGGATCCTTCTTGTGTCATTGTAGACTAGGTCATATCAATGCGACCCGACTGGCTAAAGTTACATTAAGATGCATATTTAAATCAGTTTGAATTTACATCTTATGAAACTTGCCAGTCATGTCACAAAGATAAGATGACCATAGCTCTGTTTATTGGAAACAGAGAAAGAGTTAGTGAACTCTTGGGACTGATACATGATGATGTATGTAAGGTCTCCTGTCTACACATGCCAGGACTGATTCTTTATACTTCATTATATTCTCTGATAATCTCTCAAGATTCAGTCATATGTTCCTGTTGAAACATGAGTCCGAACCTTTTGAGATATTCACAGAATATAAGCGAGAAGTAGAGAACCAAAATACGGGTAAAAGTATAATGTCCTTTGATGAGATCAAGGAGGAGAATACTTGAGCACGGAATTCTTGGAATTTTCTAAAGGAGAATGAGATTCTCTCTCAGCATTACTCCTCCGTATACACCATTGCATGATGGTATGTCGGGGCGGAGCAGATACACCCTATTTGATATGGTGTGCTCTATGATGAGTTATACTGAGTTACCTTTTTCCTTAGGGGGTTATGCACTTGAGAAGTTGCATACCTATTGAATAGGGTTCCAATCAAATCAGTTGCCTACCGCTTCATATGTGATATGGAATGGGAAGAGCCCATATCTTAAGTTAGTTAAGATTTGGGGTTGTCCGGCCTATGTCTAAAAGCAAAATCCGGACAAGCTCGAGGCAAGGTCTGTAATGTACAACTGGAAAGGTTCCAGCTATACAATTTGCAACCGATGATTTGATAAAACCAAAGGATTCAGTAGATTCCAACGAACCTCAGCTTCTCCGCCGATCTAGTAGGGTTCCTCACCTACCTGAGAGATACTTCAGTTGCTCTATGATAGTGGGAGCGAGGATTGCATCATGAGATGATGACCCAACTAGTTTCGAACTGGCCATCAGGAGTGGGACTCTGTAAGAATGGCTGGATGCTTAGCGATCTGAGATGGAATCCTTATACACCAACAAAGTATGGACTTTAGTTGCGATATCTGAAGGGTTAAATCCCCATCAGGAGCAAGTATATCTTGAGAAGATTACTTGGTGTACATGGAAAGGTTGAGACTTTCAAAGCTAGACTTGTTAAAGGTTTTCATCATCAACCAGGCGTGGATAGTGGTGAAACCTCTTCAAGTAGCTATGCTTAAGTCCATCCAGATCCTACTTGCCACGGCTACATACCATGACTACGATATCTGGTGGTTGGGTGTCATGACTGCTTTTTTAAATGATGTTTTAGAAGAGTGCGTCTATAAGTACACAGCCAGAGGGCCTCGTAGACAGTGGGAGCAGCGGAAACGTGTGCAAGATGCTTTATAGGATAAAGCAGGTATCGCGGAGTTGGAACATCTGTTTTGATGAGTTAGTCAAACAGTTTGACATCATCAAAATGGTAGATGAACCTTGTATAAACAAAAAGGTAGTAGGGAGTATGGTGGTGATCCTCGTAAGGTACGTGGATGACATACTCTTGATAAGAAAGGAGTTTCTTATGCTACGCTCGATCAATCTCCGTTTATCACAAAGATTCTCCGTGTAGGATCAAAATGATACCTCCTAAATCCTGAGTTTTGGATCTATGAGATAGATTTAATTGGATGTTAGGATTATCACTAGTTGTAGTGAGATGATATCAAACGATTCTGGGGAGAATCACTGGAAGGGTTCCAGAGTGATAAAGACGACTGAATGTCAGTCGCAGGCATTGTCTTTACCCTCAGTAAAGGGACGGTATGTTGGAAGAGTTCCAAGCTAGATACCGTGACATACTAGACGATAAAGGCAGGATACATCGCTACTTAAGATGCTACCAAAGAGGATGTTTGGGTGTATATTGGTTCATGAGATGAACTTGGTTCCTCCCATTGTGTGACAATGGAGTTGCGGCTTATGACAAGGAACGCAGGTCCCATCAGTGATCCAGACATATTCTAAGGCAGTATCACCTGATCATGGAGATGGTTGATCTCCAGGCTGATCGAGGTTAGGAGAGCAGACTCAGAGGACAAAACGACGGATCCACTCACGAAGGCCTATTGCCAGAGAGAGACTTTTATGGGATGGTTGAGTATGAGATGCTTCGACCACTGCTACAGATGGCCCTAGTGCAAGTGGGAGATTGTTAGTTATATGTATGCCCTAGAGGCCATTACTGTACATTGGATGTATATTGTAGTGGATGTTGGGACATATATAGGGAGGAATTTCTTGCTCGACATGATAGTATGCTATCTGGTTACTCTTTACCTTAACGTGTATACTGATTGTCTCTCTATTACATGTTGGTAAAGCCCTTAGGATGTGTACTTGACTACCTGGACTATGATGCGGATCATACTAGTGGGGACATGGTAGTCCATAAGTACATCCTTCAAAGTCCCTAGTCGTGGGTGTATCGAGACGGGGCATCGATATACCAGAGTAGACTAGCGTATACCTTCTCGACCCATACAGATAGGCGATGGATGATCCCATATCCATTGGTGTTTGACATCAGAGATGATATACGGGTGCTCAATAAAGACTGGGTACACTGGACGGATTCGCCGAGAACTCCCAGATGGTATTATACCTTACGTTAGATGGCAGTTCTCTGGTGACACTGGTACAGAGTAGTCTGTTGACCCGAGATCGTCATAGAGTCTTGTGTGGTTCCCAATGTGCTTTGATTTCCATCTTACCACGTCCAAGAGGGCGTGCAAAACGGTGGTTTTTGGGTACAGTCCCGAGTCACATGGAGGCAATGAGCGATAGGAGGGGATTCGTCTCTCCCGGTATAGGGGGTTGATGTTGCGCTGTGTTCGATTGGCTATAACCGGAAATCCCTGGCCAGGGTTGCTGAGATTTACTGGTAAGTGTTACCAGTAGTTTCTCGAACTGTTATAGACCTCATATCGACACGACTTATCGAGCTATTGGGGTCTGACGTTTACCACCCCTAGGCAAGATATGCGACATATCAGACGACGAGACCGGACTGTATGGTTGTGTTACTGGTTGGATTCACTGGAGTGTGAGCGGGCTTGCTCGTCGATCTTCTGATCGCTCAATACCCGGGTGGCCGTTACGTTTAGCAGACCGCTTGCGGCTTGTGGGTGTTTTATATGATCATCATCTGCTGCCGGCGTATTGACGAGTCTTTAGAGTCCTACACAGAGGTTTCCTGGCTCAAGCAAAACGAAATAGGAGCGCATATGAGATATGTACGGGACCGAGAATAATGCGTGTATGTGATACCGTATTCCATTCTCACGATGAATGTGTCGAATGGTTGTATGCGATATAACCTAGTTATCGAATCAAGGATTGATTCGATAAACCGATACATTGGATATTAGTCGGTTGTATGCGATATGACCGGATCGTTAAATCAAGTGTTGATTTAATGATTTAATGCTTAATAATATATTTGATATATTACATTGTATTAACTAGTATTGGTTCACTTTAAATGGATTTTCTCACTTGGATTGTGCACATTGTATATGTGATATACTTTTGTACACAAGATTGTATCATGTTTGATGATACATGCTTTTTAGGTTAAGTGTAAAGTATTAACCATGGTTAAGTTGTTAATTAGGGTTTTTACTTATTCATATATCTTATTTATTTATTCATTTTGAATAAATTGAAAGGTAAATGAATGATGGCTTCATTTGTTTTTAGTTGAAGCTTCATGAAGCTTTGACTAATTGACCTTTTTGTTCTCATCCTTAACCCTAACCATTCAACCCAACCTTAGTCAATTCTCTGCACTTAACTAAGGTTAAGATTATGATAAGTATTCATTTTATTATCTATTTTAAATAGCTTATCATAACATTATCTTCTTCTTCTTCATCTTCTTCACTTGAAGAAAGCTTGCTTCATCAATGGTGATTGATGAAAACAAGTGAGAAATCCAATTCTAAAGTCTACCTACTTCCTATTTCTTCATCCTCTACCTCTTGCCAAGTAGTAGAGTGTGTTTTCTTCACAGGTTTCTTCACTTGGTGAAGTTGGAGCTTGATCTAGTGATGCCTCGACGTAGATCATCTTCGGCATCGACGTCGACGACCTAGCCCGTCCATTCTCCGATGAAGCCGACGCTAGAGCCCGGGGTTCGACTTGGACAGCGAGGAGACTTCATTGCGGAGCTATGGAGGTGGAGGACCGGATCTACAAAGGTTGTATTTCCGTTCCCTTAGTAAAGTAGTTTACTAGTTGCTTCTTTCGCCTAGAATTCTAGTTAACGATCCGTAGTCTAGGGTTTCTCGGCACCGTTTTTTTGAAATTGGCATGGTTGATGCCTTGTGAGACCTCTTGAGAGTGCCTAGGAACCCTACATGGGTCACTCCCGGTGAAGGGATCTCGGCCCTTGCCTCGTCGAATGAGGTGCAGGATATTCCAACTGAATACCACTATGCAAAACAAAAGAAAACTTCCTTATAATAACACTTTTTAAAACTGTTCCAACAACGTCCAAACAGGCTTATTTTCCTTTGCATTGATCAGAATCAACGCAGTCCCATCAATAATCACACCAGAAAAGAACGAAAATAAAATGTACGTATATGCCATCCGCATTCGTCACTGGGTCCCGTCATCACCCGTTAGGTTACTTAACTAACGACAGATCGGGGACTGGACTAGCGCGGGTGTAAAACAAATACAACATCTACTAGTATATATACCAATATACAATAATCGCTCAAGGCGTGATAAATGCAACATTACAGAAAAGTAATAAGCATCACAAAACAATACAGATAATCTGGGATCCCCGGGTTTCACAGAGCCGCTGCTGAAACCCGACGTTCCCCTGGTCGTGTGGATAGCCTGTGCAATGAAACCTAGACCCCTACGGGTGCGGCAAGTCACCTGCCAAAACCTGAAGCGAGGCAGCCCCCTACAGCAAAGTGAATGGACCACCCTGCATATCATGGAATCCGGTAGCTTGAGCACCCCTCCTTGGGTCAACCTGTACCCCCTACGAGTGCGGCGAATAGTCTGCCAATTCTAGAGTGAGGCCCTCTGCCACTCAAAGCCATGAGATGCGGACCCTTTACCCTCCAGAACCCGGCTATCCATGCACTCCGTCGCAGGGTAAACCTAGTACAAAAATGAAAAATATGTAAAACGGGTACATCGACCTCGGCCCGGTCATGCCCCAAAAGAATATTATACAAACAGGCAGTGACAGCAGTCCACATGTTGGACGCTCGCCCCGCAATATCAAATGTGTAAGTCTACGTTAGCGCCCCGGCAGTCTACAGACGCCAAAATGCGGAACAAAACTTTTTAACTGGCGCTATCGTATACTTTAACCCGGATCTGCCATTATTGCTAAACTAACAAACTGTAAAGAGTGTAGGAATGTTATACCGAACGATCCGAGTCCTTCGTTCTTCAACCATCATCCCACGCTCCGTTGCGGCTGCTCCGATCTCGTCGATCTCCGATCTCCTCGTCGAGGTGGCACCACATGATCGGTTCTTTAAACGGGCTCCCGCCTCTGACTCGAGGCAACTCGATCGTCAAGTTTGCTAAAAGAGACGACCAAGAATGATGTAGAGAATGAGTAGATGACTTTTTCTCACTTCGTCCAAGTCCGTGGACGATCGGTTAATGAAGTTGCCGTGGAAATCGGGTGATGGAATGAAATGAACTGTGAATTCCATACACCCCAAAACTATCATATCTTTTCTAACCGATGAAATCAACAACCATGAGAGAGAGAGAGAGGGGCCGGCCTCTTTATAGAATGAGGGAGGTGACCGTAGGAGAGGGGGGTGACCATAGGATGCAAATATCATATGGAAATATCCTAAGGAAAACAAAATAGCATAATGAAAATGATGACTCAAAAGATTGAACCAATCACATTAAACCTAGTCACCTTATCAAGAATGACTCACCAAGCCTCGTCATCACTTGTAGAAGCTTCTAGAATGATGACTCACCTCATCTGCGAAAAGATAAATCCGTCTTTAACAGAATGTAAAAAGACGGCTGATAGAAAACTGGAAACTGGCAACTTCCAAAAGTGATCCTGAAACGACTTTCAGGATAACCCCGAAACTGTATAAATATACCCGCATTTGTATTACGACCGAATACAAATGCAACTGAGACAAAGATATTATACCTACTCAATATAATACTCGGATCCGGCTTAAACCAAAGCCGACCAGTATCATCTGTCCGAAAATCGACACGTGCGTAAACGCACGTGCATTTTCCGAACCCTGCCATAAAACCATACGGCCTCTACAACGTTTCGCCCGAACTTGGTAACTATCTGTGGGGAACTCTAATGACTCGTCAGCACCCTGGCAGTGGGTTTAACCACAAACCGTCAGCGGCACTAGCAATGCGTAACGGCTGCCCATGGACTGACCTCAAGGGATGCCGATGAGCGCACTCATCCGGAAAACCCTACTAAGCCTAACAGTGAAAATGTATATACAGTCCGGTCCGTTCGTCAATGAGTATCGCATATCCGCCTAGGGGGCTAGTAACGTCAGACCCCCAATAGCAGTATAAGTCATGTCGGAGTGAAGCCCAATACACCCTGAGATACTACTGGAGTACCTACCAGTAAATCTCCTACCATGGCCATGGATTTGTGTAATGGCTCTCCTAGACACAGCACGACCTCGCCCCCAATACCGGGAGAGACGAATCCCCTGCCGATCCGCTCACGTGCCTCCATATGGCTCGGGACTGTACCCAAAAGCTACCTGTTTGCACGACTCCTTTGAGCCGTGGTAGGGTAGAAATCAAAGCACAGTGGGAACTCACACGAGACAAATGACGACCTCAGGTCGATGAACTAACCTGTACACATGTCACCAGGGAACTGCTATCTGACGGTAGATATAATACTAACTAGCAGATTCCCGGCGAGTCTTGTCCGGTGTACTCATAACCCAATGAGCACCTGTATACATCTTAGGTGATCCAACTGACACCAGTGGCTTGTGAGACCGGCCACCGCCCCTCGTCGGGGTCTCGACTGTACACACTAGTCTACTCCGGAGTATCGATGCCCTGTCTCGAAACTCCCATGACTAGGGACTACAATTAAGGATATGCATATAAACTACCCAACTCTCACGTATATGATCGCCATCATACTGTTGGTAGTAAAGCAAGATCCTAAGGGCTCTATCAAAGTGTAACATGCAACCAGTCACCTGAACTTGTACACGACTGATAAAGGCAAACCAGATAGCATACTATCATTTCGAGTAAGACTGTGCTACCGGGATAGGTCCTCCGCAATCATTGCAATCACGTACCTGCGATCCAATAATTGACTATGAGGGCACTATCTCCAACAATCTCCTACTTGCACTCAAGGCTAATATTGCGATGTCGACTACTCACAGCCCGTGTGAAAACGAACATCCAACTCCTCTACTAATCAGTTTCACAAAGCACGTTTGTAAAACTATTGTGTTTGAGAAATAGCCTCGGTGAGTGGATCCGCCTAGAAGTTTCTTTCTGTATCTCTCTTAATCTCAAGTTCGCGGAGAAAGCCATCTCCCGAATTGAGTAGTACCTGTCTTAGAATATGTCTGGATATCTGATGGGACCTTAGTTCATAAATGAACTCCATATCCAAACTTCTTAGACTGAACCGATCACTGAACCTAATCAGTATCGGGCACCATGCCACCCACAGTATCCTCTGGAACCACCTGTCCATAATACTGTCCCTCGTCAGAGGGAAAACTAAAACTCTGACATTCACTCTGTCATGCATGTCACCTTTGAAGCCTGGAATGATAACCGTCTCCCGAAAGAGGCTGCCGTTATCAAATCCATAGAACATGTACTAATGTTCTAAAACTGCTTCCTTATGTTTCTCCAGGATTGGATTAATACAAACTTATTGCATCTAGTGCAAAACCAACATTTGGTGTGGTACTTGACATCTCATGATTGACTCAATTGCCTAAGAAAGTGATCTGCCAATCATGCACATCCCTCTCCCCTTTAGTCTGTAAGACACCTTTAGAGAGGGTGACTCCATCACCTGCAGGTACACCACCATGCTAGGAGTCAACTATTCCAAAAACCATTAGAATATCAGTCAAAGTACCCACATTGGGAAATTACCCAAATCCAGATCTAAAACCATAGATCTAGAAACCAGAATGTCAAATATTATATCCATATCCTGTCTGGAGAAACAACTGTGTGACGACCACAGTACAACCGATCGTAGTATAGGAATTTTACTTCCTACTCTGTGTATGTCATCCAGATACCATGACATCACACCCTACTGCCTTCTTAACTGATCCATCCCCTATTCTGATTGAAGTCAAACCCATGACTGTCACATCAAAATTAGATGATCTATCTCCGCTATAACTGCTCAAGTCTATAAATAGATATAAGCTACTTGCCCACTTATTCTTCCGATGCTCCCACTGATTACGACAACCCTCCTACCGGGTCTCATATCCTGGAACAACAGTAGTGTCAAGTCTTGGTAGATAAGAACCTCCCTGTCACCGTCCTTGAGCCTACCGAAGTACCTCTCGGTTGTCTGAGGTTACCTACCATACCTGCGGAGTGGCTATTGGAATGTCAAACCTGATTGAATGTATAGGTCCTATTAAATTTTCCGTAATCGTTCGCGGTTCTGGAATCACTTCCAGTTCTACCATACTCCCACTACTGTTTTCTGAAAAAGATCTGTTTTACTAAAACTGTGGCGAGTCAAGAACAATATTACTATTGATCTTCCAAATGGTAGAATATCAACCCTCGTCATAACCAGGGTCAACCCACAAACAGCCATTACAGAAACGTGCCCTGAGTTATCCAGTGTCTGGTTTTAATCATAAGCTGGACAACTCCACGTACCTCAATATCTTTTAAGGTACGAACTATTCTATATCCAATATAGAAACTTTGGCACTTATTTAATTGGAACCATATTCAATCCATGCATCTGTCTCCAGTGCATATCAACTTAATGGAAAGAGGCTAATCAGCATTGCTCAACTTAGGAATCCATCCAATTATGAGCAACATGAAAGAGAAAACTCGTTTCTCAAAACCATCACTATCATCTGAATACCAATCATAAGAATCTACATCTTCGATCTCTTTGAAGAATCCCGATACTTGTGATACCTGGTTCTCTACTTTATTCTTATACCCACAACTTCTCAAAACTTAGACCTTGTATTTCTACGAAACACTCGTCTAAATACTAGAGAAGTTATAAGTAAATAGAACATAGTACTAGGACCTACCCCTTTGTCCTGATGGACACTTGGACAACATACAATACTCTGTATAAGTCCACTGAGTTGAACAACTCAAAACCTATGCGTTGTAGGTGGAAAACTGCACCCTGGCAATTTCCTCAAATATCACCAATTACAACGAATTCCGATATAAAGAGGATGATCACCTAATTCCCAATATCTTACTCCCACTCATCATCTGTAAAACCATACAGATATGAGAATGAAACCTGGTAAATACATACCCTTGGAGTAAGTGTCTAATCGGGAAAAACAGTTTTTCTTTAACAATGCACTGAAACATGAAAATGTTTCGTAGGGGTATCCTGGTATTCATAGCAATGCCTCTTCCATAATCCAATTCATGACTTCAACCGTATATCTCTTTGCTATCTCTCCAAATCCCCTTTATTTGTCTTTAGTCGTTACCTTCTGTACACCATCGTTAGGCTAACTGGTTTTCTTCCTTCCCTACCGTTCGGCACCAGCCTATGGTTTGGAAGAAGACTATCCAGTAAGCATAATAGGTGTACCCTCCTAAACCAAGGAGTACTCGCATCTCGAGAGAAGGTGACGATAAAAGACAACTGAATAATACCTTATTCTTTTAAAGGTGAAATAGGAGTGGCGATGAAGTACGCGGTTTTGGTCGTGAATGATATCAGTCGCAATTTACTTTGCCCTCTTTCTAATCCCTTTATTTTGTCTTTACATATTACCTTCTGCACACCCTACTTAGGCTAATTGGTTTTCTTCATTCCCTACCTTTCGGCACCAGCCTATGGTTTGGAATAAGACTATCCAATAGGCGTAATAGGTGTACTCTCCTAAACCAAGGAGCTCTCGCAACCTGAGAGAAGGTGATAATAAAAGACAACTGAATAAACCAATTCTATTTCTCCTGAACCTGGATCCATCCCCGAAGAAGTCCCTTCGAGTTCGTATATAACCATACGATGGATCTATCCAATGGAAGTGGATATCCGTAGTAATACGGGTGTTCTGAGAAATGCAAAGGGTAAAAGAAGGAGTGGCAATGACTTATGCAACTCAGACAATCCAAAAGCCAGTATTTTAAGAAGGTTCGGTCAACCTGGTCACTGAGTCATAGTCTAGGGTCGGTCAAAGGTCGCTGCCAAAGAGAGAGAGAGAAAAGAAACACTCTGCGTGCACTCTAACCTAGATCAGAATGGTCATCATTTTATCTAATCCGGAAACCTCCTACGGTCCTGTCAAATTCTCCTCCAAACCTAAAGAAGAATCAATCGGGATCACCCGAAGAGTAAACCAACTCATCAGTGGGAATCAGGATCCAACTCTCATCGCATGATAACGTGATGGAATGCATCCACGTTACTCATACTCCAGAAGGTATGCGCATACTCGGCAAGTTTCAGTTTCTTTAGAAACTCCTGATATAGTTTTTGCCCCATGCTCTTATGATCCTGACTAAGGGCCAGCAAATCATAAGTCACATGTCAAGTTCTGCCCATCATTATCTTGTTAATTTGAACCCACCCGTACTCGCCCTTGACTAAGGGCCAACAAGGCTGTACGACTGTCCCAAACCAACTCATCTATCTATGCAACATGTGAACACCCCAGCAGCTACCAATCACTATGTCCTAGCTAAGGGCTAGACCAACATAGCTTGAATACTACTGACCATCCATATGAAATGACGGAGGGCTACGGCTGGTTTTTGGCGAAAAAACCTTTAGCGTAGTGAACTTGATATCGCTGAAGGAACCTGATAGGTTTTTTAAAATATAGTGGCGAAAACCTTTTGCTAAAGAGGTCACTCCCGGTAAAGGGATCTCGGCTCTTTCCTCGTGGAATGAGGTGTAGGATATTCCACTGAATACCGCTATGCAAAGCAACATGTAATCGACTATAGTGAAGTTATTACCCTGACGCAAACTTCTGCCCAAGGGGTCAGTCCCGGTGAAGGGATATCGGCCCTTGCCCCGTCGAATGAGGTGCAGGATATTCCACTGAATACCGCTATGCATAACAAAAGAAAACGTCTTTGCAATAACTCTTTTTAAATTGTTCCAACAACTGTAAACAGGTTTATTTTAACTTTGCATTGATCAGAATCAACGCAGTCCCATCATTCAATCACACCAGAAAAGAACGAAAATAAAATGTACGTATATGCCATCCGCATTCGTCACTGGGTCCCGTCATTACCCGTTAGGTTACTTAACTAACGACAGAGCGGGGACTGGACTAGCGCGGGTGTAAAACATATACAACATCTAATAGTATATAAACCAATATACAATAATCGCTCCAGGCGTGATAGTATGCAACATTACAGAAAAGTAATAAGCATCACAGAACAATACGGATATCTGGGATCCCCGAGTTTCACAGAGCCGCTGCTGAAACTCGACGTTCCCCTGTCGTGTGGATAGCCTGTGCAATGAAACCTAGACCCCTACGGGTGCGGCAAGTTACCCGCCAAAACCTGAAGCGAGGTAGTCCCCCACAGCATAGTGAATGGAACACCCGGCACTTCACGGAATCCGGTAAATTGAGCACCCCTCCTTGGGTCAACCTGTACCCCTACGAGTGCGGCGAATAGTCTGCCAATTCTGAAGTGGGGTCTCTCTGCCTCTCAAAGCCATGAGATGCGGACCCGTTGCTTTCCCGAACCCGGCTATCCGTGCACTCCGTCGCGGGGTAAAACCTAGTACAGTAATGAAAAATAGTACAATAGGTACATCGACCGCAACCTGGTCATGCCCCAAAAAGAATATTATACAACAGGCAGTGACGGCAGTCCACAAGTTGGACGCTCGCCCCGCAATATCAAATGTACAAATAAACACAAACTGTACTACAATTGCACACTGCTATCCACCACGACAAATCCGCAACATCACAGCACAACACAGAACATCAACGCGAATGTCACGTTCGCAAACCCGTCTAAAAGAACTATAGCAATCAGACGCGGTTTACCGATCAAATGACATTCCCGGTCGGAGATATAATGTAAGCACTATAAACTAACGTGTTTAAATTACGATCGACCAAAGACCAATTATCAAAAAGTGGGCCCCACTGCTTACTGGTGAACAGTAACAAAACCTGGGCCAAAATTATATATACCAAAAACCCCAAAATCCCAACAGGAACCCACAGAAAAAATTTGGTTCACTGATCTTCTAGAACGGCCGCGGATGGGCGGCCAAACCATGGGTTTGGCCGCTAATCCGCAACTCTCTGGTAAGATTGCGTGCCCAAATTTTGTCCGTACGCTCAAAAAACCGTGCACGGATTTTTAAGACATCCAGAAATCAATTTTGACACCGTTTAAAATTAACAGAAACTGTCGGCTTGGATTTTGCAGTTTTTAGTTTTCCGGTCGGATCGATGTTTTAAACGCGTTAGCACAAGTTAGTATAGCAAAATGGTGAGGCTCTGATACCAATGTAAGTCTACGTTAGCGCCCCGGCAGTCTACAGACGCCAAAATGCGGAACAAAACTTTTTAACTGGCGCTATCGTATACTTTAACCCGGATCTGCCATTATTGCTAAACTAACAAACTGTAAAGAGTGTAGGAATGTTATACCGAACGATCCGAGTCCTTCGTTCTTCAACCATCATCCCACGCTCCGTTGCGGCTGCTCCGATCTCGTCGATCTCCGATCTCCTCGTCGAGGTGGCACCACATGATCGGTTCTTTAAACGGGCTCCCGCCTCTGACTCGAGGCAACTCGATCGTCAAGTTTGCTAAAAGAGACGACCAAGAATGATGTAGAGAATGAGTAGATGACTTTGTCTCACTTCGTCCAAGTCCGTGGACGATCGGTTAATGAAGTTGCCGTGGAAATCGGGTGATGGAATGAAATGAACTGTGAATTCCATACACCCCAAAACTATCATATCTTTTCTAACCGATGAAATCAACAACCATGAGAGAGAGAGAGAGGGGCCGGCCTCTTTATAGAATGAGGGAGGTGACCGTAGGAGAGGGGGTGACCATAGGATGCAAATATCATATGG
The DNA here is from genome assembly GCA_030015575.1 of Agapanthus africanus. Lineage (NCBI taxonomy): Eukaryota > Viridiplantae > Streptophyta > Magnoliopsida > Asparagales > Amaryllidaceae > Agapanthus > Agapanthus africanus. Next base: position 93,794,960 of record JASDDO010000006.1, on the reverse strand, counting down.
AAATATCCTAAGGAAAACAAAATAGCATAATGAAAATGATGACTCAAAAGATTGAACCAATCACATTAAACCTAGTCACCTTATCAAGAATGACTCACCAAGCCTCGTCATCACTTCTAGAAGCTTCTAGAATGATGACTCACCTCATCTGCGAAAAGATAAATCCGTCTTTAACAGAATGTAAAAAGACGGCTGATAGAAAACTGGAAACTGGCAACTTCCAAAAGTGATCCTGAAACGACTTTCAGGATAGCCCCGAAACTGTATAAATATACCCGCATTTGTATTACGACCGAATACAAATGCAACTGAGACAAAGATATTATACCTACTCAATATAATACTCGGATCCGGCTTAAACCAAAGCCGACCAGTATCATCTGTCCGAAAATCGACACGTGCGTAAACGCACGTGCATTTTCCGAACCCTGCCATAAAACCATACGTCCTCTACAACGTTTCGCCCGAACTTGGTAACTGTCTGTGGGGAACTCAAATGACTCGTCAGCACCCTGGCAGTGGGTTTAACCACAAACCGTCAGCGGCACTAGCAATGCGTAACGGCTGCCCATGGACTGACCTCAAGGGATGCCGATGAGCGCACTCATCCGGAAAACCCTACTGAGCCTAACAGTGACAATGTATATATAGTCCGGTCCGTTCGTCAATGAGTATCGCATATCCGCCTAGGGGGCTAGTAACGTCAGACCCCCAATAGCAGTATAAGTCATGTCGGAGTGAAGCCCAATACACCCTGAGATACTACTGGAGTACCTACCAGTAAATCTCCTACCATGGCCATGGATTTGTGTAATGGCTCTCCTAGACACAGCACGACCTCGCCCCCAATACCGGGAGAGACGAATCCCCTGCCGATCCGCTCACGTGCCTCCATATGGCTCGGGACTGTACCCAAAAGCTACCTGTTTGCACGACTCCTTTGAGCCGTGGTAGGGTAGAAATCAAAGCACAGTGGGAACTCACACGAGACAAATGACGACCTCAGGTCGATGAACTAACCTGTACACATGTCACCAGGGAACTGCTATCTGACGGTAGATATAATACTAACTAGCAGATTCCCGGCGAGTCCTGTCCGGTGTACTCATAACCCAATGAGCACCTGTATACATCTTAGGTGATCCAACTGACACCAGTGGCTTGTGAGACCGGCCACCGCCCCTCGTCGGGGTCTCGACTGTACACACTAGTCTACTCCGGAGTATCGATGCCCTGTCTCGAAACTCCCATGACTAGGGACTACAATTAAGGATATGCATATAAACTACCCAACTCTCACGTATATGATCGCCATCATACTGTTGGTAGTAAAGCAAGATCCTAAGGGCTCTATCAAAGTGTAACATGCAACCAGTCACCTGAACATGTACACGACTGATAAAGGCAAACCAGATAGCATACTATCATTTCGAGTAAGACTGTGCTACCGGGATAGGTCCTCCGCAATCATTGCAATCACGTACCTGCGATCCAATAATTGACTATGAGGGCACTATCTCCAACAAAATGTACAAATAAATCCAAACTGCACTACCATTGCACACAGCTATCCACCACAACAAATCCGCAACATCACAGCATAACACAGAACATCAACGCGAATGTCACGTTCGCAAACCCGTCTAAAAGAACTATAGAAATTAGACACGATTTACCGCTCGAATGACATTCACGGTCGGAGATATAATGTAAGTATTGTAAACTAATATATTTAAAATTCCGATCGACAAAACTTCCCGAAGTGGGCCCCAAATACAACTGCAGTACTCAAACAAAATCTGGGCCCAAACAAAATATTCCAGAAACCACAATTCCCAATGCAAAACACCTAGAAGAAATATGGTGTACTGTTGCCAAAACTGGAAGCTGAACCGCGGCCAAACCATGGTTTGTGCGGCGGTTCCGCGGCAGTATAGTGGAATCAGTGGACCAAATTTCTTCAGTATTTTTAAAAAAGCCTACTCGATTTTCTGAGATGCTCAAAATGATTTTTAGACCAGTTTAAAAATTCGACAGAAACTTTAACATGAAAATTGCGGTTTTGGAAATTTCGTTCGATCGATATTTTAAACACGTTAGAACAAGTTAGAAAGGTTAATGGCGTGGCTCTGATACCATGTAAGTCTACGGTAGCGCCCCGGCCATCATTCTGACGCCAAATGCGGAATAAAAACTTTTATAACTCGCGCTATCGCATACTATAATCTGGATCTTGCCATTAACGCTAAACTAACAAACTGTAAAGAGGTAGAAAGGCTATACCGATCGATCCGAGTCCTTCGGTCTTTAGCCATCATCCCACGCTCCTCGCGGAAACTCCGATCTCCTGTCTCCTCATCGAGGTGGCACCACGTCAATGGATATTTAAACGGGCTCCCGCCTCTATACCGAGGCAACTCGGACATGAAGTATGCTAACCGACATATCCAAGATGAAGTAGAGAATGAGTAGAACACTTTGTCTCAAACACCCTAGGGTTCTCATCACATGAGAGGGTTAGGGTGAAGGTTGAAGAAGATGCTTAGAGATGGAAATTGTGAACTGAAGAAACTCTCAAGAGAGCAAGAACTCAAGCATAATCACTTGTGGTGGTATTTTCTTTCGTGAGTAGATATATATGGTTTGTGTAAAGAAAATATCACAAAAAATATCTCCCCAAAAATATCTCCACAATCCCTAAAATATCTATACACAAAATAAACTATCATTAATTCTATCATGACTCACTTAGTGATTCATTAGCATGAGTCACTAATGAACATGCTAGAAGAAATGTGTCACCAAGAATGAGTCACACATTCCAAAATCCATTTAATCATTTAAAACAAAATGATTAACCAAAAGAAATGCATCTTCTAAAATATTCTCGTAACGGATTACGAGAATACCCCTCACTTGTATATACTTGCCTGTATCTGTATTCCGACCGAATACGAATACGAGAGACTAAAATATTCTGACTCAATATAATACTTGGATCCGGCTTAAACCGAAGCCCACCAGCATTATCTGTCCGAAATATGACACGTGCACAATTGCACGTGCATTTTCGAACCCTGCCATAAAACCATACGGCCTCCACAACGTTTCATCCGAACTTGGGAAACTATCTTTGGGGGACTCTAAAGACTCGTCAGTACCCTGGCAGTGGGTTTAACCACAAGCACGTCAGCGGCACTAGCTGTGCGTAACGGCTGCCCATGTACTGACCGAAAGGGAAGCCAATGAGCGAACTCATACTGGAACCCTACTGAGACTATCAGTGACAATATACATACAGTCCGGTCCGTTCGTCTATAAGCATCGCATATCGGGCATAGAGGGCTGGTAACGTCAGACACCCAATAGCGGTATAAGTCGTGTCGGAGAGTAGCCCTGAAAATCCTGAGAAACTACTGGAATACTTACCAGTAATTCTCACCTGCCTTGGCCAAGGACTTGGTGTAATGGCTCTCCTAGACACAACAAGATCTCACCCCCAATACCGGGAGAGACGAATCCCCTCCCGATCCGCTCACTTGCCTCCATGTGGCTCTGGACTGTACCCAACTAAAACCTGTTTGCACGACTTCTTTGAGCCGTGGTAGGGTAGTAATCTAAGCACAATGGGAACTCACACGAGATAAATGACGACCTCAGGTCGATGAACTAACCTGTACACATGTCACCAGGAAACTGCTATCTGACGCTAGGTATAAATACCAACTAGCAGGTTCCCGGTGAGTCATGTCCTGTGTACTCATAACCAAATGACCACCTGTATACATCTTAGGTGATCCAACTGACACCAATGGCTTGTGAGACCGGCCACCACTCCTAGTCGCGGTCTCGACTGTATACATTAGTCTACTCCGGAGTATCGATGCCCTGTCTCGAAACTCCCACGACTAGGGACCGCTTTTAAGGATGTGCTTATGGACTACCCAACTCTCACGTATATGATCGCCATCATACTGTGGGTAGTCCAGAAGGATCCTAAGGGCTTTATCAATGTGTAATAGTTATCATGTCACCTAAAGCTGTACACGACTGATAAAGGAAAACCAGATAGCATACTATCATCTTAAGTAAGACTGACCTACCGGTATAGGTCCTCCCTCAATCATTGCACTCACGTACCTGTGATCCAATAATTGACTTTGAGGGCACTACATCCAACAGAAAAGGTGCGTCCTTTGAAAATATCCGTATAATCCCTTTGCCTGTCTTTAAAATACTCCCGATTCGTTAGTTTTTGAAATAGGTATGACATCGGCCTAGCTTAACATCTACTAGCAAAACTACAGCTCTAACTAACAAGTCAATCAGGAGGGGTATGGAAACCACCTAAATCTGAGTCGATATATATATATATATATATATATAATAGTCGGTGATCCCGCCTCAAAGGTACCGCGTACGATACAATATCATATGACATCCCTGAGTCATGAGTGCGGATCTATCATCAATATAAAGCTCGTACGGTAAATCATCGTACGACATCCCAAAAGCTGGGTACGGTCAATATCACATTCATCTCATCAATTATCTGGTATCCTTATCATCATATCTCATGATCTGGGATACTGATCTAAGTCTAGTACAAATCGATACCATCTATATAAATATAAATGCGTGTGTGAAACACACGTCCAAAGGACCGCTAAAATCTCATGCCGTATCCCAAATACGAATCACATCATATCACCGACCTCATGGCACTATGACCAATCTCATCGACTCCTCTCCAAACATCGTCCACTATACTCATCGTCCAGGTATAAGTATAACAGACAACCATGTGTGTGCGTGTGGGTGTAAACCTATTCTAGGGTTCGCAACTTAGAACTATACTTGTTTACTTCTAAACCCTAATCTGACCATACTACACCTAATCACATCTAGAATATCCATGTCACGCATAAAGCTATCATATATATATATAGTATATATCTATTATACTAAGTATCGAACTGCGGTGGTGCTATACGCCATCCACCAGACTTCCCCCGTAGATATAATCTACTCACCTTGATCTTGCTTGCCGATGTCGATGTCGCCACCATCTTCTTCATCGTCTCGAATCATCGTGGGGGTACCTACATGTCACACGTATCGCATCGCATTAAAACCAAATCAAAACCAAAACGACACAGAAAAACCAAAACGATACGCTTAAAAGCCTATAGGTTAGAACCTATAGTTTGCTCTCGCAAAACAACCCGATATCACTCGATATAGACGTGCAAACGTCACATGATCGAGATAACGCACAAATACAAAAATCCAGAATTTAAAATACAGAAAACCATTGCTCGAATCAAAGCAGCAACTAGAGAAAGTGGCCCCAGATTTTGACTCAGGCCAAAACAAGGCAAGTAAACAACACTGGGGTGATGTATAGGGTGTAATTTAACCTACAGAAGCAACTTGGGTACCAAATTCAACAGGGGGGCCCGCCACATCAATGAAAAATCCAGCCAGGCCAGTTTGGTTTATGAGTTGGGGGCTCGTTCTGGTAGGGTGGCCCCGTGGTGGTCCATCTAGGCTACTGGTACTGTTTACTTTTCTAGTATTGGTCTCGGATCATTCCAGATTTCCCTACACGCCTTGAACACTCACAAACTGACATGCAAAGTTTCTGTTTTTCATTTCAGGTTCGGTATTGTGTTGGATCTAGGTTCTTAGCATCTAGGGGGGTTTAAGGGTCACCACTAAGGCTTAATTACACTAACACAACTCAATTTTAACCCAAACCCTCTCAAGAAAACTTCAAGGGTCACTAAACCGATATAAAACACCTCTAAACTTATATGGGTTCTAAGGAAATCTAAATACAATACCAAGAGTGCAGAAATTACCTCATTTGGCAACTCAAGAACTTTCTTGAGTTGCCCCAAGTCTCCAAAACCTTTCCTTTCTTGGTCCAAAGTGTTCGTGCACACTTTTTGTGAAATAGGGTATGAGTTTTGAAGTGTTTATCATGGAGTTTTGGGGGAGGTGAAGCGGGGAGGGAGTGAGGCAGCAGCAGCATCAGCACAAGGGGAGAGGGAGAGGAAAATGATGAAAAGAGATGAGAGGAACAAGAGAATAGTCAAGGTCAAATACCCCCTCATCTTTCTCTCTCATGCCCATGCCTATATATTCTATTCTTTTCCTTTTTCTTTTCTAATTTCCTTCTCTCCTCAATAGTGAACCCAAAACAAATACCATACACCCCAAATCATGTAGGAAAATGTAACAAATGTGAAAAAAAGACATGTGCACAAAACATGCTTAAAGTCCGATTAGCGATTTTTAATCGCGATCAGCACAAAATTAGCATATAATAAGTCATAAAAACTTAAAATTCGCATAAAACACCGTCTTTTAAGTAATTTCTATAATTTTCAAAAAAATTCCCCAATTTATCGGTATTTAATTATACCGCCTTATTAAATATTCAATATTTTATTATTAAATTATAAAAATTCCAAAAAATAATATTTTATTTTTTTGAAATGTTACAAAAATCAATGCACAAACTCAACTGTCTTCTTTCTCCTTGACGAACAGAATAGGAGTTCCCAAGTGACGCACTCGGACGAACAAGCCCTTCATCCAACAAATCATGCGACTGATCCTTCAGTTCCTTAAGCTCCGCCGGGTCCATCTAATATGGCGGTATAGAAAAAGGCTCCGTGCCGGGAACTAAGTCAAAGCAGAACTCAATATTGCGCTCTGGCGACAAACCAAGCAAATCAACAGGAAAACATCTGGAAACTCTCTCACAATCGGGACCTGGTCCAACGGGACCTCTGCGGCTCTAACATCACAAACATACACCACGAATTCCTGACGTCTCTTTCTCAAAATCTGACTAGCGCGAAGAGAAGAATTCAAAACGGGAAGGGTGGCGCTAAGTTCACCCTGAAAACAAACAAGAACTGGCTCACCGAGAATACTAAATCTGACTGCCTCCTCTTAGGGCCGTCCACGAATACATAACACATGGCTAACCAATCCATGCTCAGAAGAACTTCGAAGTCAAACATATCGAGAAGAATCAAATTGACAGAAGAATCCCTATCTCTGATACGAACAAAACAAACACGAATGAAAAACGTATCGAGCGACAAAAGATCAGCCAACGGAAGAAATCACAACAAGCGGCTAATTATCAAAGACTACTATCGGCTAGACATCAATACAATTTATGTGGATACCATTTTAAACAACACCAGAAATTAGTACGCATCGGAAGAAACACCGAAAGAATAACTGTCACAGCAACGTCTATCTAACCGCCTCTGAGCTGGTATACCGGTACGAATCCGCTTTGATCCAAAAATGACTGAAGTCTCAGAAATGCGCTCTTCCAACAGTAAGGCTGCCTTCATAGCAGCGGCATAGGTGTCAAAATTCTGGGCACCAATAGCAAGAAATAACTGCATGTCCAATCTCCACACGAACCTACCTATCCGTTTCTCTTCAGTGTCCACCAGGTAAGGAGCATATCGGACCGCTGAGTAAACTAAATGTTGTACTCGGACACCATCATCCCTGAAGTCTTACGCAAAGGCTCGAAACTACGAGCTCGGCATTTCGAACGCTCTCCAGAAGTACAGCTGTGAACTCATCCCAAGTCATAGGAAGTAGGTCTGCAGCTCGGCCTCCCTCAACTGACTCGCACCACGTCTGAGCAAGACCTCTCTAAACAAAAACTCCCATGCTCAATCCATATCTCGTCAGAACATCTCTGTGAATGAAAAATCTTAGCCACCCCGTCGAGGGTTGTCTATGGATCCTCCGCTGGATCTAAGCCAATAAAAACTAGAGGCTTTAGCCTCAAAAACTCCTATAAAGATACGGAAATAATCTTGGTAACAACAGAAACAGTTGCCTGATCAGCAGGTACAATCACAGTCCCCGTAGTAGGAGGGACATCATCGTCTCTCAGAGCTCGGCTAACCTCAACTAACAATCTAACTATCTGTCGCAAGTCCTAAATACTCAACGCCAGCCTAGCCATCCATCCTGGAGAAGGCGGATCACTCGGTCCCTGAGGGGTAGGCGTACCACCCCGATCGGTCTTCATCTCAAACGAGTCTACTCTAATCTCATCCCCGGCGGAAGCCCTCTGGCCCTCGTAGTCTCCGGCGACATAGTGTCTGGAGAAAGAACAGGATTGATAAGAACATTGCGATCAAATCAAAGGATTTCCGGAATCAAGGAAGGAAATACAAGCAATTATATATCCTAATGTTACTTAGGCGGAGTACCGTATCGTAAGTATGCCGCAGAATATATACACACTACGTCACTCTGCTTAAGTCACCTACTCCATCTACCAAAGGTTATCCTACACTCAGAAAGGTAAAGCCTGGCTCTGATACCAACTTTCTCACGACCCGAAGGTATGGAACGTGACTGCAACTTAAACTACGAAACGTCTCAAGGCGCAACGTAATCTAAGTAAGCCAAAGCCCGGAAAACCAAACCATTTAACAATTAGAGTGAAGGAAAACTTGTTTTAAAGCAAGTGGTTTTAACAAATAAGTGGCATTAAACAATTAAAAGCAATATCATATTTTCCCGAAAATTTCGGCAAAGTCTCCTTTGTAAATACTGGCCCCCAAACGGGTACAACACATGAAAATACATATAAATAATGAATAAAGGCATCCCCAAGCGGGAGCTAGCTCTTCGCCAATGGCGGAATCACAACCAAATGCAATATGTATATCAAAAGTGCGAAATAAGCATCTGAAAGCAAGAAATGAGAAACACCACGTCGGCTCAAGTGAGCATCGACACCAACATCACAAATACAAGTCTCACGAGTCTCACCGTCTAGTCAAATATACAAGTGTAGATGGAGTATACTAGATACAAATAATATACATGATGGGATCAAATATCCTCGCAACCCACCTACGAGCAATGCCGCAAGTCTAAGCAAAAGGAACAAAATCAGGAAGTGCGCCCGCGGCTACTGTGCTGACGGATCAGACCTGCAAGATACTGTGGCACAACGGGGGTGAGTTTCCAACTCGTGAGTAGCAAGTAACATCTAATAAGGTGTAGCACCTTAGAATGTGATTAGTGTTAATTAAGCGATAATGCGGATTTTTGGTAAAAAATTTACCACAATAGTTTTCAAATGTTTTACTTAGATTAATCAATATTTTATTATTAATTGTTTTTCACAAACTTGTGAATGTTAACATGGGGGTTGTTTAGTGTTAATCTTGTTTAGTGGCCATAACACTTTAATCTAATTCATGCCTTGATTAATCATGCCTTAGATATTTGTTGTGAGAGTAGATATTTGTTTTGGTTTGAGGGGAGGTGGCAAGGTGATTCATGGAGGAGGCATGCTTGCATTAATGATGGAGAGGGAGAGAGTTAATGCAAGGGTGCACTCACCCTACACTCACCCTCTCACCATTATATCACCCCACTCTCTCATTCTCACCTCACTATCTCTTTCTCAATTATTTCTTCATCTTCTCTTCCCTCAACTGAAACCCTCACTACTCCTTCACTAAATCTTGCAAAACCTTCATTAAACCTCACTAAAACCCTTCTCAAGTCTTTTATTAGCCTTAGGATCCCTTAGAGCTTGGAAAGCTAGGATCTTTTGAGCAAGTGTGGATAGGCATAACCTCTAAACTGCTAAATAGGTGTTATAATGTTGTGTAGCTTGTTACTTATTGTTTAGAACACTTAAAGTTTAGTTTTATGAACATATCATATTTTTAGTGTCATTATAGGATATCTGTGATCTGCTGTGACCCCGAGTGTATACTGGAAAATCTAGCAGTGTAGTTGTGTTGTACCAGAGACCCTAAGCATTCACATGAAGCACGAACCCCATAAGCTCGGATTTGGCCGGCGACATGTAGGTAAATTCCGGCGAGCTCGGCCTTTTAGTGGAGTTAGGGCTAAGGTTTTGTAGGGTAGTTGTCTGCAGTTGTTTAGAAGTGTTTAGTACTGCTTGATTTTTATGTTTTGACAGTATACAAAACCGGAGATCACTTTGCTTGTTTATAGTGTTTCGACTGCGCGTGCTACGTTATCCGACACGGTTCATGTACTTTGTGTAGCTGTTGCTCTTGGATTGGTTTTGTAGTGTTGCTACGCACGTTAGCCACTAGATGAACACTTGAGAGTTTGTTTGGAATTGGTGCATCGGTCAAACATAGTTTGTACGTGTTATTGGTCGATTCTAATGTGAACTTGTTATGTTGTTATATGATTTTTGGATCGCAGGCGGGGATTTCGGACGCTGCGAAGAAGATAAGGCAAGTAGTTGGCTTTACTTAGCCTAAGATCATCAGTGAGTAGATTTAACAACTACAGGGGAATCGCCCGCATGGCGTTATGCGTCTGGGCTAGATTCAATGACATGATTTGTAGCGTCTTGAAAAGTCGTTTTGGTGTTTTCCTGAAAATCGGTGAAAATTCGGTATTTTTCCGAAAACCGTCTTTCTTGTTATTTTGCAGTTTAGGACTAATTATACCTAAAATGGATAGGTAACTGCTTGTTTTTAGTAGCTAATGAGTTACTTATGAAATTCTGGTCGTTTAAAAATTTTCCCTAATTTTTCAATTTTTTAATATTATTTTAAGCCGGTAAGAAAAAACATTAAATTAGCGATAAATACAAATTTTTCTGGGCTAATTTTAATCTTTAAAATTATGTTAATTAAAATCTAGTTGTAACATAAACTTTTAGTATTTTATTTTGATTTTTAACTAATTTTTATTATAGAAAACGAAATTTATTGAATTTAAGCTTAAACTTGCAATTTTGGACTTGTAGGAGGTCTTTTTGCATAAAAAAAAATTTTGTGCACTCCCACTCGCTTCTCCCTCACCCTAGGCCGGCCATTTCCAGCAGCACATGGGAAAAAAAATTTCCATGCTCTTTGACTTGTGTTGTTGTGTGGAAATGAGGGTTTTTTTTAAAGGTTTTTGAATTGTTAAATGGGGTATGGTGCTTTGACTTTGGGGGAGTTTGACTAGAGACTTTTTCCCACACCCACACCACTCCCCTCTCCCTCATTTCTGTCCAGAAAATCAGTACCTCCCCCCCCCCCCCCTTCATTTTCCTCTCTATTTTGTTCACAAATTCATCTCAAAAACCATCAAAAATCAACAAATCCTTTACAATTTCAAAGCAAAACCTTATTCCCTCTCTTCTCAAACTCAAATTGGCTCAAATCTTGGAGAAAGATGGCATCTTGGGAGGCTTTAGCAACATAGGGTTTGAACTTTTGAGGTATAACTTCTAATCAAATGGTTACATTGTAGTTAAAGTATGCTAATTAGAACTTTGAAAATTGTTTTAGTGTTAATTTTAGTGTTAATTGCATACTAGTTTTTTTAAAGTTTGTGGTTTGAAATTAATTTAGGGTTTAGATCACCATTAAGAGATTAATTAAGCTATTTTGTTATCTAGTTATTTTGTTAGCTTAATCCAAGTGGTTAAATTGCTAATTGGGCTAAAATCTAGTGTTAATTTAGTGTTAGATTCTAATCTAGTTTTTAAAGGTTTATGGTTAGAGTAAAACTAGGGTTTTTAGGAACCATTATTTAGTTAATTAAAGCTAATTAGATATCTAGTTAATTACTAAACCAATCTTTAAGGTTACTTTGCTTAAGTGGCTTCTTATTATGCTAATGTATGTTAAGCTTGTGTGAAATTTTCATTAAGATTGCTAATTACCAAATTCAAGAAGAGGTTTGTGTATGGAATGTGGGTTTTGTAGCATGGTAAATAAGTTAAGATTTGTGTTTTTGGTGGCTAACTAGTTGTGTGGATTGGATGGTTGTGTTCGACCGTGATAACTTTGTCGCTATTGTCGATGTTGCACCAAATTGCTATTCTAGCTTACTAGTTTTTACTAAAATATTGTGATGAACTATTTGCGATGTCTTGATGACATTTTTAGCGTATCCTATGACATTTAGGATGCGTGTGTGTGGATTTTTTTGAGTAGTCGGGTTGTAGTTTTGCCGGGCGGCCAAATCGGCTTTCTTGTAGATTTTTGCGATTTTCGCGTGTGTTCCGCGGACCCTGCGCACGTTGTACCTAGTTAGTGAACATTAGTATTTTCGTTTGGGTTTTGCGTCAGTCTTGATAGGTAACCTTATGTTTGGTATTGATGTAAATTCCAGGTTCGGTCGCGGAGACGTCAGACGCGGCACGAAAAAGGAAAGCGATGATTGGACACAGCTAGCCAGGGATTCCGGTGAGTAGATGTAACATCTACGGGGGACTATCGTTGGATGGAGCAAGCCGCCCGATAGTTTTAGTAACTTAAAAGATTCTTAGTAATGTTAGTAATTAGGGGTGTAATACTTGTATGATTATTTGCTACATTCATGCCCTATATTGACATATCTATATGAAACCATTTTATAGGACACCTGCACCATTGCCAGGGTTTTTATATGCAGCACGAGCACTATTCATGCTTACACATACACCCTGGTAATTGCCATGCCACCACACTAGATAACCTTTAAATTTAAACCTTTTACTAATTGATACTTAAACTTGTGCTATTGCCTTTAATTCCTTAAAATGAAACCATAGGATTGCTATTCATGTGCATGTACTTCATCATATTAATTGTTCATGCCTAATCTATTAATCACACATCGCAACTTGATTATTGATACCATATGTATTCATTATCATTGATATATGCACTTATGAGGATTTCTTGAGATTTTATGATATTTCTGGATTTCGGGGGAAAGCCGCAAAATTTCTAAACTTATTATATTTTTAAAACATGTAAATTGCGGTTTTCTAGTGATGTAAGTGTCGTCCACCATGAGTTTGCTGTGGTTTTGGAGACCCGTTTCGAGGAGTTGGATGAACCGTCTCGGGTATATGGTGGGCCCGGTAGGATACCCCGGGGCAAAAAGCTCGTGGTGCTGACGATGAGCCTGGCAGGGGACGGATTACCTATCGGTGACTTCATTGTGCACGGCGGATATCCAGAGGATACCGACCGGGGCCGCGAGAGGATGAGATATTGATATTGAGATGGGTCAGCCGGATGGCTGAGGCCAGAGACACTATGACATGGATTTATGAGATTTGAGACAGCTTTTGGGTGTCGTTGCTGGACACCGGTTCTCGTCGATTCTTTGAGTATTATGCTGGCATTCTAAAAGAGTTTCAAAAACAAAAAGAGATAAAATGTTTCTTATATATACCTATTGAGACCTCAGATATTCATGTTACATACATATTAGTACACTGATGTTGTATACATACCTGCTAGTGCATCCAGTCATACCTGTATTTTAGATGCTAGGATGCTTGTGTGCATGCATACGATAGCCTTTGTAGATGTTATTTATTACTCACGAGCTGGCAACTCACCCCCGTTGTGCCACAGCCTTTTGCAGGTCCGCTCCGTCAGTACAGTAGCGGCGGGCGCACTTGTTCTTTTGCCTCCTTTGCCTGGACTCGAGGTTTTGCTCTTAGGTGGGTTATATCATTATTTTTGTACCACCTTGTATATTCCTTGTATCTAGTGCACTCCATCTACTGTATCTACCAGTATTATTGTATATTGACCTAGAGATGAGACTGTGAGGTTTGTGGACTTTTATGCTATATTTTGGGGTCGAACTCACTTGAGTCGACATGCTGTTTTTTTCTTATGCTTCATTTTGATTATTTCGCATGTTGTTGCTTTATTTTGCGTGGGATTGTGACCGCCTTGTGGCGAAGAGCTAGCTCCCGCTTGGGGATGCCTTATTTGTTGGATTCATATATATTTTTGTTGTACCCATTTTGGGGGCCAGTATTTACAAAGGAGACACTGCCGAAATTTTCGGAAAAATTGATATTGTTTTCAAAAAGGGTTTTATATGACTTATTGATAAACTTGTTTTCAATTGATTGGGTTCTCTTCACTCTTTTGCTTATTTGGTTTGGTTTTCTGGGCTTTGGCTTACTTATTTTACGGACGTCTTTAGACGTTTTGTAAACTTAAATGCCAGTCACGTTCCATACCCTGCGGGTCGTGACAAAGTTGGTATCAAAGCGATAGGTTTTACATTTTTGAGTGTAGGATGACCCTTGGTAGATGGAGTAAGTGACTTAAGCAGGGTAACGTAGCGTGCGTATGTCCGCGGTATACTTACGATACGGTACTCCGCCTAAGTGACTTTAGGATATACTTGCTTGAAAATTCCTTCTTCAATTCCGTGTATCCTATGATCCTATTGCACTGTTCTTACTATCAGTTTTCCTGTAACAGCCACTATGCCGCCGAAGGCTACGAGGGCACAGAAGGTTGCCGCCAGAGACGAGATTCGAGCTGGCTCGTCCGAGACTAGGACTGAGCAGGGTGGTACGCCTACGCCGCAGGGACAGACCGATCCACCTTCCCCAGGCCGTATGGATAGGCTCGAGACTGGTATGGAGGAGTTGCGACAGATGATGGGAGGCATGCAGGAGCTACGTCAGATGGTAGGATCCCTAGTTGCAGCCAGTCGTACACCGAGGCCGGATGATGTACCTACTACATCACAGACGACCATGATACCTGCTCCTACTACTACCACCGTGGCCATTCCGATTTCACTACAGGATTTCATGAGGCTGAGACCTCCAGTATTCATCGGCACCGAGGCAGCGGAGGACCCACAGACGTTCCTTGACAGTTTTGCCAGGATCTGCCGTTCGCTGAAATGTTCGGATGATCGATGGGTAGAGCTTGCGAGTTTCCGACTAGAGGGTCTCGCGCAGACATGGTGGGAGTCAGTCTTGAGAGGTCGAGCTGCAGGTCTGCCGCCTATGACTTGGGTCGAGTTTACAGCGGTCTTTCTAGCCCGTTTCCTTCCAGAGAGCGTTCGTGACGCCAGAGCTGTTGGAGATAGTGCCCTCATAGTCAATTATTGGATCACAGGTACGTGATTGCAATGATTGCGGAGGACCTATACCGGTAGGACAGTCTTACTCCAGATGATAGTATGCTATCTGGTTTGCCTTTATCAGTCGTGTACATGATCAGGTGACTGATTACATGTTACACTTTGATAGAGCCCTTAGGATCTTGCTTTACCACCAACAGTATGATGGCGATCATATACGTGAGAGTTGGGTGGTTTATATGCATATCCTTAATTGTGGTCCCTAGTCGTGGGAGTTTCGAGACAGGGCATCGATACTCCGGAGTAGACTAGTGTGTACAGTCGAGACCCCGACGAGGGGCGGTGGCCGGTCTCACAAGCCACTGGTGTCAGTTGGATCACCTAAGATGTATACAGGTGCTCATTGGGTTATGAGTACACCGGACAGGACTCGCCGGGAATCTGCTAGTTAGTATTATATATACCGTCAGATAGCAGTTCCCTGGTGACATGTGTACAGGTTAGTTCATCGACCTGAGGTCATCATTTGTCTCGTGTGAGTTCCCACTGTGCTTTGATTTCTACCCTACCACGGCTCAAAGGAGTCGTGCAAACAGGTAGCTTTTGGGTACAGTCCCGAGCCATATGGAGGCACGTGAGCGGATCGGCAGGGGATTCGTCTCTCCCGGTATTGGGGGCGAGGTCGTACTGTGTGTAGGAGAGCCATTACACAAAGTCCATGGCCATGGCAGGAGATTTACTGGTAGGTACTCCAGTAGTATCTCAGGGTGTTATTGGGCTTCACTCCGACACGACTTATACTGCTATTGGGGGTCTGACGTTACTAGCCCCCTAGGCAGATATGCGATACTCATAGACGAACGGACCGGACTGTATATACATTGTCACTGTTAGGCTCGGTAGGGTTTTCCGGATGAGTGCACTCATCGGCATCCCTTGAGGTCAGTCCATGGGCAGCCGTTACGCATTGCTAGTGCCGCTGACGGTTTGTGGTTAAACCCACTGCCAGGGTACTGACGAGTCATTAGAGTCCCCCACAGACAGTTTCCCAAGTTCGGGCGAAACGTTGTAGAGGCCGTATGGTTTTATGGCAGGGTTCGGAAAATTCACGTGCGTTTACGCACGTGTCGATTTTCGGACAGGTGATACTCGTCGGCTTTGGTTTAAGCCGGATCCGAGTATTATATTGAGTAGGTATAATATCTTTGTCTCAGTTGCATTTGTATTCGGTCGTAATACAAATGCGGGTATATTTATACAGTTTCGGGGTTATCCTGAAAGTCGTTTCAGGATCACTTTTGGAAGTTGCCAGTTTCCAGTTTTCTATCAGCCGTCTTTTAACATTCGGTTAAAGACGGATTTATCTTTTCTTCAGTTGAGGTGAGTCATCATTCTAGAAGCTTCTAGAAGTGGTGATGAGGCTAGTGAGTCATTAGTGCTTTAATGGAGCCATTAATGCAATGGTGACTAGGTTAATGAATCACCATTTGCATTAATGAGGTTTTGTTTACTTAAGGATATTTCTTCATGATATTTGTTCATATAGTCACCCTCTTTCGCCTACGGTCACCTCCCTCTTGCATATAAAATGGCCGACCCCTTCCTCTCATTCATTCACGTGGTTTTTAATTTGTAGAAAAGATTATGATAGATTTTTGGGGTGTATGGAATTCACAGCTCATTTCATTCCATCACCCGATTCCCTCGGCAACTTCATTAACCGATCGTCCACGGACTTGGACGAAGTGAGACAAAGTCATCTACTCATTCTCTACATCATTCTTGGTCGTCTCTTTTGGCAAACTTGACGATCGAGTTGCCTAAAGTTAGAGGCGGGAGCCCGTTTAAAGAATCGTCGACGTGGTGCCACCTCGACGAAGGAATCGGAGATCGACGAGATTGGAGCAGCCGCAACGGAGCGTGGGATGATGGTTAAAGAACGAAGGACTCGGATCGTTCGGTATAACCTTTCTACACTCTTTAGAGTTTGTTAGTTTAGCAATAATGGCAGATCCGGGTTAAAGTATACGATAGCGCCATTTAAAAGTTTTTTGTTCCGCATTTGGCGTCTGTAGACTGCCGGGGCGCTAGCGTAGACTTGCAGTGGTATCAGAGCCTAACCATTTTGCTATGCTAACTTGTGCTAACACGTTTAAAACATCGATCCGACCGGAAATCGAAAATTGCAAAATCCTAGCTTGACAGTTTCTGTTGATTTTAAATGGTATCCTAAAATTTTTCTGCATGTCTCAGAAATGTGTGCAGGCTTTTCTAAGAACCACGTAGAAATTTGGGCACGTAATTCGATGATACCGCCGCGGAAACGCGGTCAAACCTATGGTTTGACCGCGCTTCCGCGGCCATACAGTGAGATCGTGGCCCCAAATTTTCACAGTGGGTTCTCTGTTGGATTTTGTGGTTTTTGGTGAATATCGTTTTGGCCCAGATTTTGTTACTGTTCACTAGTAAGTCGTGGGGCCCATTTTTTTATATTTGGTCGATCGAAATTTAAACATGTTAGTTTACAGTGCTTACATTATATCTTCGACCGGGAATGTCATTTGATCGGTAAACCGCGTCTGATTGCTATAGTTCTTTTAGACGGGTTTGCGAACGTGACATTCGCGTTGATGTTCTGTGTTGTGCTGTGATGTTGCGGATTTGTCGTGGTGGATAGCAGTGTGCAATGGTAGTACAGTTTGAGTTTATTTGTACATTTGATATTGCGGGGCGAGCGTCCAACTTGTGGACTGCCGTCACTGCCTGTTGTATAATATTCTTTTGGGGCACGACCAGGTTGCGGTCGATGTACCTATTGTACTATTTTTCATTACTGTACTAGGTTTTGCCCCGAGACGGAGTGCACGGATAGCCGGGTTCCGAGAAGCAACGGGTCCGCATCTCATGGCTTTGAGAGGCAGAGGGGCCCCACTCTAGAATTGGCAGACTATTCGCCGCACTCGTAGGGGGTACAGGTTGACCCAAGGAGGGGTGCCCAAGCTTACCGGATTCCGTGGAGTGCTGGGTGGTCCATTCACTATGCTGTAGGGGGCTGCCTCGCTTCATGTTTTGGCGGGTAACTTGCCGCACCCGTAGGGGTCTAGGTTTCATTGCACAGGCTATCCACACGACAGGGGAACGTCGGGTTTCAGCAGTGGCTCTGTGAAACCCGGGGATCCCAGATTATCTGTATTGTTCTGTGATGCTTATTACTTTTCTGTAATGTTGCATACTATCACGCCTGGAGCGATTATTGTATATTGGTTTATATATTATTAGATGTTGTATATGTTTTACACCCGCGCTAGTCCAGTCCCCGCTCTGTCGTTAGTTAAGTAACCTAACGGGTGATGACGGGACCCAGTGACGAATGCGGATGGCATATACGTACATTTTATTTTCGTTCTTTTCTGGGGTGATTGATTGATGGGACTGCGTTGATTCTGATCAATGCAAAGTAAAACAAACCTGTTTACAGTTGTTGGAACAAATTTAAAAAGTGTTGTTACAATGACGTTTCCTTTTGTTACGCATAGCGGTATTCAGTGGAATATCCTGCACCTCATTCGACGGGGCAAGGGCCGATATCCCTTCACCGGGATTGACCCCTTAGGCAGAAGTTTGCGTCAGGGTAATAACTTCATTATAGTCGATTACATGTTGCTTTGCATAGCGGTATTCAGTGGAATATCCTGCACCTCATTCCACGAGGAAAGAGCCGAGATCCCTTTACCGGGAGTGACCTCTTTAGCAAAAGGTTTTCGCCACTATATTTTAAAAAGCTATCAGGTTCCTTCAGCGATATCAAGTTCACTACGTTAAAGGTTTTTCGCCAAAAACCAGCCGTAGCCCTCCGTCATTTCATATGAATAGTCAGTAGTATTCAAGCTATGTTGTTCTAGCCCTTAGCTAGGACATAGTGATTGGTAGCTGCTGGGGTGTTCACATGTTGCATAGATAGATGAGTTGGTTTGGGACAGTCGTACAGCCTTGTTGGCCCTTAGTCAAGGGCGAGTACGGGTGGGTTCAAATTAACAAGATAATGATGGGAAGAACTTGACATGTGACTTATGATGGGCTGGCCCTTAGTCACGATCATAAGAGCATGGGGCAAAAACTATATCGGGGGTTTCTAAAGAAACTGAAACTTGCCAAGTATGCGCATACCATCTGGAGTATGAGTAACGTGGATGCATTCCATCACATTATCATGCGATGAGAGTTGGATCCCGATTCCCACTGATGAGTTGGTTTACTCTTCGGGTAATCCCGATTGATTCTTCTTTAGGTTTGGAGGAGAATTTGACAGGACAGTGGGAGGTTTCCAGATTAGATAAAGTGATAACCATTCTGATCTAGGTTAGAGTGCACGCAGAGTGTTTCTTTTCTCTCTCTCTTTGGCAGCGACCTTTGACCGACCCTAGACTATGACTCAGTGACCAGGTTGACCGAACCTTCTTAAAATACTGGCTTTTGGATTGTCTGAGTTGCATAAGTCATTGCCACTCCTTCTTTTACCCTTTGAATTTCTCAGAACACCCGTATTACTACGGATATCCACTTCCATTGGATAGAGCCATCGTATGGTTATATACGAACTCGAAGGGACTTCTTTGAGGATGGATCCAGGTTCAGGAGAAATAGAATTGGTTTATTCAGTTGTCTTTTATTATCACCTTCTCTCAGGTTGCAAGGGCTCCTTGGTTTGGGAGAGTACACCTATTACGCTTATTCGATAGTCTTATTCCAAACCATAGGCTGGTGCCGAAAGGTAGGGAATGAAGAAATCCAATTAGCCTAAGTAGGGTGTGCAGAAGGTAATATGTAAAGACAAAATAAAGGGATTAGAAAGAGGGCAAAGTAAATTGCGACTGATATCATTCACGACCAAAACCACGTACTTCATCGCCACTCCTATTTCACCTTTAAAAGAATAAGGTATTATTTAGTTGTCTTTTATCATCACCTTCTCTCGAGATGCGAGTACTCCTTAGTTTAGGAGGGTACACCTATTATGCTTACTGGATAGTCTTCTTCCAAACCATACGCTGGTGCCGAATGGTAGGGAAGGAAGAAAACCATTTAGCATAATGATGGTGTACAGAAGGTAACGACTAAAGACAAATTAAGGGATTTGGAGAGATGGCAATAAAATATACGGTTGAAGTCATGAATTGGATTATGGAAGAGGCATTGCTATGAATACCAGGATACCCCTACGAAACATTTTCATGTTTCAGTGCATTGTTAAAGAAAAACTGTTTTCCCAATTAGATACTTACTCCAAGGGTATGTATTTACCAGGTTTCATTCTCATATCTGTATGGTTTTACAGATGATGAGTGGGAGTAAGTTATTGGGAATTAGGTGATCATCCTCATTATATCGGAATTCGTTGTAATTGGTGATATTTGAGGAAATCGCCAGGGTACAGTTTTCAACCTACGACGCACAGGTTTTGAGTTGTTAAACTCAGTGGACTTATACAGAGTATTGTATGTTGTCCAGTGTTCATCAGGACAAAGGGGTAGGTCTTCGTACTATGTTCTGTTTACTTATAACTTCTCTAGTATTTAGACAAGTGTTTCGTAGAAATACAAGGTCTATGTTTTGAGAAGTTGTGGGTATAAGAATAAAGTAGAGAACCAGGTGTCACAAGTATCAGGATTCTTCAAAGAGATCGAAGATGTAGATTCTTGTGATTGGTATTCAGATGATAGTGATGGTTTTGAGAAACATGTTTCTCTTTCAGGTTGCTCTTAATTGGATGGATTCCTAAGTTGAGTAATGCTGATTAGCCTCTTTCCATTAAGATGATATGCACTGGAGACAGCTGCATGATTAGAATCTGGTTCCAATTAAATTAGTGCCAAAGTTTCTATATTGGATATAGAATAGTTCGTACCTTAAAAGATATTAAGGTACGGGGAGTTGTCCAGCTTATGCTTAAAACCAGACTCTGGATAACTCAGGGCACGTTTCTGTAGTGGCTGTTTGTGGGTTGACCCTGGCTATGACGAGGGTTGATATTCTACCATTTGGAAGATCAATAGTGATATTGTTCTTGACTCGCCACAGTTTTAGTAAAATGGATCTTTTTCAGAAAACAGTAGTGGGAGTATGGTAGAACTGGAAGTGATTCCAGAACCGCGAACGATTACGGAAAATTTAATAGGACCTAAATATTCAATCAGGTTTGACATTCCAATAGCCACTCCGCAGATTTGGTGGGTAACCTCAGACACCCGAGAGGTACTTCGGTAGGCTCAAGGACGGTGACAGGGAGGTTCTTATCTACCCAGACTTGACACTACTGTTGTTCCAGGATATGAGACCCGGGTGGAGGGTTGTCGTAGTCAGTGGGAGCAGCGGAAGCATAGTGGGCAAGATGCTTATATCTATTTATAGACTTGAGCAGTTATAGCGGAGATAGATCATCTAATTTTGATTTGACAGTCATGGGTTTGACTTCAATCAGAATAAGGGATGGATCAGTTAAGAAGGTAGTAGGGTGTGATGTCATGGTATCTGGATGACATACACAGAGTGGGAAGTAAAATTCCTATACTACGATCGGTTGTACTGTGGTCGTCACACAGTTGTTTCTCCAGACAGGATATGGATATAATATTTAACATTCTGGTTTCTAGATCTATGGTTTTAGATCTGGATTTGGGCAGTTTCCCAATGTGGATACTTTGACAGAAATTCTAATGGTTTTTGGAATAGTTGACTCCTAGCATGGTGGTGTACCTGCAGGTGATGGAGTCACCCTCTCTAAAGGTGTCTTACAGACTAAAGGGGAGAGGGATGTGCATGATTGGTAGATCACTTGCTTAGGCAATTGAGTCAATCATGAGATGTCAAGTACCACACCAAATGTTGGTTTTGCACTAGATGCAATAAGTTTGTATTAATCCAATCCTGGAGAAATATAAGGAAGCAGTTTTAGAACATAAGTACATGTTCTACGGATTTGATGACGGCAGCCTCCTTCGAGAGACGGTTACCATTCCAAGCTTCAAAGGTGACATGGTTGACAGAGAGATTGTCAGAGTTATAGTTTTTCCCTCTGACGAAGGGGGCAGTATTATGGACAGGTGGTCCAAGAGGATACTGTGGGTGGCATGGTGCCAGATACTGATTAGGTTCAGTGATCGATACAGTCTAAGAAGTTTGGATTTGGAGTTCATTTATGAACTAGGTCCCATCAGATATCCAGACATATTCTAAGACAGGTGTTACTCGATTCGGGAGATGGCTTTCTCCGCGAATTTGAAATTAAGAGAGATATAGAAAGAAACTTCTAGGCGGATCCACTCACTAAGGCTATTTCTCGAACACAATAGTTTTACAAACGGGCTTTGTGATACTGATTAGTAGAGGAGTTGGATGTTCGGTTTCACACGGGCTGTGAGTAGTCAACATCGCAATAATTAGCCTTGAGTGCAAGTGGGAGATTGTTGGAGATAGAGCCCTCATAGTCAATTATTGGATCACAGGTACGTGATTGCAATGATTGCGGAGAACCTATACCGGTAGGACAGTCTTACTCAAGATGATAGTATGCTATCTGGTTTGCCTTTATCAGTCGTGTACATGATCAGGTGACTGATTACATGTTACACTTTGATAGAGCCCTTAGGATCTTGCTTTACCACCAACGGTATGATGGCGATCATATACGTGAGAGTTGGGTGGTTTATACGCATATCCTTAATTGTGGTCCCTAGTCGTGGGAGTTTCGAGACAGGGCATCGATACTCCGGAGTAGACTAGTGTCTACAGTCGAGACCCCGACGAGGGGCGGTGGCCGGTCTCACAAGCCACTGGTGTCAGTTGGATCACATAAGATGTATACAGGTGCTCATTGGGTTATGAGTACACCGGACAGGACTCGCCGGGAATCTGCTAGTTAGTATTATATCTACCGTCAGATAGCAGTTCCCTGGTGACATGTGTACAGGTTAGTTCATCGACCTGAGGTCGTCATTTGTCTCGTGTGAGTTCCCACTGTGCTTTGATTTCTACCCTACCACGGCTCAAAGGAGTCGTGCAAACAGGTAGCTTTTGGGTATAGTCCCGAGCCATATGGAGGCACGTGAGCGGATCGGCAGGGGATTCGTCTCTCCCGGTATTGGGGGCGAGGTCGTACTGTGTCTAGGAGAGCCATTACACAAAGTCCATGGCCATAGCAGGAGATTTACTGGTAGGTACTCCAATAGTATCTCAGGGTGTTATTGGGCTTCACTCCGACACGACTTATACTGCTATTGGGGGTCTGACGTTACTAGCCCCCTAGGCAGATATGCGATACTCATAGACGAACGGACCGGACTGTATATACATTGTCACTGTTAGGCTCAGTAGGGTTTTCCGGATTAGTGCGCTCATCGGCATCCCTTGAGGTCAGTCCATGGGCAGCCGTTACGCATTGCTAGTGCCGCTGACGGTTTGTGGTTAAACCCACTGCCAGGGTACTGACGAGTGATTAGAGTCCCCCACAGACAGTTTCCCAAGTTCGGGCGAAACGTTGTAGAGGCCGTATGGTTTTATGGCAGGGTTCGGAAAATGCACGTGCGTTTACGCACGTGTCGATTTTCGGACAGGTGATACTCGTCGGCTTTGGTTTAAGCCGGATCCGAGTATTATATTGAGTAGGTATAATATCTTTGTCTCTGTTGCATTTGTATTCGGTCGTAATACAAATGCAGGTATATTTATACAGTTTCGAGGTTATCCTGAAAGTCGTTTCAGGATCACTTTTGGAAGTTGCCAGTTTCCAGTTTTCTATCAGCCGTCTTTTAACATTCGGTTAAAGACGGATTTATCTTTTCTTCAGTTGAGGTGAGTCATCATTCTAGAAGCTTCTAGAAGTGGTGATGAAGCTAGTGAGTCATTTGTGCTTTAATGGAGCCATTAATGCAATGGTGACTAGGTTAATGAATCACCATTTGCATTAATGAGGTTTTGTTTACTTAAGGATATTTCTTCATGATATTTGTTCATATAGTCACCCTCTTTCGCCTACGGTCACCTCCCTCTTGCATATAAAGTGGCCGGCCCCTTCCTCTCATTCATTCACTTGGTTTTTAATTTGTAGAAAATATTATGATAGATTTTTGGGGTATATGGAATTCACAGCTCATTTCATTCCATCACCCGATTCCCTCGGCAACTTCATTAACCGATCGTCCACGGACTTGGACGAAGTGAGACAAAGTCATCTACTCATTCTCTACATAATTCTTGGTCATCTCTTTTGGCAAACTTGACGATCGAGTTGCCTCAAGTCAGAGGCGGGAGCCCCTTTAAAGAATCGTTGACGTGGTGCCACCTCGACGAAGGAATCGGAGATCGAAGAGATCGGAGCAGCCGCAAGGGAGCGTGGGATGATGGTTAAAGAACGAAGGACTCGGATCGTTCGGTATAACCTTTCTACACTCTTTACAGTTTGTTAGTTTAGCAATAATGGCAGATCCGGGTTAAAGTATACGATAGCGCCAGTTAAAAGTTTTTTGTTCCGCATTTGGCGTCTGTAGACTGCCGGGGCGCTAGCGTAGACTTACAAGAGCTCGTAGCTTCGAGGCCTTAGTCAAGACACCTGGGATGACGGTGTCTGAGTATGACATCCAGTTTACACAGTTATCCCGATATACTCAGTATTTGGTGGATACCGAAGAGAAGATGGTGAAGAGGTTCGTACAGGGACTTGATGCCCAGCTATCTCTTGTCATTGGCGCCCAGCACTACGACACTTATTCAGCTGCTATGGATACGGCATTGCTGATGGAGGCACGCATATCACAG
Source organism: Agapanthus africanus (assembly GCA_030015575.1). Lineage (NCBI taxonomy): Eukaryota > Viridiplantae > Streptophyta > Magnoliopsida > Asparagales > Amaryllidaceae > Agapanthus > Agapanthus africanus. The sequence continues at coordinate 93,770,258 of JASDDO010000006.1, read as the reverse complement.
ACTTCGACCGTTTCTGGGCCGAAGAGGATTCGCACCGATGTACCGCCTCAGAGGCAGCGCGCCAGATTCTTTCCGAGAGATAGGCCTGGCAGAGGATTTGGACGGGGACAGTTATATGGTTCTTATCCCCAGGGGCAGCAGCCGTCGCCAGGGTGTTTTGGGTGCGGGAGTTTGCACCATCTTGTCAGAGACTGTCCGGCTAGACGACAGGGAGCAGCGACAGTTCCGCATGTGACCCTGCCACCATCACCACCCCCTCCTCAGAGAGCCTTACATCCTACCACCGGCGATGCTCCACGCCAGTTAGGTGCACCCAGAGGCCGTGGACGCGGCGGTCCTGTTCAGAGAGTACGAGGAGGCAGAGGCCGAGGTCGAGGTCAGCCCGCTATCGGTGGAGGACAGGCCCGAGTTTTTGCTTTGACACCGCAGGATGCGCAGGCATCCAATGCCGTTGTGACAGGTACCTTGCCAGTTTGTTCTTTCGACACACGGGTATTATTCGACCCAGGTTCCACACATTCGTACGTCTCTACACACTTTGCACCGATGTTGGTCCGTGAGTCGTCGTCGTTAGATCATCCGCTTGTTGTTGTTACTCCGGAAGGCGAGTCGTTTGTCGCTCGTTTTGTATTTCGTTTGTGTTCCGTTCGTATCGGGGAGAGGGATTCATCAGTTGATTTGATACTCCTCGATATGTTGGACTTTGATGTGCTTCTGGGCATGGATTGGCTAGCCACTTGTTATGCTTCGGTGGACTGCCGTGAGAAGGCAGTCAGATTTAGCTTTCCGGGAGAGCCAGTCCTTGTTATTCAGGGAGACCGCAGCGTCACCCTTCCCAGCTTGATTTCGTCTCTTCGCGCTGGTCAGCTCTTGCGGAAGGGATGTCAAGGATTCTTAGCGTTTATTTGTGATACTCGAGCTGCAGAGGTTCCGTTGGACCGGGTCCCGGTAGTTTGTGAGTTCCCTGATGTTTTCCCTGATGAGCTCCTTGGGCTACCGCCTGAGCGCGAGGTTGAGTTCTACATTGATTTGATTCCCGGCTCGGGGCCTATTTCTATACCGCCTTATCGGATGGCCCCGGCAGAGCTTCGAGAGCTGAAGGATCAGTTGCAGGATTTGTTAGATAAGGGGCTTATTCGACCTAGTGTTTCTCCGTGGGGTGCTCCGGTCCTGTTTGTCAAGAAGAAGGATGGAAGTTTGCGCTTATGTATCGACTACCGCCAGCTGAACAAAGTTACCGTTCGGAACAGATATCCGTTGCCGCGCATTGATGATTTGTTCGACCAGCTTCAGGGTGCGGGGTATTTTTCGAGGATCGACTTGCGATCAGGATACCATCTGCTGCGAGTTCGACAGGAGGATATACCGAGGACAGCTTTCCGCACGTGCTACGGCCACTACGAGTTATTGGTGATGTCGTTCGGACTCACCAACGCCCCAGCAGCATTCATGGATTTGATGAACCGTACATTTAGGCCGTATCTTGACTTGTTCATCATCGTGTTTATCGACGATATCTTGGTGTACTCCCGGAGCAGAGAGGAGCACGAGCAGCACTTGCGGATTACGTTACAGACTCTGAGGGAGCACCAGCTGTTCGCAAAGTTCTCCAAGTGTGCATTCTGGCTGGACAACGTCGGATTCTTGGGTCACGTGGTTACGAGAGACGGCATTTGTGTGGACCCGAAGAAGATTGAGGTTGTTCAGCAGTGGCCCCGACCTACATCGGTTACTGAGATCTGTAGTTTTCTAGGCCTGGCGGGCTACTACAGGCGTTTTGTTCAGGACTTCTCCCGTATAGCTGCACCGTTGACCGGTTTAACCCAGAAGGGAGTTCCTTTCGTCTGGACAGAGGAGTGCGAGTGCAGTTTTCAGCAGCTACGGACTTGTTTGACTACGGCGCCGGTATTATCTTTGCCTTCGGGATCAGGCGGATTTGTTGTCTACTGTGATGCTTCGCGAGTGGGATTAGGATGCGTATTGATGCAGTATGGCCGGGTGATCGCTTATGCTTCTCGGCAGTTGAAGAAGCATGAACAGAACTACCCCACTCATGATTTGGAGATGGCTGCAGTGGTCTTTGCACTGAAGATTTGGCGACATTACCTATACGGCGAGTCGTGTCAGATATTCACCGATCACAAGAGCTTAAAGTACATATTTCAGCAGCGAGACCTGAACCTTAGACAACGTCGTTGGATGGAGTTGGTGAAAGACTACGACTGCGAGATCTTATATCACCCAGGCAAGGCGAATGTGGTGGCAGATGCGTTGAGTAGGAGGCCCGGGGGTAGTCAATCCTTTTTGCGCGCAGTGCAGAGGCAGTCGTCAGCAGATTGGCAGATGTTATGCGACAGCCGATTAGAGTTCGAGTTCACTCAGACAGGGGGACAGCTCGCGCATGTTCGTGCACGCCCACAGTTGCTTGACCGTATATATGAGGCACAGCGCAGTGACGACCGTTGCTCAGAGATCATGGCACAGATAGGACAGGGCAGATTTTCCGAGTTCGTGATTGACGATCAGGGGATTTTACGATATGGATCTAGACTGTGCGTACCAGATGCTGATGGATTGCGGCGCGACATTCTTGAGGAGGCACACCGATCAGTGTATAGTGTCCACCCCGGTTCCACTAAGATGTACCATGATATGAGAGAGACCTACTGGTGGGACGGGATGAAGAGGGACATTGCGGAGTTCGTTTCGAGTTGGCTGACTTGTCAGCAAGTCAAGGCCGAGTACCAGAGGCCCGCAGGAGAGCTACAGCCGTTACCCATTCTAGAGTGGAAATGGGAGCAGATTTCGATGGATTTCGTTGTGGGTCTACCCAGGACCAGTCCAGGGTACGACTCCATCTGGGTGATCGTGGATAGATTGACGAAAGCGGCTCACTTCCTACCAATGAAGACCACTTTCAGCTTCGCTCAGTATGCTCAGCTCTACATTGACGAGATCGTGCGACTACATGGCGTACCGACTTGTATCGTGTCAGATCGAGGCACTCAGTTTACCAGCCGACTATGGCAGAGACTTCAGGAGGCTTTGGGCACTCGTTTGAGCTTCAGCACAGCATTTCATCCGCAGACCGACGGACAGTCAGAGCGGACCATTCAGACTCTCGAGGACATGCTCAGAGCGTGCGTTTTAGACTTTAGTGGTAGCTGGGATCGTCATTTACCTCTAGTGGAGTTCTCCTACAACAACAGCTTCCAGGATACTATTCAGATGGCACCTTTCGAGGCATTGTATGGGAGGAGATGCAGATCGCCCGTTTGTTGGACAGAGCTCAGCGAGAGCAGTATTTTGGGGCCGCAACTTGTTGAGGAGACGACAGCGAAGATACAGTTCATTCGAGACCGGATGAGGGCAGCTCAGAGCAGACAGAAATCCTATGCAGACAGGCGCCGTCGCAGATTAGAGTTCGCAGTTGGCCACCATGTTTTTCTGAAAGTCTCTCCGATGAAGGGCGTGATGCGTTTTGGGCAAAAGGAGAAGCTTAGCCCTAGATTCGTAGGTCCCTTCGAGATCCTCGAGCGTGTCGGCGCTGTTGCTTATCATTTGGCCCTTCCACCCAGCTTTCCCGATGTTCACCCCGTCTTCCATGTTTCGATGCTCCGCAAGTACCTTCAAACCTTCGCATGCGATTCAGCACCCGACAGTCCAGCTAGAGCGCGAACTTTCTTTTGCAGAGCAGCCGGTGGCCATCCTGGATCGGCAGGTGAAGAAGTTGAGATCGAAGATTATACCAACCGTCAAAGACCTTTGGCGTAGCCCGAGCAGTGAGGAGGTTACCTGGGAAACCGAGGGCGAGATGAGGAAGAAATATCCCCATCTCTTTGAAGGTACGCGTAGTTATATTTTTAAATTCGGGGACCGAATTTCTTTAAGGGGAGAAGATTGTAGCGTCTTGAATAGTCGTTTTGGTGTTTTCCTGAAAATCGGTGAAAATTCGGTATTTTTCCGAAAACCGTCTTTATTGTTATTTTGTAGTTTAGGACTAATTATACCTAAAATGGATAGGTAATTGCTTGTTTTTAGTAGCTAATGAGTTACTTATGAAATTCTGGTCGTTTAAAAATTTTCCCTAATTTTTCAATTTTTTAATATTATTTTAAGCCGGTAAGAAAATACATTAAATTAGCGATAAATACAAATTTTTCTGGGCTAATTTTAATCTTTAAAATTATGTTAATTAAAATCTAGTTGTAACATAAATTTTTAGTATTTTATTTTGATTTTTAACTAATTTTTATTATAGAAAACGAAATTTATTGAATTTAAGCTTAAGCTTGCAATTTAGGACTTGTAGGGGGTCTTGTTGCATAAATTTTTTTTTGTGCACTCCCTCTCACTTCTCCCTCACCCTAGGCCGTCCATTTCCAGCAGCACATGGGAAAAAAAATTTCCATGCTCTTTGACTTGTGTTGTTGTGTGGAAATGAGGGTTTTTTTTAAAGGTTTTTGAATTGTTAAATGGAGTATGGTGCTTTGACTTTGGGGGAGTTTGACTAGAGACTTTTTCCCACACCCACACCACTCCCCTCTCCCTCATTTCTGTCCAGAAAATCAGTAGCTCCCCCCCCCCTTCATTTTCCTCTCTATTTTGTTCACAAATTCATCTAAAAAACCATCAAAAATCAACAAATCCTTTACAATTTCAAAGCAAAACCGTATTCCCTCTCTTCTCAAACTCAAATTGGCTCAATTCTTGGAGAAAGATGGCATCTTGGGAGGCTTTAGCAACATAGGGTTTGAACTTTTTAGGTATAACTTCTAATCAAATGGTTACATTGTAGTTAAAGTATGCTAATTAGAACTTTGAAAATTGTTTTAGTGTTAATTTTAGTGTTAATTGCATACTAGTTTTTTTAAAGTTTGTGGTTTGAAATTAATTTAGGGTTTAGATCACCATTAAGAGATTAATTAAGCTATTTTGTTATCTAGTTATTTTGTTAGATTAATCTAAGTGGTTAAATTGCTAATTGGGCTAAAATCTAGTGTTAATTTAGTGTTAGATTCTAATCTAGTTTTTAAAGGTTTATGGTTAGAGTTAAACTAGGGTTTTTAGGAACCATTATTTAGTTAATTAAAGCTAATTAGATATCTAGTTAATTACTAAACCAATCTTTAAGGTTACTTTGCTTAAGTGGCTTCTTATTATGCTAATCTATGTTAAGCTTGTGTGAAATTTTCATTAAGATTGCTAATTACCAAATTCAAGAAGAGGTTTGTGTATGGAATGTGGGTTTTGAAGCATGGTAAATAAGTTAAGATTTGTGTTTTTGGTGGCTAACTAGTTGTGTGGATTGGATGGTTGTGTTCGACCGTGATAACTTTGTCGCTATTGTCGATGTTTGCACCAAATTGCTATTCTAGCTTACTAGTTTTTACTAAAATATTGTGATGAACTATTTGCGATGTCTTGATGACATTTTTAGCGTATCCTATGACATTTAGGATGCGTGTGTGCGGATTTTTTTGAGTAGTCGGGTTGTACTTTTGCCGGGCGGCCAAATCGACTTTCTTGTAGATTTTTGCGATTTTCGCGTGTGTTCCGCAGACCCTGCGCACGTTGTACCTAGTTAGTGAACATTAGTATTTTCGTTTGGGTTTTGCGTCAGTCTTGATAGGAAACCTTATGTTTGGTATTGATGTAAATTTCAGGTTCGGTCGCGGAGACGTCAGACGCGGCACGAAAGGGGAAAGCGGTGATTGGACACAGCAGGCCAGGGATTCCGGTGAGTAGATGTAACATCTACGGGGGACTATCGTTGGATGGCGCAAGCCGCCCGATAGTTTTAGTAACTTAAAAGATTCTTAGTAATGTTAATAATTAGGGGTGTAATACTTGTATGATTATTTGCTACATTCATGCCCTATATTGACATACCTATACGAAACCATTTTATAGGACACCTGCACCATTGCCAGGGTTTTTATATGCAGCACGAGCACTATTCATGCTTACACACACACCCTGGTAATTGCCATGCCACCACACTAGATAACCTTTAAATTTAAACCTTTTACTAATTGATACTTAAACTTGTGCTATTGCCTTTAATTCCTTAAAATGAAACCGTAGGATTGCTATTCATGTGCATGTACTTCATCATATTAATTGTTCATGCCTAATCTATTAATCACACATCGCAACTTGATTATTGATACCATATGCATTCATTATCATTGATATATGCACTTATGAGGATTTCTTGAGATTTTATTATATTTCTGGATTTCGGGGGAAAGCCGCAAAGTTTCTAAACTTATTATATTTTTAAAACATGTAAATTGCGGTTTTCTAGTGATGTAAGTGTCGTCCACCATGAGTTTGCTATGGTTTTGGAGACCCATTTCGAGGAGTTGGATGAACCGTCTCGGGTACATGGTGGGCCCGGTAGGGTACCCGGGGCAAGAAGCTCGTGGTGCTGACGATGAGCCTGGCAGGGGACGGATTACCTACCGGTGACTTCATTGGGCACGGCGGATATCCAGAGGATACCGACCGGGGCCGCGAGAGGATGAGATATTGATATTGAGATGGGTCAGTCGGATGGCTGAGGCCAGAGACACTATGACATGGATTTATGAGATTTGAGACAGCTTTTGGGTGTCGTTGCTGGACACCGGTTCTCTTCGATTCTTTGAGTATTTTGCTGGCATTCTAAAAGAGTTTCAAAAACAAAAAGAGATAAAATGTTTCTTATATATACCTATTGAGACCTCAGATATTCATGTTGCATACATATTAGTACACAGATGTTGTATACACACCTGCTAGTGCATCCAGTCATACCTGTATTTTAGATGCTAGGATGCTTGTGTGCATGCATACGATAACCTTTGTAGATGTTATTTATTACTCACGAGCTGGCAACTCACCCCCGTTGTGCCACAGCCTTTTGCAGGTCCGCTCCGTCAGTACAGTAGCGGCGGGTGCACTTGTTCTTTTGCCTCCTTTGCCTGGACTCGAGGTTTTGCTCTTAGTTGGGTTATATCATTATTTTTGTACCACCTTGTATATTCCTTGTATCTAGTGCACTCCATCTACTGTATCTACCAGTATTATTGTATATTGACCTAGAGATGAGACTGTGAGGTTTGTGGACTTTTATGCTGTATTTTGGGGTCGAACTCACCTGAGTCGACATGCTGTTTTTTTCTTATGCTTCATTTTGATTATTTCGAATGTTGTTGCTTTATTTTGCGTGGGATTGTGACCGCCTTGTGGCGAAGAGCTAGCTCCCGCTTGGGGATGCCTTATTTGTTGGATTCATATATATTTTTGTTGTACCCATTTTGGGGGCCAGTATTTACAAAGGAGACTCTGCCGAAATTTTCGGAAAAATTGATATTGTTTTCAAAAAGGGTTTTATATGACTTATTGATAAACTTGTTTTCAATTGATTGGATTCTCTTCACTCTTTTGCTTATTTGGTTTGGTTTTCTGGGCTTTGGCTTACTTATTTTATAGACGTCTTTAGACGTTTCGTAAACTTAAATGCCAGTCAAGTTCCGTACCCTGCGGGTCATGACATGATTATTAGTTATAAGTATATAGACATTGATTGTGCATGTGTACCATTGTTGCATACCTCATTTCCCTATTTCATATGGACATAGCATTAATGAGACACAACACCATTATTGACGGTTCATGTTACACGAGCACTAATTGTATGCTACACACATTCCGTCGATAATTGCCATGACACGCACAACCCATATACATATGTGATATTGTATGGTTAGTGACATTGAGACATTGATTTTTATTCCATTGTGCATATTAAATATAGCATACTTATATACCTACATGCTTATGTTGGGTTAGACTAGCACCACATGAAGGGTTTGGAAGTATCACATGAACCAAAAGTGGAGTCTTTAGGGTGCTATGTTAACTAACAAAGAATCGTTCCTAGAATCGATTAGGGTTTCAAATTTTTCATATCAACATATGAAAGGAAAGCTAGGGTTTAGAGAGTACAACCTTTGTAGCTCCCTACGCTAGACTCCTCGGCTACTTGGGGTTTGAAAGAACTCCGCTTGAACGCCTCTCGGTCACCGATTATCCACCCGGAGTCCGCCTTGTCCAAGCTTGCAACTTTATCCGATCAAGTGAACGAAATCAAGCTAACATTCTAAACAAGTGGGCTAGACTTGTGTAGAATGGTGTTGTGCTTCTCTTTCTCACTTCAAAATCCAATCTTGATGAGTATATTGCTCACTACTAAGAACTAGAGAGCAAAATGAGAGAGGTTGATGAAGATGATGGCTTTTTCAAGAAGATGATAAGTTCAACTTGTTTAGAAAATGGAAAAATATATCAATATATATTTTCTATCTATCATCTCAAACCATGGTTGAATCATTATTGTACTATAGTTAAAACACAAAAGGAAACTCTACCAAAGGTTAAAAGGTGGGTGAGAATGGTTAGGTCAAAAGAAGAGTGTAGAACAAATCAATAATGAACCTTTTCTTTTCTTTTATGTTTTAGTATAAATACAATAATAATTCATAAATAAAACCATAGTGTGAGTCTTATATTGCCACCATTTTCATGTATAAACAACCATGAAAGATGTTTGTATGTATGTATGTGTATATGTACATCCATATGTGCATTAATCAAAATGAAGGCATACATGCATGCATACATCCAACTAACTCAAGAAAGGATTTCAAGTGAGAAGCTAATGGTTAAATGATAAATCAACACTTGATTTATCAATCCAGACATATCACATATGACCCCTACCAAAAGCAAGCCGCCCGATCAATATACGGTATCCTATACGCGCATTTTAATCGGGTCCATGCGCATATCGCATACGCGCGCCACAACGTTTCGCCTGGACTAGGAAACTCCATTGTGGGACTCTGAGACTCATCAATACGCCGGCAGTGGGTGATGATCATATCAAGCACCCCCAAGCCTCAAGCGGTCAGCTAAACGTAACGGCCACCCGGGTATTGAGCGATCAGAAGAGAACAAGCGAACCTGCTACAACTCCCGTCGAGCCAACCGGCAACACTTCCTGTACAGTCTGGTCTCCTCTTCTGATATGTCGCATATCAAGTCTAGGGGTGGTAAACGTCAGACCCCAATAACCGATAAGTCGTGCCGATGTGAGGCTCATAACGGGTCGAGAAACTACTGGTAACACTTACCAGCAAATCTCTGAAACAGCCCTGGCCAGGGACTTCCCTGTTACGGCCAATCGAGCACAGTACAACATCAACCCCCAATACCGGGAGAGATGAAACCCCTCCTATCGCTCATTGCCTCCATGTGACTCGGGGCTGTACCCAAAAACCACCGTTTTGCACGCCCTTATGGACGTGGTAAGGTGGAGATCAAAGCACAGTGGGAATCACACAAGACTCTATGACGATCTCGGGTCTACAGACTAACCTGTACAGGTGTCACCTGAGAACTGCCATCTGGTGTGAGGTATAATACCATCTGGGAGTTCTCGGCGAGTCCGTCCAGTGTACCCAGTCTCCACTGAGCACCCGTATACCATCTCTGATGTCAAACACCAATGGATATGGGATCATCCATTTCCCATCTCATGGGTCGAGAAGCGTATACGCTAGTCTACACTGGTATATCGATGCCCCGTCTCGATACACCTACGACTAGGGACCTTGAAGGATGTACTTATGGACTACCATGTCCCCACTAGTATGATCTGCATCATAGTCCAGGTAGTCAAGTACACATCCTAAGGGCTTTACCAACATGTAACTATAAGACAGTTTAAAGAGACTAGTATACATGTTATGATAAAGAGCAACCAGATAGCATACTATCATATCGAGCAATAAAGTCATCTATATATATGTCCAAGCATCCAATATAATATACATCATTTGTACAATGCTGGCCTCTAGCGCATACATACTACTAACAATCTCCCACTTGCACTAGGGCCAGCTGCTGTAGTATCGCATACCGAGCATCCCGAAGAGTCTCTCAAACTGTATCTTGGGAATAGCCTTCGTGAGTGGATCCGCCGTGTTGTTCTTCGTGTCAACCCTCCTGACCTCGATCTCCCGGCGATCAACTATCTCCCGGATCAGGTGATACCGCCTCAGAATATGCCTGGATCGCTGATGGGACCTGGGTTCCTTGGCCAAAGCCACCGCTCCATTGTTATCGCAATACAAAGGTATTGGATGCTCAATGGATGGAACCACTCCAAGTTCAGTAATGAACTTCTTGATCCAGATAGCCTCTTTGGCAGCATCGTTGGCAGCGATGTATTCAGCCTCCATCGTCGAGTCTGGCACGGTTTCCTGCTTGGAACTCTTCCAGCTAACCTCCCCTCCATAAAGGGTAAAGACAAATCCCGACTGCGACTTAGAGTCATCCTTATCACTCTGGAAGCTCGAATCGGTAAAGGACTCCACTTGGAGTTCTCCGTTACCATACACCAAGAGCATCTCTTTAGTCCTTCGCAAGAACTTGAGAATACTCTTCACAGCTGTCCAATAACTCTCTCCAGGATCAGCTTGATACCTGCTCACTACACTTAGTGAGTATGCTACATCGTGTCTGGTACATAGCATCGCATACATGATAGAGCCTACAGCCGAAGCATAGGGTATCCCTTGCATGCGAGCTCTCTCCAAATCAGTCTTGGGAGACATCTCTTTGGAGAGAGTGACTCCAGAGATTGTGGGCAAGTTCTCACGCTTGGATTCTTCCATACTAAACCTCTTTAGTATGGTGTCAATGTACCTGGAATGGGACAATCCCAATATCCGTTTGGATCTATCTATAGATCCTGATTCCCAATATGCAGGAGGCATCACCAAGATCTTTCATTGAGAATCTTTGTGATAAGAAGAGCTTGACCGATTGCAGCATAGGAATGTCATTTCCTATCAAGAGTATATCGTCCACGTACAATACGAGGAAGACAACCTTACTCTCTGCCACCTTCTTGTAGATACAAGGTTCATCTGGGTTTTTGACGAAATCAAACTCTTTGATAACGACGTCAAAGCAGATGTTCCAACTCCGCGATGCTTGCATTAATTCATAAATGGATTTAAGTAGCTTGCACACCTTCCCGCTGCTCCCACTATCTACGAAACCCTCTGGCTGAGTCATGTACACGCACTCTTCTAAATCACCGTTTAGAAAGGCGGTCTTAACATCCATTTGCCAGATTTCATAATCATGATATGCAGCGATGGCAAGCATGATCCGGATGGATTTAAGCATAGCCACTGGAGAAAAGGTTTCGTCATAGTTCACACCTGGTCTTTGATGAAAACCCTTTGCAACAAGTCTAGCTTTGAAAGTCTCCACTTTCCCATCTACACCAAGTTTTTTCTTAAAGATCCACTTGCTCCCAATGGGTTTTACCCCTTCAGGAGCATCTTACAAAGTCCATACTTTGTTGGTGTACATGGATTCCATCTCTGACCGCATAGCATCCAGCCATTTCACTGAGTCCCCACTCGTGATGGCCTGCTCGAAGCTAGTTGGGTCATCATCCTCCATGATGCAATCCTCGCTCCCACCATCCATCAGAAAACCGTAGTATCTCTTAGGTTGGCGAAGAACCCTACTAGATCGGCGGAGAGGCTGAGGTTCATTGGGAACTACTGAATCCTCTGGTTCAACCAAATCTTCTGTTGTAGTCTGTATTGCTGGAATCTCTTCCAGTTCTACCTCCTTGCCACTAATCTCTTTGTCAAGAAATTCCTTTTCTAAAAAGGTGGCATGTCGAGAAACATACACCTTTTGTTCCTCGGTGTGGTAGAAGATATACCCGCGTGAATGTTTGGGATATCCAATAAACTTACACAGAATGGACCTTGCCGCGAGTTTGTCCGGATTTTGCGTTTTTACATATGCCGAACAACCCCATATCTTAACATAATTAAGACATGGTCTCTTTCCTTTCTATATCTCATATGGAGTGGTTGGCACGGATTTGGTGGGAACCATATTCAATAGGTCTGCAGCTGTTTCCAGTGCATATCCCTAGAAGGAAATAGGTAACTCAGCTGTGCTCATCATAGAGCGCACCATATCTAATAGGGTGCGGTTCCTCCGTTCTGATACACCGTTGTGTTGTGGTGTATATGGAGGAGTCAGCTGAGAGAGAATCCCATTCTCTTTTAGGAAGTCTAGGAATTCATTGCTCAAATATTCACCTCCTCGATCTGATCGAAGGACTTTAATACTTTTTCCGGTTTGGTTCTCGACTTCTTGTTTATATTCTCTAAATTTCTCAAAAGCTTCTGATTTGTGTTTCATCAGGAACACATATCCGAATCTAGAGAGATCGTCAGTGAATGTAACGAAGTACGAAGAACCATCCCTGGCATGTGTAGACATTGGACCACATACATCACTATGCACTAGTCCCAAGAGTTCCGTAACTCTTTCTCCGTATCCCGTAAACGGAGTTTTGGTCATCTTTCCTTTGAAACATGACTGGCAAGTGTCATAAGATGAAAATTAAAACGGTTTTAAATATCCATCCTTATGCAACTTAGCTAGTCGCGTCGCATTGATGTGACCCAGTCTACAATGCCACAAGAAGGATTCATTCAGTTCAGAACTCTTCCTCTTGTGTGTGTTTGTTATACTTATAACTGTTGATTGATTTAGAACATAAATGCTATTGCACAACGTGCCTGATCCAACTAACTTTTGGTTACGGAAAATGTTCATAACATTATCCTGTAATACAAAATTATATCCCTCTTTACTCAACAAAGAAACCGATATAATGTTGCATATCAGGTTCGGCATGTAATAGCATTCGTTCAGAACAAATGTATTGCCAGTTGGTAATGCAAGGTGATATTCCCCGACAGTCTTAGCTGCAACAATTGCACCATTTCCAACTCTTATGTCTTTATCACCTTCTCCAAGTTCTCTACCTTTCCTAAGCCCATGTAACTGATTACATATATGGGATCCTGACCCGGTATCTAATACCCAGGACGTAAGGAAAATCGAGAAACAGTTCTCTGTAACGAACACACCCGACGAAAATACATCATCATGTACTTTATTCATTCGGGTGGCATTGGAATCCTGGTATTCCCCTATGTCCTGTTCATTCCTATAACTCTTATAAGAAAGAACGGAACCAACGTTCCCCAGCACAGTATAACATGCGGGTTCAGTCAATACATCCAGATTATTATCTTTATTAGGGCATGACATGGTCGCTACCTGGAGAGAGACAGAGAAGAAAACACTTTAGCGTATGCTCTTGCAAGATCAGATTGGTTATTATCTTATCTAATCAGGATGGCTCTCACTGTTTTTTATCAAATCTTCCTTCAAACCCTAAAAGGAAAGATTAGCCGGGATTAATTACACCCTACAACTTCGCCGATCTTTCAGCCAGGCCAGTGTCGGTAATTTGAGAGAGGTTCCCCGTGCTTTCGCACGGACCTAATTAAAGTAAACCTCGTTTTCCCAGAGGCGTAACCCCGTTGACACCTTTCTAGACACCTACTTGATCGGCTAATTGTAATGTGTAAAACTCTCCCAGGAGTAACTCTTACTCACAGTGGGTATCGGGATCCAACTATCTCATAGAGGGTATGCAATCTCATTGCAAATTTCAACATTTGAAATTCCCGATAATATTTTGCCCCTAGCGTCCTATGACCTTGACGCGGGCCAACAAACCATAGTGCGCTAGTCAAGTTCAACCCGTTATTTCTTGATTGAATTAAACCCACCCATACGACCCTTGACGCAGGCCAACAAAGTCGCACGACTACCCTAATCCAATCTGCATCACATGCATTAACAGATAAATACTAGTTAGCTACCGCACACTACGCCTTGACGCAGGCCAACAAACGTAGCACGAATACTAAGTAAGATTTATCTGAAATGACAGAGGGCTACGACAGGTTTTTCTGAAAACCTATTGCGTAATGAACTTGATATCATCGTAGAATCATTTGAATTTTGAAATGGAGTGATTTCGAGGCTTTTATTAGTTTTGCTAAAGGGGTCACTCCCGGTGAAGGGATCGTCGGCCCTTTCCTCGTCGAATGAGGTGCAGGATATATCATATATATCACTGTGCAAAGCAAAACACCAAAAGCAATCAAAAGCAAACCGAGTGTTGTAGCATCTGCCAGTTATTGCTAAAGGGGTCACTCCAGGTGAAGGGATCTCGGCCCTTTCCTCATCGAATAAGGTGCAGGGTATATCATATATACCGCTATGCAAAGCAAAACTGTAGCTACCTTTTTTCTTTTAAAAATTTTGATTGTACAACATCTTTTAGGTTTCTTTTCTTTCATTAATCACATTAATGAAGTCCCATCATTTAAGCCACCTAAACATCACAGATAAATACGACGTACACTTATGCCATCCGCATTCGCCTCGATGTCCCCTCGTGCACCGTTAGGTTAGGTAACTAACGACAGAGCAGGGCAGGGCTAGTGCGGGTGTAAAACATAAGTAACGCCTATATAATATATCATATATACTATATACTGTATTCATCAGAACATATCAAATGATCACATCACAGATATCGCAGCAGAAACATAGATATAATGTGGGATATACTAGGACGTCCGTATTTAGTATTTAGCCAATAATAGAAAATACGGATTCCACAGTCACGACGAATAGCCAAGCCCACATCCTGGACCCCTACGAGAGCGGCAAGCGACCCTACCAATTCTGGAGTTTAGGAGACCCGGTCTCGACTCCTCGAGATGGCCTCCCACTGAACCCCAGAACCCGGTCACCTGTGCTCCCCTTCTTGGGTCCATCCTAATACGGAAAAGTAAATAATATACAACACTGGTGACACAACCTCAACCCGGAAGTGCCCCAAATAAAAGAATATTACATTACATTTGAATTTACATGAATGAAAATATAAAACTCTCATCTCATATAAAAAAAACCCAGGCTATTCAATCGCAACAATCCTGCACATCATATCTCAGCAACACATAATATCACATATCATCAACGTAAGTAAGTATGCGTACCCCAATTGTCGTTGACGTATAGCAACGAAACCGGCGATATCGACATACTACACTTACGGTCATAGAAAAGAAAGTGTAAAACTGCAATATCTGGAATCCACATTCTCTTTAGACATCGTAAATGCAAAGTATGGCATACCTCGTATTTCATGTCTTATAATATGAATTCCACACATTGCATCACATTCCAGATAATTAGACAGTATTAAAGTTTTCGAACGAACGATCAAATTCCCAAGATTCACTAAAGCTCAACACTTGAGCGGAGTTCAAAAACCCGGAGTGTGACACAGTGGTAGCGGTCCAACCGTAGAAGGGTCAAGCCAACGCCTCACATGTGGCACGCCGTACTGCCCCAAACCCTAAGGTTCAAAAGGCAGTTCAAGACGGTCACATAATCGAGTTAAGGTTTGTTGTCTTCTAGAGGGTCCACCACAAACAAACTTGCACGTATTTCCGAAAGATTTTAAACCCCATGAAAAGTGAGCAAATGATAGTCGTTCGAACACTTCAATACTCTCTAGATTTACCCGGAAAAGTCACGAAATCAAAATTCCGATCGAACCGACGAGTCCAAAAACATCTCCAGAATTTATTGTACCAAATTCAGATTAAAAATACTCCAAAAACATAAACAAGCAGAGTAATGAATTACTGTAGAAAAACCAGACCATGACTCAACAGAATGGCCGCGGAACCGCGGCCTAAGCAGGCTATTGCCGCGGTTCCACGGTCGTTTTAACTGTTCATGCTCTCGTTTTTTTACAATAACTCTTATATTTACCTGCTGAATTTTTTGCATATTTTTAATTCTGAAAATAACCAGATTTTGAAAAAAGTCCAGAGAGCACCCAAAAATCCGTATTTTCGGTTCGATCGGAGTTTTAACATCGTAAACGTGGCGCCTAATGTTCTAGGTCGGCTCTGATACCAATGTTGGGTTAGCCTAGCACCACATGAAGGGTTTGGAAGCATCACATGAACCAAAAGTGGTGTCTTTAGGGTGCTAAGTTAACTAACAAAGTATCGTTCCTAGAATCGATTAGGGTTTCAAATTTTTCATATCAACATATGAAAGGAAATCTAGGGTTCAGAGAGTACAACCTTTGTAGCTCCCTACGCTAGACTCCTCGGCTACATAGGGTTTGTAAGAACTCCGCTTGAATTCCTCTCGGTCACCGATGATCCACCCGGAGTCCGCCTTGTCCAAGCTTGCAACTTTATCCGATTAAGTGAACGAAATCAAGCTAACACTCTAAACAAGTGGGCTAGACTTGTGTAGAATGGTGTTGTGATTCTCTTTCTCACTTCAAAATCCAATCTTGATGAGTATATTGCTCACTACTAAGAACTAGAGAGCAAAATGAGAGAGGTTGATGAAGATGGTGGCTTTTTCAAGAAGATGATAAGTTCAACTTGTTTAGAAAATGGAAAAATATATCAATATATATTTTCTATCTATCATCTCAAACCATGGTTGAATCATTATTGTACTATAGTAAAAACACAAAAGGAAACTTTACCAAAGGTTAAAAGGTGGGTGAGAATGGTTAGGTCAAAAGAAGAGTGTAGAACAAATCAATAATGATCATTTTCTTTCCTTTTATGTTTTAGTATAAATACAATAATAATTCATAAATAAAACCATGGAGTGAGTCTTATATTGCCACCATTTTCATGTATATACAACCATGAAAAATGTATGTATGTATGTATGTGTATATGTACATCCATATGTGCATGAATCAAAAAGACGGCATACATGCATGCATACATCCAACTAACTCAAGAAAGGATTTCAAGTGAGAAGCTAATGGTTAAATGATAAATCAACACTTGATTTATCAATCCAGACATATCACATATGACCCCTACCAAAAGCAAGCCGCCCGATCAATATACGGTATCCTATACGCGCATTTTAATCGGGTCCATGCGCATATCGCATACACGCGCCACAACGTTTCGCCTGGACTAGGAAACTCCATTGTGGGACTCTGAGACTCGTCAATACGCCGGCAGTGGGTGATGATCATATCAAGCACCCCCAAGCCTCAAGCGGTCAGCTAAACGTAACGGCCACCCGGGTATTGAGCGATCAGAAGTGAACAAGCGAACCTGCTACAACTCCCGTCGAGCCAACCGGCAACACTTCCCGTACAGTCCGGTCGCCTCTTCTGATATGTTGCATATCAAGTCTAGGGGTGGTAAACGTCAGACCCCAATAACCGATAAGTCGTGCCGATGTGAGGCTCATAACGGGTCGAGAAACTACTTGTAACACTTACCAGCAAATTTCTGAAACAGCCCTGGCCAGGGACTTCCCTGTTACGGCCAATCGAGCACAGTACAGCATCAACCCCCAATACTGGTAGAGACGAAACCCCTCCTATCGCTCATTGCCTCCATGCGACTCGGGACTGTACCCAAAAACCACCGTTTTGTACGCCCTTATGGATGTGGTAAGGTGGAGATCAAAGCACAGTGGGAATCACACAAGACTCTATGACGATCTCGGGTCTACAGACTAACCTGTACAAGTGTCACCTGAGAACTTCCATCTGACGTGAGGTATAATACCATCTGGGAGTTCTCGGCGAGTCCGTCCAGTGTACCCGGTCTCCACTGAGCACCCGTATACCATCTCTGATGTCAAACACCAATGAATATGGGATCATCCATTGCCCATCTCATGGGTCGAGAAGCGTATACGCTAGTCTACACTGGTATATCGATGCCCCGTCTCGATACACCTACGACTAGGGACCTTGAAGGATGTACTTATGGACTACCATGTCCCCACTAGTATGATCTGCATCATAGTCCAGGTAGTCAAGTACACATCTTAAGGGCTTTACCAACATGTAACTATAAGACAGTTTAAAGAGACTAGTATACATGTTAAGATAAAGAGCAACCAGATAGCATACTATCATATCGAGCAAGAAAGGCATCTATATATATGTCTAAGCATCCAATATAATATACATAATCTATACAATACTGGCCTCTGGGGAATACATACTACTAACAGCTTACACATATGCCTTGCTATGCCTACATGCGTATACATATACCTATATGGTATTGTATCATTATTGATAGGTATATACACATATATTGCTATAGGTACATGTACATCATGTATACATACTTACATGTACACCTATATACCTTGCTATAGCCACATGTTCACCTTTATATGATGTTGCTTTGGACTTTGGAGAAATTGGGAACTGCATGATATATTTAATAACTTGATGCATTTAAATAGCAGTTTTTCCTTTATATACTCATATTACTGTTTTATGTTGCATATATTATATTTCATGGATTTACGTATTGAGATATGGATTTCATATGTTGTTTTTTGGATTTGAGGACCGTGGTATTTCATAAAATTATGCATTGTTTGAAAAACCCGGTTTCTCTTGATATGATATTTCAGTGCGTCCACCATGAGTTTTCTCAGTTCTGAGACTTGTGTTAGAAACCCGATGCGAGGAGTTGGATGAGGCCGTGTACGGGTACATGGTGGGCCCAGAGGTACCCCAGGGCAAGAAGATCGCAGATGATGGCGTTCAGCCCGAGACAGGGGAGTACTACCTTACTGGTGATATTATTTGGATTCGGCGGTTATCTCGGGGATACCGACCGGAGTTATGTACGGACATGATATGTGGATTGCGAGTGTCGATGTTGGACACTCAGGTTCCATGAGATGTACGGATATGATATGTTGATTGCGAGTGTCGAGGTTGGACACTCAGGTTCCGTGAGATGTACAGATATGGCGTTCGGTCCTGGTGACGGCGCCTGAGAGATGAGTATTTACGTGTCGATTTTGGACACTAGTTTTCATGATGTTTTCGGGTGTCGATGTTGGACACTCAGGTTCCATGAGACTTACAGGATTTGAGGGCCGATCTGAGGATGCGGTGCCTGTGGTATTGGGATTTGGAGTGTCGTTGATGGACGCTAGTTTCTCCACGATGAGGATTCCGTGATGATGATATGTTTTATCCCATACTCAGCATTTATTGATATGCATTGCTTCATGTTTTAGTAGTACCTGATAGAGTACCTTTCATGACTGTTCCATACATATTGCGATATTATACTATCAGCTTGCATGTGATAGATTATCGCAGTACGTGCATACCTTCGATTACCTGCATGATGTTATTTACTATTCACGAGTTGGCAACGCACCCCCGTTATACCATAGTGTTTTGCAGGCAGCCCCTCAGAGCAGTCACGGCAAGGCTTCTTCTTATCGTATCATATTTTGCAGCGGATACTACTATGGCTGACTGTGAGCAGTGTGCTATAGGTGGGTTTTGCGGTTATCCGATGATGCTCATTGTATATCCTATTTTATCTAGTTCTCTTCATCTACTACTTTCATGCATTGAATTAGAGACGAGATGTGAGGACGATATTGTATATTGTTTTGTGACTTTGGATGTCGTGCTCGTGTGAGCCGGCCTTTTATGAAGCTTTATCTTTTATGCTGTTGTCACTCATTTTTGTCCTTTTCTTCGCTACGGCGTCATATATCTGCTTATGGTGATTGTTCTCGCCTTTGGGCATGGTTTGCTCCCTTTTGGAGATGCTTTACTTATATTTTATGTTGTACCCTTTTTTAGGCTAGTTTTTACAAAGGTGGTGCTGCCAAATTTCAAAGAAAGTAAATTTGGATTTTAAAGGATTTTTACTTGAGATTCCCAAAAGCTTTTAACAATATTCTTATTACTTACTACTTTTGATGGTTTAGATTGCTGGGTTTTCGGCTTACTTAAATTGTGTTATGTCTGTAGACATTACGTGGTTTAAGGGCCGTCACGTGCCAAATTTTGGGTCGTGACAAAGTTGGTATCAGAGCGCTAGGTTTTACCTTCCGGGGTGTAGGATGACCTTGGTATGATGGAGAAGGTAGCTTAAGCAGAGTGACGTAGTGTGTGTATGTCCGCGGCATACTTACTGTTAGTTATATGTATGCCCTAGAGGCCATTACTGTACATACGATGTATATTGTAATGGATGCTTGGACATATATAGGGAGGACTTTCTTGCTCGACATGATAGTATGCTATCTGGTTGTACTTTATCTTAACATGTACTCTGATTGTCTCTATGTTACATGTTGATAAATTCCACAGGATATGTACTCGACTACAGAGCTATGATGAGATCATACTAGTGGGGACACGGTAGTCGGCGAGTACATCCTAAACTGTTCCTAGTCGAGGGTGTATCGAGACAGGGCATCGATGCACCAGTGTAGAATAGCGTATATGCATCTTGACCCATATGATGGGAGATGGATGATCCCATATCCATCGGTGTTTGACATCAAGGATAGTGTACGGGTGTTCAGTAGAGACTGGGTACACTGGACGGACTCGCCGAGAACTCCCAGATGGGATTATACCTCACGTCAGATGGCAGTTCTCCGGTGACACTGGTACAGAGTAGTCTGTTGACCCGAGATCGTCATAGAGTCATGTGTGATTCCCACTGTGCTTTGATTTCCATCATACCACGTCCAAGAGGGCGTGCAAAAAGGTGGCTTTTGGGTACAGTCCGGAATCACATGGAGGCAATGAGCGATAGGAGTGGATTCGTCTCTCCCGGTTTAGGGAGTTGATGTTGTGCTGTGTTCGATTGGCTATAACTGGAAATCCCTGGCCAGGGTTGCTGAATTTACTGGTAAGTGTTATCAGTAGTTTCTCGAACTGTTATAGACCTCAAATCGACACGACTTATCGAACTACTGGGCTCTGACGTTTACCACCCCTAGGCGAGATATGCGACATATCAGACGATGAGACCGGACTGTATGAGAGTGTTACTGATTGGATTCACAGGAGAATGTACAAGCTTTCTTGTTGATCTTCTGAGCGCTCAATACCTAGGTGGCTGTTACGTTTAGCTGACCGCTTCCAGCTTGTGGGTGTTTGATATGATCATCACCTACTGCCGGCGTATTGACGATTCTTTAGAGTCCTACACAGAGGTTTCTTGGCTCATGCAAAACGGAGTAGGAGCATATATGTGATATGTGCGGGACCGAGGATAATGCGATATGTGATACCGTATTGGATTCTCACGATATGATATATCGGCCGGGTATATGTGATATAACCGGGTCATCGTATTAGTCGGTTATATGAGATATTGCCGAATTGTCGGATCAAGTGTTGATTCGATAATTTAATGTATAATAATATATATGATATATTAAATTACATAAACTAATATTAGCTCACTAAAAGATTCTTTTTCTCACTCGGATAATACATTGATATATTTGCGATATATGTTAATTGTATTATTTTATATCGTTACGATAAATATTATATATGTGATATATAATATTGCAACATGATATGATAACTAATGCAAAATGTTTAGTAGAGATTAAACAAGATTAGGGTTTGATTTGGGTTAATGCTTTCTAGATGTTTCTAGAAGGTTTTCTTTTGTTTTTGCAAAGATATTTTCAAGTGACTCATTCTTAACCTAACCCAAACCCTAGCCTTTGTTAATTCTCTACAAAGGTTTAGTCAACCATGGTTGCATTATTGATCATCTTTATCCTTTCATTATTCATCACAAAAGGATTATGAATTATTCATCTTCTTCTTCCTTCTTCTTTCTTTCATGGAAAAAGCTTTCTAGCTTTTGTCCAAGTGATGAAAATGAGTGAGAATAAGAAAATAAAAGAGAGCAAAAATCCCACTTCATCATCTTCATCTACCCTTTCCTTTTAAATGAGAGTGTTCATTTCATTTAGTGAGTATTAGCTTGTGTTAATGAAACCTCAAGGTAGATCATCTTTGTTATCGAGGATCGGAAGCAAGACTGCATCTTTCTCTTCGTGAAGCCTCTCGAGAGTCCGGAACACTATAATCACAGCGAAGGGACCTCAACACGGAGCTCAAGAAGTGAAGGACCGGATTTACAAAGGTTGTAATCCCTCTCACTTAGTGTTAAAGTGTTTAACATGTTAGTTTTCGCCTAAACTTTAGTTTAAAGATCCGGCTTTGGGTTGTTCGGCACGTCTAAATTTTAAATCTGTAGGGTTCTTAGGCACTCTCAAGAGGTCTCACAAGTGATCAACCATGCCAATTTCAAAAAATACGGTGCCGAGAATGTTGGAGATAGTGCCCTCATAGTCAATTATTGGATCGCAGGTACGTGATTGCAATGATTGCGGAGGACCTATCCCGGTAGCACAGTCTTACTCGAAATGATAGTATGCTATCTGGTTTGCCTTTATCAGTCGTGTACATGTTCAGGTGAATGATTGCATGTTACACTTTGATAGAGCCCTTAGGATCTTGCTTTACTACCAACAGTATGATGGCGATCATATACGTGAGAGTTGGGTAGTTTATATGCATATCCTTAATTGTGGTCCCTAGTCGTGGGAGTTTCGAGACAGGGCATCGATACTCCGGAGTAGACTAGTGTATACAGTCGAGACCCCGACGAGGGGCGGTGGCCGGTCTCACAAGCCACTGGTGTCAGTTGGATCACCTAAGATGTATACAGGTGCTCATTGGGTTATGAGTACACCGGACAGGACTCGCCGGGAATCTGCTAGTTAGTATTATATCTATCGTCAGATAGCAGTTCCCTGGTGACATGTGTACAGGTTAGTTCATCGTCCTGAGGTCGTCATTTGTCTCGTGTGAGTTCCCACTGTGCTTTGATTTCTACCCTACCACGGCTCAAAGGAGTCGTGCAAACAGGTAGTTTTTGGGTACAGTCCCGAGCCATATTGAGGCACGTGAGCGGATCGGCAGGGGATTCGTCTCTCCCGGTATTGGGGGCGAGGTCGTGCTGTGTCTAGGAGAGCCATTACACAAAGTCCATGGCCATGGCAGGAGATTTACTGGTAGGTACTCCAGTAGTATCTCAGGGTGTTATTGGGCTATACTCCGACACGACTCATACTGCTTTTGGGGGTCTGACGTTACTAGCCCCCTAGGCGGATATGCGATACTCATTGACGAACGGACCGGACTGTATATACATTGTCACTGTTAGGCTCAGTAGGGTTTTCGCAGGAGTTCGCTCATCGGTCTCCCTTGAGTTCGCTCCTCGGCCACCCTTGAGGTCAGTCCATGGGCAGCAGTTACGCATAGCTAGTGCCGCTGACGGTTTGTGGTTAAACCCACTGCCAGGGTACTGACGAGTCATTAGAGTCCCCCAAAGACAGTTTCCCAAGTTCGGGCGAAACGTTGTAGAGGCCGTATGGTTTTATGGCAGGGTTCGGAAAATGCACGTGCGTTTACGCACGTGTCGATTTTCGGACAGATGATACTGGTCGGCTTTGGTTTAAGCCGGATCCGAGTATTATATTGAGTGGGTATAATATCTTTGTCTCAGTTGCATTTGTATTCGGTCGTAATACAAATGCGGGTATATTTATACAGTTTCGGGGTTATCCTGAAAGTCGTTTCAGGATCACTTTTGGAAGTTTCCAGTTTTCTATCAGCCGTCTTTTAACATTCGGTTAAAGACGGATTTATCTTTTCTTCAGATATGAGTGAGTCATCATTCTAGAAGCTTCTAGAAGTGATGAAGTGGCTAATGAGTCATCTTGACTTTAATGGTGCATTTATTAAATGGTGACTATGCTTAATGACTCATGCTTTGTTATTAAAGCCTTTTTGTTTTCCTTAAGATTTTTTCTTCTTGATCTTTTAAGTGAGAAGATTTCTTGTGATCACCCCCCTCTCCTACGGTCACCTCCCTCCATCATATATAAGTGGCCGGCCTTCTCTCTCCTCCTCACTCTCACTTGATGATTTTTCATTGGAAAAAAGATTATGATAGATTTGGGGTGTATGGAATCCACAGCTCATTTCATTCCATCACCCAATTCCCTCGGCAACTTCATTAACCGATCGTCCACAGACTTGGACGAAGTGAGACAAAGTCATTTACTCATTCTCTACATCATTCTTGGTCGTCTCTTTTAGCAAACTTGACGATCGAGTTGCCTCGAGTCAGAGGCGGGAGCCCGTTTAAAGAACCGATCATGTGGTGCCACCTCGACGAGGAGATCGGAGATCGACGAGATCGGAGCAGCCGCAACGGAGCGTGGGATGATGGTTGAAGAACGAAGGACTCGGATCGTTCGGTACAATCTTCCTACACTCTTTACAGTTTGTTAGTTTAGCAATAATGGCAGATCCGGGTTAAAGTATACGATAGCGCCAGTTTAAAAGTTTTTGTTCCGCATTTGGCGTCTGTAGACGGCCGGGGCGCTAGCGTAGACTAACAGTGGTATCAGAGCCTAACCATTTTTCTATACTAACTTGTTCTAACGCGTTTAAAACATCGATCCGACCGGAAATCGAAAAACACAATTTTCTTGCCCGACAGTTTCTGTTGTTTTTAAACGGTGTCAAAAATGAATTCTACATATCTTAAAAATCTGTGCAGGGTTTTTTTAGGAATACTGCAGAAAAACGACGAAGTAATTCGACTGTTCTAGCGCGGATCCGCGGCCCAAGCATGGGTTTGGCCGCGGATCCGCCGCAGAAAAGTCAAATCAGTTGGTCAATTTTCTGCAGTATATTCTATGTTGGATTTTGTGATTTTTGGTATATATCTTTTTGGCCCAGGTTTTGTTACTGTTCACCAGTAAGCAGTGGGGCCCACTTTTTGATATTTGGTCTTTGGTCGATCGAAATTTAAACATGTTAGTTTACAGTGCTTACATTATATCTCCGACCGGGAATGTCATTTGATCGGTAAACCGCGTTTAATTGCTATAGTTCTTTTAGACGGGTTTGCGAATGTGACATTCGCGTTGATGTTCTGTGTTGTGCTGTGATGTTGCGGATTTGTCGTGGTGGATAGCAGTGTGCAATAGTAGTACAGTTTGTGTTTATTTGTACATTTGATATTGCGGGGCGAGCGTCCAACTTGTGGACTGCCGTCACTGCCTGTTGTATAATATTCTTTTTGGGGCACGACCAGGTTGCGGTCGATGTACCTATTGTACTATTTTTCATTACTGTACTAGGTTTTGCCCCGAGACGGAGTGCACGGATAGCCGGGTTCTGGAGGGCAACGGGTCCGCATCTCATGGCTTTGGGAGGCAGAGGGGTCCCACTCTAGAATTGGCAGACTATTCGCCGCACTCGTAGGGGGTACAGGTTGACCCAAGGAGGGGTGCCCAAGATTACCGGATTCCGTGAAGTGCCGGGTGTTCCATTCACTATGCTGTGGGGGACTGCCTCGCTTCAGGTTTTGGCGGGTAACTTGCCGCACCCGTAGGGGTCTAGGTTTCATTGCACAGGCTATCCACACGACAGGGGAACGTCGGGTTTCAGCAGCGGCTCTGTGAAACCCGGGGATCCCAGATATCTGTATTGTTCTGTGATGCTTATTACTTTTCTGTAATGTTGCATACTATCACGCCTGGAGCGATTATTGTATATTGGTTTATATACTATTAGATGTTGTATATGTTTTACACCCGCGCTAGTCCAGT
The DNA here is from genome assembly GCA_030015575.1 of Agapanthus africanus. Lineage (NCBI taxonomy): Eukaryota > Viridiplantae > Streptophyta > Magnoliopsida > Asparagales > Amaryllidaceae > Agapanthus > Agapanthus africanus. The sequence goes on along the minus strand of JASDDO010000006.1, from coordinate 93,744,716 downwards.
CCCCGCTCTGTCGTTAGTTAAGTAACCTAACGAGTGATGACGGGACCCAGTGACGAATGCGGATGGCATATACGTACATTTTATTTTCGTTCTTTTCTGGTGTGATAATTGATAGGACTGCGTTGATTCTGATCAACGTAAAGTAAAACAAACCTGTATACAGTTGTTGGAACAATTTAAAAAGTGTTGTTACAAAGACGTTTCCTTTTGTTATGCATAGCGGTATTCAGTGGAATATCCTGCACCTCATTCGACGGGGCAAGGGCCGATATCCCTTCACCGGGACTGACCCCTTGGGCAGAAGTTTGCGTCAGAGTAATAACTTCACTATAGTCGATTACAAGTTGCTTTGCATAGCGGTATTCAGTGGAATATCCTGCACCTCATTCCACGAGGAAAGAGCCGAGATCCCTTTATCGGGAGTGACCTCTTTAGCAAAAGGTTTTCTCCACTATATTTTAAAAAGCTATCAGGTTCCTTCAGCGATATCAAGTTCACTACGCTAAAGGTTTTTCGCCAAAAACCAGCCGTAGCCCTCCGTCACTTCTTTTGGGTATTCAGTAGTATTCAAGCTATGTATTTTGACCTAACGCCAAGGCATAGTGTTTGGTAGCTGCTGGGTATTCAATTGTTGCATAGATAGATGAGTTGGTTTGGGACAGCCGTTCTGCCATTTTGACCTAACGCCAAGGGCATGTGCGGGTGGGTTCAAATTAACAAGATAGTGATGGGTAGAACTTGGCATGTGACTTATGACATTTTGACCTAACGCCAAGGTTATAAGAGCATGTGGCAAAAACTATATCGGGAGTTTCTAAAGAAACTGAAACTTGCCAAGTATGCGCATACCATCTGGAGTATGAGTAACGTGGATGCATTCCATCACGTTATCATGCGATGAGAGTTGGATCCTGATTCCCACTGATGAGTTGGTTTACTCTTCGGGTGATCCCGATTGATTCTTCTTTAGGTTTGGAGGAGAATTTGACAGGACAGTGGGAGGTTTCCGGATTAGATAAAATGATGACCATTCTGATCTAGGTTAGAGTGCACGCAGAGTGTTTCTTTTCTCTCTCTCTCTTTGGCAGCGACCTTTGACCGACCTTAGACTATGACTCAGTGACCAGGTTGACCGAACCTTCTTAAAATACTGGCTTTTGGATTGTCTTAGTTGCATAAGTCATTGCCACTCCTTCTTTTACCCTTTGAATTTCTCAGATCACCCGTATTACTACGGATATCCACTTCCATTGGATAGAGCCATCGTATGGTTATATACGAACTCGAAGGGACTTCTTCGGGGATGGATCCAGGTTCAGGAGAAATAGAATTGGTTTATTCAGTTGTCTTTTATTATCACCTTCTCTCAGGTTGCGAGAGCTCCTTGATTTAGGAGAGTACACCTATTACGCTTATTGGATAGTCTTATTCCAAACCATAGGCTGGTGCCGAAATGTAGGGAATGAAGAAAACCAATTAGCCTAAGTAGGGTGTGCAGAAGGTAATATGTAAAGACAAAATAAAGGGATTAGAAAGAGGGCAAAGTAAATTGCGACTGATATCATTCACGACCAAAACCGCGTACTTCATCGCCACTCCTATTTCACCTTTAAAAGAATAAGGTATTATTCAGTTGTCTTTTATCATCACCTTCTCTCGAGAAGCGAGTACTCCTTGGTTTAGGAGGATACACCTATTATGCTTACTGGATAGTCTTCTTCCAAACCATAGGCTGGTGCCGAACGGTATTGAAGGAAGAAAACCAGTTAGCCTAACGATGGTGTACAGAAGATAACGACTAAAGACAAATTAAAGGGATTTGGAGAGATGGCAATAAAATATACGGTTGAAGTCATGAATTGGATTATGGAAGAGGCATTGCTATGAATACCAGGATACCCCTACGAAACATTTTCATGTTTCAGTGCATTGTTAAAGGAAAAACTGTTTTCCCGATTAAACACTTACTCCAAGGGTATGTATTTACCAGGTTACATTCTCATATCTGTATGGTTTTACAGATGATGAGTGGGAGTAAGATATTGGGAATTAGGTGATTATCCTCATTATATCGGAATTCGTTGTAATTGGTGATATTTGAGGAAATCGCCAGGGTACAGTTTTCCACCTACAACGCACAGGTTTTGAGTTGTTCAAACTCAACGGACTTATACAGAGTATTGTATGTTGTCCAGTATCCATTAGGACAAAGGGGTAGGTCCTCGTACTATGTTCTGTTTACTTATAACTTCTCTAGTATTTAGAAAAGTGTTTCGTAGAAATACAAGGTCTAAGTTTTGAGAAGTTGTGGGTATAAGAATAAAGTAGAGAACCAGGTGTTACAAGTATCGGGATTCTTCAAAGAGATCGAAGATGTAGATTCTTGTGATTGGTATTCAGATGATAGTGATAGTTTTGAGAAACGAGTTTCTCTTTCAGGTTACTCATAATTGGATGGATTCCTAAGTAGAGTAATGCTGATTAGCCTCTTTCCATTAAGATGATATGCACTGGAGACAGCTGCATGATTTGAATCTGGTTCCAATTAAATAAGTGCCAAAGTTTCTGTATTGGATATAGAATGGATCGTACCTTAAAAGAAATTAAGGTACGGGGAGTTGTCCAGCTTATGATTAAAACCAGACACTGGATAACTCAGGGCACGTTTCTGTAATGGTTGTTTGTGGGTTGACCCTGGCTATGACGAGGGTTGATATTCTACCATTTGGAAGATCAATAGTGATATTGTTCTAGACTCGCCACAGTTTTAGTAAAAATGGATCTTTTTCAGAAAACAGTAGTGGCAGTATGGTAGAACTGGAAGTGATTCCAGAACCGCGAACGATTACGGAAAATTTAATAGGACCTATACATTCAATCAGGTTTGACATTCCAAATAGCCACTCCGCAGGTATGGTAGGTAACCTCAGATGCCCGAGAGGTACTTCGGTAGCCTCAGAGACGGTGACAGGGAGGTTCTTATCTACCAAGACTTGACACTACTGTTGTTCCAGGATATGAGACCCGGTAGGAGGGTTGTCGTAGTCAGTGGGAGCAGCAGAAGCATAGTGGGCAAATAGCTTATGTCTATTTATAGACTTGAGCAGTTATAGCGGAGATAGATCATCTATTTTTGATGTGATAGTCATGGGTTTGACTTCAATCAGAATAAGGGATGGATCAGTTAAGAAGGTAGTAGGGTGTGATGTCATGGTATCTGGATGACATACACAGAGTAGGAAGTAAAATTCCTATACTACGATCGGTTGTACTGTGGTCGTCACACAGTTGTTTCTCCAGACAGGATATGGATATAATATTTGACATTCTGGTTTCTAGATCTATGTTTTTAGATCTGGATTTGGGTAGTTTCCCAATGTGGGTACTTTGACAGATATTCTAATGGTTTTTGGAATAGTTTACTCCTAGCATGGTGGTGTACCTTCAGGTGATGGAGTCACCCTCTCTAAAGGTGTCTGACAGACTAAAAGGGGGAGGGATGTGCATGATTGGCAGATCACTTGCTTAGGCAATTGAGTCAATCATGAGATGTCAAGTACCACACCAAATGTTGGTTTTGCACTAGATGCAATAAGTTTGTATTAATCCAATCCTGGAGAAACATAAGGATTTAGAACATAAGTACATGTTCTACGGATTTGATGACGGCAGCCTCCTTCGGGAGACGGTTATCATTCCAAGCTTCAAAGGTGACATGGATGACAGAGTGATTATCAGAGTTACAGTTTTCCCTCTGACGAAGAGGGACAGTATTATGGACAGGTGGTCCAAGAGGATACTGTGGGTGGCATGGTGCCGGATACTGATTAGGTTCAGTGATCGATACAGTCTAAGAAGTTTGGATTTGGAGTTCATTTATGAACTAAGGTCCCATCAGATATCCAGACATATTCTAAGACAGGTACTACTCAATTCGGGAGATGGTTTTCTCCGCGAACTTGAGATTAAGAGAGATATAGAAAGATACTTCTCGGCGGATCCACTCACTGAGGCTATTTCTCGAACACAATAGTTTTACAAACGGGCTTTGTGAAACTGATTAGTAGAGGAGTTGGATGTTCGGTTTCACACGGGCTGTGAGTAGTCGACATCGCATTAATTAGCCTTGAGTGCAAGTGGGAGATTGTTGGAGATAGTGCCCTCATAGTCAATTATTGGATCGCAGGTACGTGATTGCAATGATTGCGGAGGACCTATCCCGGTAGCACAGTCTTACTCGAAATGATAGTATGCTATCTGGTTTGCATTTATCAGTCGTGTACATGTTCAGGTGACTGATTGTATGTTACACTTTGATAGAGCCCTTAGGATCTTGCTTTACTACCAACAGTATGATGGCGATCATATACGTGAGAGTTGGGTAGTTTATATGCATATCCTTAATTGTGGTCCCTAGTCGTGGGAGTTTCAAGACAGGGCATCGATACTCCGGAGTAGACTAGTGTATACAGTCGAGACCCCGACGAGGGGCGGTGGCCGGTCTCACAAGCCACTGGTGTTAGTTGGATCACCTAAGATGTATACAGGTGCTCATTAGGTTATGAGTACACCGCACAGGACTCGCCGGGAATCTGCTAGTTAGTATTATATCTCTCGTCAGATAGCAGTTCCCTGGTGACATGTGTACAGGTTAGTTCATCGACCTGAGGTCGTCATTTATCTCGTGTGAGTTCCCACTGTGCTTTGATTTCTACCCTACCACGGCTCAAAGGAGTCGTGCAAACAGGTAGTTTTTGGGTACAGCCCCGAGCCATATAGAGGCACGTGAGCGGATCGGCAGGGGATTCGTCTCTCCCGGTTTTGGGGGCGAGGTCGTGCTGTGTCTAGGAGAGCCATTACACAAAGTCCATGGCCATGGCAGGAGATTTACTGGTAGGTACTCCAGTAGTATCTCAGGGTGTTATTGGGCTATACTCCGACACGACTTATACTGCTTTCGGGGGTCTGACGTTACTAGCCCCCTAGGCGGATATGCGATACTCATTGACGAACGGACCGGACTGTATATACATTGTCACTGTTAGGCTCAGTAGGGTTTTCGGAGGAGTTCGCTCATCGGTCTCCCTTGAGTTCGCTCCTCGGCCACCCTTGAGGTCAGTCCATGGGCAGCCGTTACGCATAGCTAGTGCCGCTGACGGTTTGTGGTTAAACCCACTGCCAGGGTACTGACGAGTCATTAGAGTCCCCCACAGACAGTTTCCCAAGTTCGGGCGAAACGTTGTAGAGGCCGTATGGTTTTATGGCAGGGTTCGGAAAATGCACGTGCGTTTACGCACGTGTCGATTTTCGGACAGATGATACTGGTCGGCTTTGGTTTAAGCCGGATCCGAGTATTATATTGAGTAGGTATAATATCTTTATCTTAGTTGCATTTGTATTCGGTCGTAATACAAATGCGGGTATATTTATACAGTTTCGGGGTTATCCTGAAAGTCGTTTCAGGATCACTTTTGGAAGTTGCCAGTTTCCAGTTTTCTATCAGTCGTCTTTTAACATTCGGTTAAAGACGGATTTATCTTTTCTTCAGATATGAGTGAGTCCTCATTCTAGAAGCTTCTAGAAGTGATGAAGTGGCTAATGAGTCATCTTGACTTTAATGGTGCATTTATTAAATGGTGACTATGCTTAATGACTCATGCTTTGTTATTAAAGCCTTTTTGTTTTCCTTAAGATTTTTTCTTCTTGATCTTTTAAGTGAGAAGCTTTCTTGTGGTCACCCCCCACTCCTACGGTCACCTCCCTCCATCATATATAAGTGGCCGGCCTTCTCTCTCCTCCTCACTCTCACTTGATGATTTTTCATTGGAAAAAAGATTATGATAGATTTAGGGTGTATGGAATCCACAGCTCATTTCATACCATCACCCAATTCCCTCGGCAACTTCATTAACCGATCATCCACGGACTTGGACGAAGTGAGACAAAGTCATTTACTCATTCTCTACATCATTCTTGGTCGTCTCTTTTAGCAAACTTGACGATCGAGTTGCCTCGAGTCAGAGGCGGGAGCCCGTTTAAAGAACCGATCATGTGGTGCCACCTTGACGAGGAGATCGGAGATAGACGAGATCGGAGCAGCCGCAACAGAGCGTGGGATGATGGTTGAAGAACGAAGGACTCGGATCGTTCGGTACAATCTTCCTACACTCTTTACAGTTTGTTAGTTTAGCAATAATGGCAGATCCGGGTTAAAGTATACGATAGCGCCAGTTTAAAAGTTTTTGTTCCGCATTTGGCGTCTGTAGACGGCCGGGGCGCTAGCGTAGACTAACAGAGAAACCCTAGACTAGATCGTTGGCTAGAAGTTTAGGCGATAAAATGAAACTAGTTTACAACTAAAGTAAAAGAACGGAAATACAACCTTTGTAGATCCGGTCCTCCACCTCTATAGCTCCGTAATGAAGTCTTCTCGCTGTCCAAGTCGAACCCCGGGCTCTAGCGTCGGCTTCATCGGAGAATGGACGGGCTAGGTCATCGACGACGATGCCGAAGATGATCTACGTCGAGGCATCACTAGATCAAGCTCCAATTTCACCAAGTCAAGAAACTTGTGAAGAAAACACACTCTACTACTTGGCAAGAGGTATAGGATGAAGAAATAGGAAGTGGGTAGACTTTAGAATTGAATTTCTCACTCTTTTTCTCACTTTGCCATTAAAGCTTTCAAGCTTTTTCTTGAAGTGAAGAAAAAGAAGAAGATGAAGAATATGATAAGTATTATGATAAGATTAACAATAGAAAAGAAAATGAATTCTTATCATAATTGTAACCATGGTAAAGTGTAGAGAGCTAACTATAGTTCAAAGAATGGTTAAGGTTAATGAGATGAAGACAAAAGGTTTCTTTGGTCAAAGCTTCATGAAGCTTCAACAAGCTTCATGAAGAAAAGCAACCTTTTGTTTTCTTTATCTCTTATCTTTTTAATACAAATTAAAAGATAAAAGAATTAATAAATATATCAAAACCCTAACCATTTACTTAACTAAGGTTTAACTCTTTACACAAACCCTAGCTATCATATATCATCAAACATGATACAATCAAGTGCACAAAATATATCACATATACAATGTGCACAGGCGAGTGAGAAAACCATCTAAAGTAAACCGATACTAGTTAATGCAAAGTAATATATCAAATATATAATTATGCATTAAATCATTAAATCAACACTTGATTCAATGATCCGGTCATGTGGAACATAACCGACTAGTATTCAATGTATCGACTTATCGAATCAACGCTTGAATCGATAACTAGGTTATATAGCATACAACCATTCGATACATTCATCGCGAGAATGGAATACAGTATCACATATCCGCATTATTCTCGGTCCCGCACATATCTCATATGCGCTCCTATTTCGTTTCGCTTGAGCCAGGAAACCTCTGTGTAGGACTCTAAAGACTCGTCAATACGCCGGCAGCAGGTGATGATCATATCAAACACCTACAAGCCACAAGCGGTCTGCTAAACGCAATGGCCACCCGGGTATTGAGCGATCAGAAGATCGACGAGCAAGCCCGCTCACACTCCAGTGAATCCAACCAGTAACACTACCGTAAAGTCCGGTCTCGTCGTCTGATATGTCGCATATCTTGCCTAGCGGTGGTAAACGTCAGACCCCAATAGCTCGATAAGTCGTGTCGATATGAGGTCTATAACAATTCGAGAAGCTACTGGTAACACTTACCAGTATATCTCAGCAACCCTGGCTAGGGATTTCCTGTTATAGCCAATCGAACACAGCACAACATCAACTCCCTATACCGGGAGAGACGAATCCCCTCCTATCGCTCATTGCCTCCATGTGATTCGGGACTGTACCCAAAAGCCACCGTTTTGCACGCCCTCTTGGACGTGGTAAGGTGGAAATCAAAGCACAGTGGGAATCACACAAGACTCTATGACGATCTCGGGTCTACAGACTAACCTGTACCAGTGTCACCAGAGAACTGCCATGTGACGTAAGGTATAATACCATCTGGGAATTCTCGGCGAGTCCGTCCAGTGTACCCAGTCTCTACTGAGCACCCGTATATCATCTTTGATGTCAAACACCGATGGATATGGGATCATCCATCGCCCATCTGTATGGGTCGAGAAGGTACACGCTAGTCTGCTCTGGTATATCGATGCCCCATCTCGATACACCCACGACTAGGGACTTTCAAGGATGTACTTATGGACTACCATGTCCCCACTAGTATGATCTGCATCATAGTCTAGGTAGTCAAGTACACATCCTAAGGGCTTTACCAACATGTAATAGAGAGACAATCTGTATACACGTTAAGGTAAAGAGCTACCAGATAGCATACTATCATGTCGAGCAAGAAAGTCCTCCCTATATATGTCCCAGCATCCACTACAATATACATCCAATGTACAGTAATGGCCTCTAGGGCATACATATAACTAACAATCTCCCACTTGCACTAGGGCCATCAGTAGCAGTGGTTGTAGTATCTCATACTCAACCATCCCATAAAAGTCTCTCTCTGGGAATAGGTGTTAGTTATGTATATGCCCTAGAGGCCATTATTGTACATATGATGTATATTATAATGGATGCTTGGTTATATATAGAGAAGACTTTCTTGCTCGTCATGAGAGTATGCTATTTGGTTTCACTTTATCTTAACATGTTGACTTGTCTTGGTTTACTGTTTTACTCTCACATGTTGATAAAGCCCTTAGGATCTGTACTCGACTACTGGGACTATGATGAGATCATACTAGTGGGGTCGCGGTAGTCGATGAGTACATCCTATAACTGTTCCTAGTCGAGGGTATATCGAGACAGGGCATCGATACACCAGAGTAGACTAGCGTATACGCATCTTGACCCATATGATGGGCGATGGATGATCCCATATCCATCGGTGTTTGACATCAGAGATGGTGTATGGGTGCTCAGTGGAGACTGGGTGCACTGGACGGACTCGCCGAGAACTCCCAGATGGTGATATACCACACGTCAGATGGCAGTTCTCTGGTGACACTGGTACAGGGTAGTCTGTAGACCCGAGATCGTCATGGAGTCTTGTGTGATTCCCACTGTGCTTTGATTTCCACCTTACCATGTCCAAGAGGGCGTGCAAAACGGTGGCTTTTGGGTACAGTCCCGAATCACATGGAGGCAATGAGCGATAGGAGGGGATTCGTCTCTCCCGGTATAGGGAGTTGATGTTGTGCTGTGTTCGATTGGCTATAACTGGAATTCCCTGGCCAGGGCTGATATAGAGATTTACTGGTAAGTGTTACTAGTAGTTTCTCGACCCATTATAAGCCACACATCGACACGACTTATCGGTTACTGGGGTCTGACGTATACCACCGCAAGACTTGATATGCGACATATCAGACGAACAGACCGGACTGTACGGGAGTGTTACTGATCGGATTCACAGGAGAACGCACAGGCTAGCTTGTTGATCTTCTGATCGTTCAATACCTGGGTGGCTGTTACGTTTAGCTGACCGCTTGCAGCTTGTGGGTGTTTGATATGATCATCACCTGCTACCGGCGTATTGACGATTCTTTAGAGTCCTACACAGAAGTTTCTTGGCTCAGGCGAAACGGAGTAGAGGCACATATGTGATATGTGCAGAACCGAGAATAATGCGATATGGGATACCGTATTATATTCTCGCGATATTTAGATATGAACCGGGACATCGGATCAAGTGTTGATTCGATAAATCGGTACATGATATATTAATCGGTTATATTCGATATACCCGGATCGTCGGATCAAGTGTTGATTCGATGATTTAATATATAATAATATATATGATATATTATTATATTAACTAATATTGGCTTGCTTTATTATTTCATTTTCTCAGTGGATGATACATTGATATATATGCGATATATGTTAATTGTAATATTTTCTTTTGTTGCAAATATATAATATATATATGATATATATTATTGTGACATGATATGATTAATTGTTAAACATGTTTAAGGATGATTAATTGAGGTTAGGGTTTAATTAGGGTTAGTTGCTTCATGCACCTTCTAGAAGCTATTTGTTTTGTCATTGTAAAGATATTTATGGATGACACTTTACTAAACCTAACCAAACCCTAACTCTAGTTATTTCTCTACACATTCTCATCCATTCATCCTTGACCATGGTTCACAATTCAATCATATAGATTATATTCTATTCATCACAAAAGGATAATTCATATTATGATTTCCATTATCTTCTTCTTCTTCTTCTTCTTGAAGAAGCTCTATTGAAAATCCTTAAGTGATGAAATAAAATGAGAAAATGATATTAAAAGAAAGCAAAATCACTACTCTCTCATCCTCATCTCATCTAGCCCATGTGATTAGGGTGTTCTTCTCTTTTGAGTGAGAAAGCTTGAGTCGAAGCAACTTCAAGGTAGATCATCGGAGATTTGGAATACGACAAGCTAGAATGGATCGTTCGAGTAGTGGAGCCTCTCATGAGTCCGGGAGATCGTGGATCGCGGCAAAGGGACTTCTACTCGGAGCTTGTGAAGTGAAGGAGCGGACTACAAAGGTTGTAATCCCTCACACATAGATAAAAGTTATCATCTTGCATATTAAACCCTAATAATCTAGCAAAGATCCCGTCTTTGGGTTGTTCGGCACGTCTAAAATTTAATCCGGGCATGTTTGATGCCTTAAGAACCTTCACAAGAGTGCCTAGGAACCCTACAGTGGTATCAGAGCCTAGCTAGAGCATTAGGCGATGTGTTTACGAAGTTAAAACTCCGATCGAACCCGAAACGACGAAACTTGACCCCTCTCTGGAAATTTTTCAAATTTTGGGATTTTTCTGAATTAAAAATATGTAAAAATATCAGCAGGGAAATATAAGAATTACCATAAAATACGAGCCCCTAATTCAACTAATCGGCGGCGGAACCGCGGCGCAAGCATGGTTTGCGCGGCGGTTCCGCGGCGGAACTATGAGATCTTGACACGTGGCCTTGATGGTAATTCCCGTAGGTACTTGCTGACCATTCTGGATATTTTTAATCTGTTTCAGGTGTTTAAAATTCTGGGGTTTGTTTTGTAATAGTAGACTCGATCGGAAATTTTAAATTCGTATTTCTTTCCGGATATTTAGAAACTGTTAAACTATTTGAACGGATATCATTAACTTACTGTTTCCCGGTATGGCAAACTTTCAAGTGTTGAAAGTTATTCGGGTTTAAATCTTTCGGAAAAATTATACAAGTTAAGCGGTGGACCCTCTAGAAGACAACAAACCTTAACTCGATTATGTGACCGTCTTGAACTGCCTTTTGAACCTTCGGGTTTGGGGCAGTACGGCGTGCCACATGTGAGGCGTTGGCTTGACCCTTCTACGGCTGGATCACCGGTACTGTGACATATTCTCGGATTATTTGAACCCCGCTCAAGTGTTGAGCAGTTTAGGAAATTTTGGGTATTTGATAATCTGTTCGGAAAGTTTAATACTGTATATTTATCTGGAATGTGATACAATATGTGGAATTCGTAGAGTTAGGCATGAAATGCGGAGTATGTGATATTTCGGATTTACGATGTCTAAAGTGATTGTGGATTCCAAATATTGTAGTTTTACACTTTCTTTTCTGTGTCCGTAAGTGTAATATGTGATATCGCCGGTTTTGTTGTTATATGTCAACGACAATTGGGATGCGCATATTTACTTACGTTGATGATATGAGATATTATGTGTTGCTGTGATATGTTATATTGGATCGTCGCGATCAGAATAGCCGGGGGTTTTATGTGAGATGAGGGTTTTTATTTTCATTCATGTAAAATTCATTTGTAATGTAATATTCTTTTATTTGGGGCACTTCCAGGTTGCGGTTGTTGTCACCAGTGTATATTATTTACTTTTCCGCATTAGGTAGACCCAAGGAGGGGAGCACAAGTAACCGGGTTCTAGGGTCCAATGGGAGGCCATCTCGAGGAGTCGAGACCGGGTCTCCTAACCCTAGAATTGGCAGTGTTACTTGCCGCTCTCGTAGGGGTCTTGGGATGTGGGTTTGGCTATTCGTCGCGACCGTGGAATCCGTGTTTTATACAGGCTCGTATTGAAAACACGGACGTCCTAGTGTATCCAATATTTCATATATGTTCTTCTGCTGCAATGTTCTGTGATGAGATCATATTACCGCCTGAGACGAATGCTTATACTATATATATATGCTGATATATAAATATTACTGCTTTCGTTTCTTCTATGATGCTTAGGAAGCATAAGCTGATGGGATTTTTATTAATAAGATTAATAAAAGAAAAGAAACCTAAAGATGTTGTAGAATCAAAAACTTTATAAAAGGGGTAGCTACAGTTTTGCTTTGCACAGTGATATATATGATATATCCTGCACCTTATTCGATGAGGAAAGGACCGAGATCCCTTCACCGGGAGTGACTCCTTTAGCAAAACTGGCAGATGCTACAAAACGCGGTTTGTCTTTTGATTGCTTTTAGAGTTTTGCTTTGCACAGCGGTATATATGATATATCCTGCACCTTATTCGATGAGGAAAGGGCCGACGATGCCTTCACCGGGAGTGACCCCTTTAGCGAAACTAAGAAAAGCCTCAAAAACACTCCTTTTCAAAAACACTCGATTCTACGACGATATCAAGTTCATTACGCTCGGGGTTTTCTGAAAAACCTGCGTAGCCCTCCGTCATTTCAGATAAAGACTAGTTAGTATTCGTGCTACGTTTGTTGACTATGTTAAGGCGTAGTGTGCGGTAGCTAATTAGTACTTATCTGCTAAAACATGAGATGTGATTGAATTAGGGTAGTTGTGCGACTTTGTTGACTATGTTAAGGGTCGTGCAGGTGGATTTAATTCAATCGGGAAATGACGGGTTGAACTTGGCTAGCAATTATGATTTGTTGACTATGTTAAGGTCATAAATTGCTAGGGGCAAAATATTATCGGGAATTTCAAGCGTTGAAATTTGCAATGAGATTGCATACCTCCTATGAGATAGTTGGATCCCGATACCCACTGAGAGTAAGAGTTACTCCTGGGAGAGTTTTACACAGGACAATTAGTCATTGAAGTAGGTGTCTAGAAAAGTGTTAACGAGGTTACGCCTCTAGGAAAACGAGGTTTACTTTAATTAGGTCCGTGCGAAAGCACGGGGAACCTCCCTCAAAGTACCGACACTGATCTGGCTGAAAGATTGACGAAGTTGTAAGGTGTAATTAATCCCGGCTAATCTTACCTTTTAGGGTTTTAAGGTAGATTTGATAAAAACAGTGGGAGACATCCTGATTAGATAAGATAATAACCAATCTAATCTTGCAAGAGCATACGCTAAAGTGTTTTCTTCTCTCTCTCTCCAGGTAGCGACCATTTCATGCCATAATCAAGATAATAAAATGGATGTATTGACTGAACCTGATTATTGTACTGAGCAAGGGAACGTTAGACCCATTCTTTCTTATAAGAGTTATAAGACTGAACAGGAAACAGGAGAATATCTGGATTCTCACGCCGCCCAAAAGAACATGCATGTTGATGCATCTTCTTCAGGTGTGTTTGTTATTGAGAACTGTTTCTCAGTTCACCCTACGTCCTGGGTTTTGGATACCGGATCAGGATCCCACATATGCAAACAGTTGCATGGGCTACGTAAAGGTAGAGAACTGGGAAAAGATGATCATTCCATTCTAGTAGGGAACGGTGCAAATGTTGCAGCCAAAGCAGTTGGCGAATATCATCTTGTATTGCCGAGTCGTAATACACTGATTCTAAATGAGTGCTAATATATACCGAACATGATGTGCAACATTATATCAGTCTCTTTATTAAGTAAAGAAGGATATAATTTTGTAGTAAAGGATAATGTTATGAACATATTCCTAGATCAAAAGTTGATTGCATCAGGCTCGTTACATAATGGCATATTCATTCTAAATCAGAATACAGTCCTGAATATTCAAAACACACACAAGAGGAAAAGTTCAGATGTGAACGAATCCTACTTGTGGCATTGTAGACTTGGTCATATCAATGCGACACGACTGGCTAAGTTACATAGAGATGGTTATTTGAATCCGTTCGAATTATCATCTTATGATACTTGCCATTCATGTCTCAAAGGAAAAATGACCAAAGCTCCGTTTAGTGGACACGGAGAAAGAGTTGCTGAACTCTTAGGACTGGTACATAGTGATGTATGCGGTCCCATGTCTACGCATGCCAGGAACGGTTCTTCCTACTTCATTACATTCACTGACGATCTCTCTAGATACGGACATGTGTTTCTGATGAAACAAAAGTCTGAAGCTTTTGAGAAATTCAGAGAATATAAGCACGAAGTAGAGAACCAAACGGGCAAAAGTATTAAGATTCTTCGATCTGATCGAGGAGGCGAATACTTAAGCGGTGAGTTCCTAGATTATCTAAAAGAGAATGGGATTCTCTCTCAGCTTACTCCTCCTTATACACCACAGCACAACGGTGTATCGGAACGAAGAAATCGCACCCTATTAGATATGGTGCGCTCGATGATGAGTACAGCTGAGTTACCTATTTCCTTCTGGCGGTATGTACTTGAAACAGCAGCATACCTATTGAATCAAGTTCCGTCTAAATCGGTGCCTACCACACCGCATGAGATATGGAGTGGGAAGAAACCATATTTTAAAATAGTTAAGATATGGGGTTGTCCGGCCTATGTCAAAAGACAAAATCCAGACAAACTCGAGGCACGATCAGTTCTTTGCAAATTTGTGGGATATCCTAAGAATTCTCAAGGATATATTTTCTATCACGCTGAGGAACAAAAAGTGTTTGTTTCTCAATATGCCACCTTTTTAGAAAAGGAATTTCTTGCAAAAGAAATTAGTGGCAAAGAGGTAGAGCTGGAAGAGGTTCCAGCACCACAGACTACAACTGATGATTTATAGGAACCAGAGGATTCAGTAGTACCCGACGAACCCCAGCCTCTCCGCAGATCTAGTAGGGTTTCTCGTCCACCTGAGAGATACTACGGTTTTCTCATTGATGGTGGAAGCGAGGATTGCATCATGGATGATGATGAACCCACTAGTTTCGAGCAGGCCATCACAAGTAATGACTCTGTGAAATGGCTGGATGCAATGCGATCTGAGATGGAATCCATGTACACCAATAAAGTATGGATTTTAGAAAATGCTCCTGAAGGGGTAAAACCCATTGGGAGGAAGTGGATCTTTAAAAAGAAATTTGGTGTAGATGGAAAAGTTGAGACTTTCAAAGCTAGACTTGTAGCAAAAGGTTTTCGTCAAAGACCAGGTGTGGACTATGACGAAACCTTTTCTCCAGTGGCTATGCTTAAGTCCATCCGGATCTTACTTGCCATTGCTGCATACCATGACTACGAAATCTGGCAAATGGATGTTAAGACCGCCTTTCTAAACGGTGATTTAGAAGAGTGCGTGTACATGACTCAGCCAGAGGGCTTCGTAGATAGTGGGAGCTGCGGAAAGGTGTGCAAGCTGCTTAAATCCATTTATGGGTTAAAGCAAGCATCGCGGAGTTGGAACATCTGTTTTGATGTTGTAGTCAAAGAGTTTGACTTCATCAAAAATATAGATGAACCTTGTATCTATAAGAAGGTAGCAGAGGGTAAGGTTGTCTTCCTCGTATTGTACGTGGATGACATACTCTTGATAGGAAATGATATTCCTATGCTGCAATCAGTCAAGCTCTTCTTATCAAAGAGATTCTTAATGAAAGATCTAGGTGATGCCTCCTGCATATTGGGAATCATGATCTATAGAGATAGATCTAAACGGATACTGGGATTGTCCCAATCCAGGTACATTGACACCATACTAAAGAGGTTTAGTATGGAAGAATCCAAGCGTGGGAATCAGCCCACGATCTCTGGACTCACTCTCTCCAAAGAGATGTCTCCCAAGACTGATTTGGAGAGAGCTCGCATGCAAGGGATACCCTATGCTTCGGCAGTAGGCTCTATCATGTATGCGATGCTATGTACCAGACCCGATATAGCATACTCACTAAGTGTAGTAAGTCAGTATCAAGCAGATCCAGGAGAGAGTCATTGGACAGCTGTGAAGAACATTCTCAAGTACTTACGAAGGACTAAAGAGATGTTCTTGGTGTATGGTAACGGAGAACTCCAGGTGAAGTCCTTTACCGATTCCAGCTTCCAGAGTGATAAGGACGACTCTAAGTCGCATTCGGGTTTTGTCTTTACCCTCAATGGAGGGGCGGTATGTTGGAAGAGTTCCAAACAGGATACCGTTGCAGACTCAACGATGGAGGCTGAATACATCGCTGCCAACGATGCTGCCAAAGAGGCTGTCTGGATCAAGAAGTTCATTAGTGAACTTGGTGTGGTTCCATCCATTGAGCATCCAATACCTCTGTATTGCGATAACAATGGAGCTGTGGCTTTAGCCAAGGAACCCAGGTCCCATCAGAAATCCAGACATATTCTGAGGCGGTATCACCTGATCAGGGAGATAGTTGATCGCCGGGAGATCGAGGTCAGGAGAGTAGATACGAAGGACAACACTGCGGATCCATTCATGAAGGCTATTCCCCAGAAACAGTTTGAGAGATTATTCGGGATGCTAGGTATGAGATACTACAGCAGCTGGCCTTAGTGCAAGTGGGAGATTGTTAGTTATGTATATGCCCTGGAGGCCATTGTTGTACATATGATGTATATTATAATGGATGCTTGGTTATATATAGAGAAGACTTTCTTGCTCGTCATGATAGTATGCTATTTGGTTTCACTTTATCTTAACATGTTGACTTGTATTGGTTTACTGTTTTACTCTCACATGTTGATAAAGCCCTTAGGATCTGTACTCGACTACTGGGACTATGATGAGATCATACAAGTGGGGCCGCGGTAGTCGATGAGTACATCCTATAACTGTTCCTAGTCGAGGGTATATCGAGACAGGGCATCGATACACCAGAGTAGACTAGCGTATACGCATCTTGACCCATATGATGGGCGATGGATGATCACATATCCATCGGTGTTTGACATCAGAGATGGTGTACGGGTGCTCAGTGGAGACTGGGTACACTGGACGGACTCGCCGAGAACTCCCAGATGGTGATATACCACACGTCAGATGGCAGTTCTCTGGTGACACTGGTACAGGGTAGTCTGTAGACCCAAGATCGTCATGGAGTCTTGTGTGATTCCCACTGTGCTTTGATTTCCACCTTACCACGTCCAAGAGGGCGTGCAAAACGGTGGCTTTTGGGTACAGTCCCGAATCACATGGAGGCAATGAGCGATAGGAGGGGATTCGTCTCTCCCGGTATAGGGAGTTGATGTTGTGCTGTGTTCGATTGGCTATAACTGGAAGTCCCTGGCCAGGGCTGATATAGAGATTTACTGGTAAGTGTTACTAGTAGTTTCTCGACCCGTTATAAGCCACACAACGACACGACTTATCGGTTACTGGGGTCTGACGTATACCACCCCTAGACTTGATATGCGACATATTAGACGAACAGAACGGACTGTACGGGAGTGTTACTGATCGGATTCACAGGAGAACGCACAGGCTAGCTTGTTGATCTTCTGATCGCTCAATACTTGGGTGGCTGTTACGTTTAGCTGACCGCTTGCAGCTTGTGGGTGTTTGATATGATCATCACCTGCTACCGGCGTATTGACGATTCTTTAGAGTCATACACAGAAGTTTCTTGGCTCAGGCGAAACGGAGTAGAGGCACATATGTGATATGTGCAGGACCGAGAATAATGCGATATGGTATACCGTATTATATTCTCGCGATATTTAGATATGAACCGGGACATCGGATCAAGTGTTGATTCGATAAATCGGTACATGATATATTAGTCGGATATATTCGATATAGCCGGATCGTCGGATCAAGTGTTGATTCGATGATTTAATATATAATAATATATATGATATATTATTATATTAACTAATATTGGCTTGCTTTATTATTTCATTTTCTCAGTGGATGATACATTGATATATATACGATATATGTTGATTGTATTTTTTTCTTTTGTTGCAAATATATAATATATATATGATATATATTATTGTGACATGATATGATTAATTGTTAAACATGTTTAAGGATGATTAATTGAGGTTAGGGTTTAATTAGGGTTAGTTGCTTCATGCACCTTCTAGAAGCTATTTGTTTTGTCATTGTAAAGATATTTATGGATGACACTTTACTAAACCTAACCAAACCCTAACTCTAGTTATTTCTCTACACATTCTCATCCATTCATCCTTGACCATGGTTCACAATTCAATCATATAGATTATATTCTATTCATCACAAAAGGATAATTCATATTATGATTTCCATTATCTTCTTCTTCTTCTTCTTCTTGAAGAAGCTCTCTTGAAAATCCTTAAGTGATGAAATAAAATGAGAAAATGATATTAAAAGAAAGCAAAATCACTACTCTCTCATCCTCATCTCATCTAGCCCATGTGATTAGGGTGTTCTTCTCTTTTGAGTGAGAAAGCTTGAGTCGAAGCAACTTCAAGGTAGATCATCGGAGATTTGGAATACGACAAGCTAGAATGGATCGTTCGAGTCTTGG
Organism: Agapanthus africanus; assembly: GCA_030015575.1. NCBI lineage: Eukaryota > Viridiplantae > Streptophyta > Magnoliopsida > Asparagales > Amaryllidaceae > Agapanthus > Agapanthus africanus. The sequence continues at coordinate 93,726,099 of JASDDO010000006.1, read as the reverse complement.
AGCCTCTCATGAGTCCGGGAGATCATGGATCGCGGCAAAGGGACTTCTACTCGGAGCTTTTGAAGCGAAAGAGCGGACTACAAAGGTTGTAATCCCTCACACTTAGATAAAAGTTATCATCTTGCATATTAAACCCTAATAATCTAGCAAAGATCCCGGCTTTGGGTTGTTCGGCACGTCTAAAATTTAATCCGGGCATGTTTGATGCCTTAAGAACCTTCACAAGAGTGCCTAGGAACCCTACAATAGGCCTTCGTGAGTGGATCCGCCGTGTTATCCTCTGAGTCTGCTCTCCTAACCTCGATCATCCTGGAGATCAACTATCTCCATGATCAGGTGATACTGCCTTAGAATATGTCTGGATCACTGATGGGACGAACGTTCCGTGGCATAAGCCACAACTCCATTGTCACACAATGGGAGGAACGTAGTTCATCTCATGAACCAATATACACCCAAACAGCCTCTTTGGTAGCATCTTAAGTAGCGATGTATCCTGCCTTTATCGTCTAGTATGTCACGGTATCTAGCTTGGAACTCTTCCAACATACCGTTCCTTTACTGAGGGTAAAGACAATTCCTGTGACTGACATTCAGTCGTCTTTATCACCCTGGAACACTTCCAGTGATTCTCCCCAGGATCGATTGATACCATCTCACTACAACTAGTGAGAATTCTAACATCCAATTAAATCAATCTCATAGATCCAAAAGCTCAGGATTTAGGAGGTATCATTTTCATCCTATTTGGAGAATAATTGTGATAAGCGGAGATTGATCGAGCGTAGCATAGGAAACTCTTTCCCTATCAAGAGTATGTCATCCACGTACTCTACGAGGATCGCCACCATACTCCCCACTACCTTTTCGTATATATAAGGTTCATCTACCATTTTGATGATGTCAAACTCTTTGACTACTTCATCAAAATAGATGTTCCAACTCCGCGATGCCTGCTTTATCCTATAAAGCATCTTGCACACGTTTCCGCTGCTCCCACTGTCTACGAGGCCCTCTGGCTGTGTACTTATAGACGCTCTCTTCCAAAACATCATTTAGAAAAGCAGTCATGACACCCAACCACCAGATATCGTAGTCATGGTATGTAGCCGTGACAAGTAGGATCTGGATGGACTTAAGCATAGCTACTTGAAAAGGTTTCATCATTATCCGCACCTGGTCAATGATGCAAACTTTTAACAAGTCTAGCTTTGAAAGTCTCAACTTTTCCATCTACACTAAGTAATCTTCTCAAGATATACTTGCTCCTGATGGGGATTTAACGCTTCAGATATAGCAACCAAAGTCCATACTTTGTTGGTGTAAATGGATTCCATCTCAGATCACTAAGCATCCAGCCATTCTTACAGAGTCTTACTGCTGATGGCCAGCTCGAAGCTAGTTGGGTCATCATCTCATGATGCATTTCTCGCTCCTACTGTCATAGAGAAACAGAAGTATCTCTCAGGTGGGTGAGGAACCCTACTAGATCGGTGGAGAGGCTGAGGTTAGTTGGAATCTACTGAATCCTTCGGTTCTACCAAATCATCTGTTGTAGTTTGTATAGCTGAAACACTTCCAGTTCTACATAACCGATCTTGCCTCGATCTTGTCCGGATTTTGCTTTTAGACATAGGCCGGACAACCCCAAATCTTAACCAATTTAAGATATGGGCTCTTAACATTCCATATCTTATATGGAGTGGTAGGCAACTGATTTGATTTGAACCCTATTTAGTAGGTATGCATCTTCTCAAGTGCATAACTCCCAAAAGGAAATAGGTAACTCAGTAGTACTCATCATAGAGCACACCTTATCATATAGGGTGTAATTTCTCCACCCCGATATACCATCATGCTATGGTGTATACGGAGGACTAATGCTGAGAGAGAATCTCATTCTCCATTAGAATAGTTCAGGAATTCCATGCTCAAGTATTCTCCTCCTCGATCACATCAAAGGACATAATACTTATACCCGTATTTTATTTCTCTACTTCTAAATCATATTCTGTGAATATCTCAAAAGGTTCGGACTTATGTTTCAACAAGAACATATGTCTGAATCTCGAGAGATTATCAGAGAATGTAATGAAGTACAAAGAACCGGTCTTGGCATGTGTAGACTGGGGACCTACATACATCAACATGTATCATCCCAAGAGTTCACTAACTCTTTCTCTGTTTCCAATAAACAGAGCTATGGTCATCTTATCTTTGTGACATGACTGGCAAGTTTCATAAGATGTAAATTCAAACTGATTTAAATATGCATCTATATGTAACTTCAGCTAGTCTGGTCGCATTGATATGACCTAGTCTATAATACCTCAAGAAGGATCCGTTCATTTCTGAACTCTTCCTCTTGTGTATGTTCTGTATACTAAGAACTGTAGTTTGATTTAGAACATTAATGCTTTTAGATAACGTGCCTGAACCGATCAACTTTTGATATAGGAAATGTTCAAAACATTATCCAACAATACAAAATTTTATCATTTCTTTACTAAATAAAGAGACTGATATGATTTTGTATATCAGGTTCGGTATCTAATAACATTCGTTCAGAATCAATGTATTGGTAATACAGGGTGACAGTGACCGACAGACTTGGCTGCAACTCTTGCCCCGTTTTCTGTCTCATGAAACTTATCACCCGTTCTCAGTTTTTCTACCCTTTTTTAGCCCTATGTAACAGATTACATATCTGGGATCTTGATCTGGTATCATATACCCAGGATTCAGAGGATACTGAGAAACAGTTCAGTATAATGAACACACCCGAAGATGATGCATCAGCATGCACTTTCTTCGTTTGGGCGGCACGGGAAATTTGGTATTCCCCAATTTCCTGCTCTGTCTTATAACAATTATAAGTTGGAGCGGGACCAACGTTCCCCAGCTCAGTATAACAAGCGGGTTCGGTCAATAATCCGTATTATTATCTTGATTAAGGCGTGATATGGTCGCTACCTGGAGAGAGAGAGAAGAAAACACTCGGCGTGCGCTCTTGCAAGAATAGATTGGTTATTATTTTATCTAATCAGGATGGCTCCCACTGCTTTTTATCAAATCTTCCTTCAAACCCTAAAAGGAAAGACTAGCCGGGATTAATTACACACTACAAGTTCGCCGATCTTTCAGCCAGGCCAGTGTCGGTACTTTGAGGGAGGTCCCCCGTGCTTTCACACGAACCAAATTAATGTAAACCTCGTTTTCCCAGAGGCGTAACCTTGTTAACACCTTTCTAGACACCTACTTGATCGGCTAATTGTAATGTATAAAACTCTCCCAGGAGTAACTCTTACTCGCAGCGGGTATCGGGATCCAACTATCTCATAGAAGGTATGCAATCTCATTGCAAATTTCAACACTTGAAATTCCCGATAATATTTTGCCCCTAACCTCCTATGACCTTGACAAAGGCCAACAAACCATAGGATGCTAGTCAAGTTCAACCCGTCATTTCCTGATTGAATTAAACCCACCCGCACGGCCCTTGACAAAGGCTCACAAGGTCGCACGACTACCCTAACCCAATCTGCATCATATTCATAAGCAGATAAACACCAGTTAGCTACCGCACACTGCGTCTTGACAAAGGCCAACAAACGCAGCACGAATACTAACTACTACTTATCTGAAATGACGGAGGGCTACGACAGGTTTTTCTGAAAACCTATTGCGTAATGAACTTGATATCGTTGTAGGATCGAATGAATTTTGAAATGGAGTGTTTTTGAGGCTTTTCTAGTTTTGCTAAAGGAGTCACTCCCGGTGAAGGGATCGTCGGTCCTTTCCTCGTCGAATGAGGTGCGGGATATATCATATATATCACTGTGCAAAGCAAAAACTCTTAAAAGCAATCAAAAGACAAACCGAGTGTGTAGCATCTGCCGGTTATTGCTAAAGGAGTCACTCCCGGTGATGGGATCTCGGTCCTTTCCTTATCGAATAAGGTGCAGGATATATCGCATATACCGCTGTGCAAAGCAAGAACTGTAGCTACCTGTTTTATTTTGAAATTCGATTCTACAACATCTTAGGTTTCTTTTATTTCATTAATCATATTAATGAAGTCCCATCATTTAAGTACCTAAACATCACAGATAAATACGACGTACACTTATGCCATCCACATTCGCCTCGATGTCCCCTCGTGCACCGTTAGGTTAGGTAACTAACGGCAGAGCAGGGCAGGGCTAGCAAGGGTGTAAAACATAAACAACGTCTATATAATATATCATATATACTATATACAGTATCTATCACAGAACATCACATGATCACATCACAGATATCGCAGCAGAAGAATCATATGAAATATTGGATATACTAGGACGTCCGTGTTTTCAATACGAGCCAGTATAAAACACGGATTCCACGGTCGTGATGAATAGCCAAACCCACACCCCTAGACCCCTACGAGAGCGGCAAGCAACCCTACCAATTCTAGAGTTAGGAGATCCTGACTCGACTCCTCGAGTTGGTCTCCCACTGGACTCCAGAACCCGGTTACTTGTGCCCTCCTCCTTGGGTCTATCCTAGTGCGGAAAAGTAAATAATATACAAAAGGTGACAACTTCCGCAACCTGGAAGTGCCCCAATAAAAGAATATTACATACAAGTTTTTACATGAATGAAAATGAAAAACACTCATCTAACATAAAAACCCCCGGCTATTCAAACACGACGATCCAATATAACATATCCAGCAACACATAACATCACATGTCATCAACGTAAGTAAATATGTCTATCCTAATTGTCGTTGACATATAGCCACGAAACCGGCGATATCACATATTACACTTACGGTCACAGAAAAGAAGGTGCAAAACTACAACAGTTGGAATCCGCAACCTCTATAGACATCGCATGCCTAATCAAATGAATTCCTTAGACATCACATGCCTAACAATTATAAACCCCGCATTTTAGTCTCAAAATCGAAAACACTTTTCAATATCAAGTCGAGCAATTCAACAAGATTCCCGACATCCTGATCGAATGCTCGTGGCAAACTTTAGTAGACGGCCGCACCCCCGACGACGTCGACGAAGTGCACCAAGGCGGAACACCGCCACCGCGAGCACCCGAACGGATGCTTTCGGCGACGGGGTTCTCCTACAGTCACTTGGTCGGGGCTATGGGGCGAGGCTGTCTATTAAGTTTACCCGGCGAGTATCCGCGTACGCTACGTGATTGCGACGGACTTTTGATCACATCAAAATTCTGTGGCAACTGATCAAGTGAGACTAAACTGCTATGTTTATAACATTCATTCAGTTATCTCATAACTGTTTGTGAATTCCAATTATTGTATCACATTCCAGATAATTAGAAAATGTTAAACTTTCCGATCGAAAAATCGAACACCTAAGTTTTCCCGATACAACCTTTGTAGATCCGGTCCTCCACCTCTATAGCTCCGCAATGAAGTCTTCTCGCTGTCCAAGTCGAACCCCGGGCTCTAGCGTCGGCTTCATCGGAGAATGGACGGGCTAGGTCATCGACGACGATGCCGAAGATGATCTACGTCGAGGCATCACTAGATCAAGCTCCAATTTCACCAAGTCAAGAAACTTGTGAAGAAAACACACTCTACTACTTGGCAAGAGGTATAGGATGAAGAAATAGGAAGTGGGTAGACTTTAGAATTGAATTTCTCACTCTTTTTCTCACTTTGCCATTAAAGCTTTCAAGCTTTTTCTTGAAGTGAAGAAGAAGAAGATGATGAAGAATATGATAAGTATTATGATAAGATTAATAATAGAAAAGAAAATGAATTCTTATCATAATTGTAACCATGGTAAAGTGTAGAGAGCTAACTATAGTTCAATGAATGGTTAGGGTTAATGAGATGAAGACAAAAGTTTTCTTTGGTCAAAGCTTCATGAAGCTTCAACAAGCTTCATGAAGAAAAGCAACCTTTTGTTTTCTTTATCTCTTATCTTTTTAATACAAATTAAAAGATAAAAGAATTAATAAATATATCAAAACCCTAACCATTTACTTAACTAAGGTTTAACTCTTTACACAAACCCTAGCTATCATATATCATCAAACATGATACAATCAAGTGCACAAAATATATCATATATACAATGTGCACAGGCGAGTGAGAAAAACGATCTTAAGTAAACCGATACTAGTTAATGCAAAGTAATATATCAAATATATAATTATGCATTAAATCATTAAATCAACACTTGATTTAATGATCCGGTCATGTCGAACATAACCGACTAGTATTCAATGTATCGACTTATCGAATCAACGCTTGAATCGATAACTAGGTTATATAGCATACAACTATTCGATACATTCATCGCGAGAATGGAATACGGTATCACATATCCGCATTATTCTCGGTCCCGCACATATCTCATATGCGCTCCTATTTCATTTCGCTTGAGCCAGGAAACCTCTGTGTAGGACTCTAAAGACTCGTCAATACGCCGGCAGCAGGTGATGATCATATCAAACACCTACAAGCCGCAAGCGGTCTGCTAAACGTAACGGCCACCCGGGTATTGAGCGATCAGAAGATCGACGAGCAAGCCCGTTCACACTCCAGTGAATCCAACCAGTAACACTACCGTACAGTCCGGTCTCGTCGTCTGATATGTCGCATATCTTGCTTAGGGGTGGTAAACGTCAGACCCCAATAGCTCGATAAGTCGTGTCGATATGAGGTCTATAACAATTCAAGAAATTACTGGTAACACTTACCAGTATATCTCAGCTACCCTGGCCAGGGATTTCCTGTTATAGCCAATCGAACACAGCGCAACATCAACTCCCTATACCGGGAGAGACGAATCCCCTCCTATCGCTCATTGCCTCCATGTGATTCGGGACTATACCCAAAAGCCACCGTTTTGCACGTCCTCTTGGACGTGGTAAGGTGGAAATCAAAGCACAGTGGGAATCACACAAGACTCTATGACGATCTCGGGTCTACAGACTAACCTGTACCAGTGTCACCAGAGAACTGCCATCTGACGTAAGGTATAATACCATCTGGGAGTTCTCGGCGAGTCCGTGAGTGTACCCAGTCTCTACTGAGCACCCGTATATCATCTCTGATGTCAAACACCGATGGATATGGGATCATCCATCGCCCATCTGTATGGGTCGAAAAGGTACACGCTAGTCTACTCTGGTATATCGATGCCCCATCTCGATACACCCATGACTAGGGACTTTCAAGGATGTACTTATGGACTACCATGTCCCCACTAGTATGATCCGCATCATAGTCCAGGTAGTCAAGTACACATCCTAAGGGCTTTACCAACATGTAATAGAGAGACAATCTGTGTACACGTTATGGTAAAGAGCAACCAGATAGCATACTATCATGTCGAGCAAGAAAGTCCTCCCTATATATGTCCCAGCATCCACTACAATATACATCCAATGTACAGTAATGGCCTCTAGGGCATACATATAACTAACAATCTCCCACTTGCACTAGGGCCATCTGTAGCAGTGGTTGTAGTATCTCATACTCAACCATCCCATAAAAGTCTCTCTCTGGGAATAGGCCTACGTGAGTGGATCCGCCGTGTTATCCTCTGAGACTGCTCTCCTAACCTCGATCACCCTGGAGATCAACTATCTCCATGATCAGGTGATACTGCCTTAGAATATGTCTGGATCACTGATGGGACGGACGTTCCTTGGCATAAGCCACAACTCCATTGTCACACAATGGGAGGAACGTAGTTCATCTCATGAACCAATATACACCCAAACAGCCTCTTTGGTAGCATCTTAAGTAGCGATGTATCCTGCCTTTATCGTCTAGTATGTCACGGTATCTAGCTTGGAACTCTTCCAACATACCGTCCCATTACTGAGGGTAAAGACAATGCCTGTGACTGACATTCAGTCGTCTTTATCACCCTGGAACACTTCCAGTGATTCTCCCCAGGATCGATTGATACCATCTCACTACAACTAGTGAGAATCCTAACATCCAATTAAATCTATCTCATAGATCCAAAAGCTCAGAATTTAGGAGGTATCATTTTCATCCTATATGGAGAATCATTGTGATAAGCGGAGATTGATCGAGCGTAGCATAGGAAACTCTTTCCCTATCAAGAGTATGTCATCCACGTATTCTACGAGGATCACCACCATACTCCCTACTACCTTTTTGTATATACAAGGTTCATCTACCATTTTGATGATGTCAAACACTTTGACTACTTCATCAAAATAGATGTTCCAACTCCGCGATGCCTGCTTTAACCTATAAAGCATCTTGCATACGTTTCCGCTGCTCCCACTGTCTACGAGGCCCTCTGGCTGTGTACTTATAGACGCTCTCTTCCAAAACATCATTTAGAAAAGCAGTCATGACACCCAACCACCAGATATCGTAGTCATGGTATGTAGCCGTGACAAGTAGGATCTGGATGGACTTAAGCATGGCTACTTGAAAAGGTTTCATCATTATCCGCACCTGGTCAATGATGCAAACTTTTAACAAGTCTAGCTTTGAAAGTCTCAACTTTTCCATCTACACCAAGTAATCTTCTCAAGATATACTTGCTCCTGATGGGGATTTAACGCTTCAGATATAGCAACCAAAGTCCATACTTTGTTGCTGTAAATGGATTCCATCTCAGATCACTAAGCATCCAGCCATTCTTACAGAGTCTTACTCCTGATGGCCAGCTCGAAGCTAGTTGGGTCATCATCTCATGATGCATTTCTCGCTCCCACTGTCATAGAGAAACAAAAGTATCTCTCAGGTGGGTGAGGAACCCTACTAGATCGGCGGAGAGGCCGAGGTTAGTTGGAATCTACTAAATCCTTCGGTTCTACCAAATCATCTGTTGTAGTTTGTATAGCTGAAACACTTCCAGTTCTACATAACCGATCTTGCCTCGATCTTGTCCGGATTTTTCTTTTAGACCTAGGCCGGACAACCCCAAATCTTAACCAATTTAAGATATGGGCTCTTCTCATTCCATATCATATATGGAGTGGTAGGCAACTGATTTGATTTGAACCCTATTTAGTAGGTATGCATCTTCTCAATTGCATAACTCCCAAAAGGAAATAGGTAACTCAGTAGTACTCATCATAGAGCACACCTTATCATATATACCATCGTGCTATGATGTATACGGAGGAGTAATGCTGAGAGAGAATCTCATTCTCCATTAGAATAGTTCAGGAATTCCATGCTCAAGTATTCTCCTCCTCGATCACATCAAAGGACATAATACTTATACCCGTATTTTGGTTCTCTACTTCTAAATCATATTCTGTGAATATCTCAAAAGGTTCGGACTTATGTTTCAACAAGAACATATGTCTGAATCTCGAGAGATTATCAGAGAATGTAATGAAGTACAAAGAACCGGTCTTGGCATGTGTAGACTGGGGACCTACATACATCAACATGTATCATCCCAAGAGTTCACTGACTCTTTCTCTGTTTCCAATAAACAGAGCTATGGTCATCTTATCTTTGTGACATGACTGGCAAGTTTCATAAGATGTAAATTCAAACTGATTTAAATATGCATCTATATGTAACTTCAGCTAGTCCGGGCGCATTGATATGACCTAGTCTATAATACCTCAAGAAGGATCCGTTCATTTCTGAACTCTTCCTTTTGTGTGTGTTCTGTATACTAAGAACTGTAGTTTGATTTAGAACATTAATGCTTTTAGATAACGTGCCTGAACTGATCAACTTTTGATATAGGAAATGTTCAAAACATTATCCAACAATACAAAATTTTATCATTTCTTTACTAAATAAAGAGACTGATATGATTTTGTATATCAGGTTCGGTATCTAATAACATTCGTTCAGAATCAATGTATTGGTAATACAGGGTGACAGTGACCGACAGACTTGGCTGCAACTCTTGCCCCGTTTTCTGTCTCATGAAACTTATCACCCGTTCTCAGTTTTTCTACCCTTTTGTAGCCCTATGTAACAGATTACATATCTGGGATCCTGATCCGGTATCATATACCCAGGATTCAGAGGATACTGAGAAACAGTTCAGTATAATGAACACACCCGAAGATGATGCATCAGCATGCACTTTCTTTGTTTGGGCGGCACGGGAAATCTGGTATTCCCCAATTTCCTGCTCTGTCTTATAACAATTATAAGTTGGAGCGGGACCAACGTTCCCCAGCTCAGTATAACAAGCAGGTTCGGTCAATAATCCGTATTATTATCTTGATTAAGCCGTGATATGGTCGCTACCTGGAGAGAGAGAGAAGAAAACACTCAGCGTGCGTTCTTGCAAGAATAGATTGGTTATTATTTTATCTAATCAGGATGGCTCCCACTGCTTTTTATCAAATCTTCCTTCAAACCCTAAAAGGAAAGACTAGCCGGGATTAATTACACACTACAAGTTCGCCGATCTTTCAGCCAGGCCAGTGTCGGTACTTTGAGGGAGGTCCCCCGTGCTTTCGCACGAACCTAATTAATGTAAACCTCGTTTTCCCAGAGGCGTAACCTCGTTAACACCTTTCTAGACACCTACTTGATCGGCTAATTGTAATGTATAAAACTCTCCCAGGAGTAACTCTTACTCGCAGCGGGTGTCGGGATCCAACTATCTCATAGAAGGTATGCAATCTCATTGCAAATTTCAACACTTGAAATTCCCGATAATATTTTGCCCCTAACCTCCAATGACCTTGACAAAGGCTAACAAACCATATGATGCTAGTCAAGTTCAACCCGTCATTTCCTGATTGAATTAAACCCACCCGCACGGCCCTTGAAAAAGGCCAACAAGGTCGCACGACTACCCTGACCCAATCTGCATCATATGCATAAGCAGATAAGCACCAGTTAGCTACCGCACACTGCGCCTTGACAAAGGCCAACAAACGCAGCACGAATACTAACTACTACTTATCTGAAATGACGGAGGGCTACGAAAGGTTTTTCTGAAAACCTATTGCGTAATGAACTTGATATCGTTGTAGGATCGAATGAATTTTGAAATGGAGTGTTTTTGAGGCATTTATAGTTTTGCTAAAGTAGTCACTCCCGGTGAAGGGATCGTCGGTCCTTTCCTCGTCGAATGAGTTGCGGGATATGGACTAAGAATTACTGTGAAGTATGGACTTGTAATGCGCTGATTTGACCGTGGAACCGCGGCCAAACCAAGGGTTAGGCGGCGGTTCCGCGGCCAAAATTTTGAATTACTCCCTGGAACTTCATATATTTATTCTTAGGTCCTTTCTTGTCCTTTTTTTTCTGGGAATTTTTTAATTCCACTCAAGTGTTGAGCTTTCTAGGGTTTTATTGGGGACTCGTTGATTCGATCGGATAATTTAACTTTGTTTAGCTTGTCCGGGTAATTTTTAGAACGTGTTAAAAAGTTCGACCGGATATCAATAACTCACTTTTACCCCTGCCGGAAAATTTCCAAGCGTTGGATTTTTTCATTGTTTAGGAACGTTCTAAGTCGTGCAAGTAACGCGATGGACCCTCTAGAAGACAACAAACCTTAACTCGATTATGTGACCGTCTTGAACTGCCTCTAAACCTTAGGGTTTGTGGCAGTACGGCGAGCCACATGTGAGGCGTTGTCTTGACCTTCTACGGCTAGACCATTAGTACTGTAGCTTGTGATGGATGTTCTTAAACTAATTTCAAGTGTTGAGAACTATTTGGGAAAACTTGGATGTTTGATTATTCGATCGGAAGGTTTAACATTGTCTATTTATCTGGAATGTGATACAATATTTGGAATCCACAGGTAGTTATGAGATAACTAATTTGAATGTTATAAATCTAGCGTTTCAGTCTCAGATGATCGGTTGCCACGGAATTTTGATGTGATCAAAAGTCCGTCGCAATCACGTAGCGTACGCGGATACTCGCTGGGTAAACTTAATAGACAACCATGCCCCATAGCCCCGACCAAGTGACTGTAGGAGAACCCCGTCGCCAAAAGTATCCGTTCGGGTGCTCACGGCAACGGTGTTCTGCCTTAGTGCACTTCGTCGACGGCATCGGGGGTGCGGCCGTCTACTAAAGTTTGCGACGAGCATTCGATCTGGTTTTCGGGAATCTTGTTGAATTGCCCGACTTGATATTGAAATGTGTTTTCGATAATGAGACTAAAATGCGGGGATTATAATTGTTAGGCATGCGATGTCTAAGGAATTCATTTGGTTAGGCATGCGATGTCTAAGGAAGTTGTGGATTCCAACTGTTGTAGTTTTACACTTTCTTTTCTGTGACCGTAAGCGTAGTATGTGGTGTATCGCTGGCTTCGTTTCTATACATTAACGACAATCGGGATACGCATACTTGCTTACATTGATGATATGAGATATTATGTGTTGCTGTTATATGTTGTATTGGATCGTCGCGTTTGAATAGCCGGGGGTTTTATGTGAGATGAGCGTTTTTATTTTCATTCATGTAAAATTCAATTGTATGTAATAGTCTTTTATTGGGGAACTTCCGGGCTGAGTATGATGTCACCATTGTATATTATTTACTTTTCTGCATTAGGTAGACCCAAGGCGGGGAGCACAAGTAACCGGGTTCTGGGGTCCAGTGGGAGACCATCTCGAGGAGTCGAGACCGGGTCTCCTAACCGTAGAATTGGCAGTGTTGCTTGACGCTCTCGTAGGGGTCTAGGGATGTGGGTTTGGCTATTCATCGCGACCGTGGAATCCGTATTTTGTACAGGCTCGTATTGAAAACACGGACATCCTAGTATATCCAATATTTCATATATGTTCTTCTGCTGCAATGTTCTGTGATGAGATCATATTACTGCCTGAGACGAATGTTTATATTATATATATGAGATATATGTTATATTGCAGATTTCGTTTCAAAAGTGATGCTTATAAAGCATAATAAAATGGGACTTCATTAATGAGATTAATGAAACTAAAAGAAACCTAAAGATGTTGTAGAAATTTGTTTAAAAACTGGTAGCTTTAGTTCTTGCTTTGCATAGAGGTGTTCCTTGTAGAACATCCAGCAACTTATTCAATAAGGAAAGAGCCGAGATCCCTTCACCGGGAGTGACCTCTTTAGTGAAACTGGAAGATGCTACAAACTCGGTTTGTCTTTTGATTGCTACTATAGTTTTTGCTTTGCATAGTGATATTTGTGAAATATCCTGCACCTTATTCGATGAGGAAAGAGCCGATGATCCCTTCACCGGGTGTGACCTCTTTAGCAAAACTAGAAAAGTCCTCAAAAACATTCCATTGAAAATCACTCGTTTCTACAACGATATCAAGTTCATTACGCAAAAGGTTTTCTTAAAAACCTGACGTAGCCCTCCGTCATTTCAGATAAGTCCTTCTTAGTATTCATGCTACGTTTGTTGACCTCCATCAAGGCCGGTAGCTGACTAATATTTATATGCTTATGCATATGATGCATATTGTTTTAGGGTAGTCGTGCGGCCTTGTTAACTTCCGTCAAGGGTCGTGCGGGTGGGTTTAATTCAATCAGGAAATGACGGGTAGAACTTGACTAGCAGCCTACGGTTTGTTGACCTCCGTCAAGGTCATAGGACGCTAGGGGTAAAATATTATTGGGAATTTCAAGTGTTGAAATTTGCAATGAGATTGCATACCTTCTATGAGATAGTTGGATCCCGATACCCACTGCAAGTAAGAGTTACTCCTGGAAGAGTTTTACACATTACAATTAGACGATCAAGTAGGTGTCTAGAAAAGTGTTAACAGGGTTACGCCCCTGAGAAAACGAGGTTTACTTTAATTAGCCTCGTGCGAAAGCACGGGGGCCCTCCCTCAAAGTACCGGCACTGGCCTGGCTGAAAGATTGACGAACTTGTAGCGTGTAATTAATCCCGGCTAGTCTTTCCTTTTAGGGTTTGAAGGAAGATTTGACTAAAACAGTAGGAGACATCCTGATTAGATATATTAGATAACCAATCTAATCTTGCAAGAGCATACGCTGAGTGTTTTCTTCTCTCTCTCTCCTGGTAGCGACCATATCATGCCTTAATCAAGATAATAAAACGGATGAATTGTTCGAACCCGCTTGTTATACTTAGCTGGGGAACGTTGGTCCCGCTCCAACTTATAATTGTTATAAGACAGAGCAGGAAATTGGGGAATACCAGATTTCCCGTGCCGCCCAAACGAAGAAAGTGTATGCTGATGCATCTTCTTCGGGTGTGTTCATTACAGAGAACTGTTTCTCAGTATCCTTTACATCCTGGGTATGAGATACCGGATCAGAATCCCGTATATGTAATCTGTTACATGGGCTACAGAAAGGTAGAGAACTGAGAACGGGTGATAAGTTTCATGAGACAGAAAACGGTGCAAGTGTTGCAGCCATGTCTGTTGGTCACTATCACCCTTTATTACCAGAATACATTGATTCTGAATGAATATTATTAGATACCGAACCTGATATACAACATCATATCAATCTCTTTATTAGTAAAGAAGGATATAATTTTGTATTGTTGGATAATGTTTTGAACATTTCCTATATCAAGAGTTGATCGGTTCAGGCACGTTATCTAAAAGCATAGACGTTCTAAATCAAACTACAGTTCTTAATGTACAGAATACACACAAGAGGAAGATTTCAGAAATGAACGAATCATTCTTGAGGCATTGTAGACTAGGTCAAATCAATGCGACCCGACTAGCTGAAGTTACATATAGATGCATATTTAAATTAGTTTGAATTTACATCTTGTGAAACTTGCCGGTCATGTCACAGAGATAAGATGACCATAGCTCCGTTTATTGGAAACAGAGAAAGAGTTAGTGAACTCTTGGGATTGATACATGCTGATGTATGAAGGTCCCCTGTCTACACATGCCAAGACCGGTTCTTTATACTTTATTATATTCTCTGATGATCTCTCAAGATTCAGACATATGTTCCTGTTGAAACACAAGTCCAAAGCTTTTGAGATATTCACGGAATATAGGCTAGAAGTAGAGAACCAAAAACGGGTATAAGTATTATGTCCTTTGATAAGATCAAGGAGGAGAATACTTGAGCACGGAATTCCTGGACTATTCTAAAGGAGAATGAGATTCTCTCTCTGCATTACTTCTCCGTATACACCATAGCACGATGGTATATCGGGGCGGAGCAAATAGCACCATATGTGATATGGTGTGCTCTATGATGAGTACTACTGAGTTTCCTATTTCCTTTTGGGAGTTATGCACTTGAGAAGTTGCATACCTATTGAATATGGTTCAAATCAAATCAGTTGCCTACCACTTCATATGTGATATGGAAAGAGAAGAGCCCATATCTTAAGTTTGTTAAGATTTGGGGTTGTCCGGCCTATGTCTAAAAAGAAAAATCCGGACAAG
The DNA here is from genome assembly GCA_030015575.1 of Agapanthus africanus. Taxonomy (NCBI): domain Eukaryota; kingdom Viridiplantae; phylum Streptophyta; class Magnoliopsida; order Asparagales; family Amaryllidaceae; genus Agapanthus; species Agapanthus africanus. Next base: position 93,710,742 of record JASDDO010000006.1, on the reverse strand, counting down.
CTCGAGGCAAAGTAAGTTCTGTGGAAGTTTGTTGGATATCCCAAGCATTCGCAAGGGAATATCTTTTACCAAACAGAGGAACAAAATATGTTTTGTTTCTCAGCATGCCACCTTTGTGAAAGGGAATTTATTGTGAAGAAATTAGTGGTCATGAGGTAGAACTTGAAGTAGTTCCAGCTATACAAACTACAGCAGATGATTTGGTAGAACCAAAGGATTCAACAGTTTCCAACGAACCTCAACCTCACCGCCGATCTAGTAGGGTTCCTCACCCACCTGAGAGATACTTCGATTTTCCCTATGACAGTGGGGGAGAGGATTGCATCATGAGATGATGACCCAACTAGTTTCGAGCTGGCCATCAGGAGTGGGACTCTGTAAGAATGGCTGGATGCTTAGTGATCTGAGATGGAATCCTTATACACCAACAAAGTATGGACTTTGGTTGCTTTATCTGAAGGGTTAAATCCCCATCAGGAGCATGTAAATCTTAAGAAGATTACTAGGTGTACATGGAAAAGTTGAGACTTTCAAAGCTGTGCTTAAGTCCATCCAGATCCTACTTGCCACTGCTACATACCATGACTACAATATCTGGTGGTTGGGTGTCATGACTGCTTTTCTAAATGATGTTTTGGAAGAGAGCGTCTATAAGTACACAGCCAGAGGGCTTCGTAGACAATGGGAGCAGCGGAAACATGTGCAAGTTGTTTTATGTGATAAAGCAGGCATCGCGGAGTTGGAACGTCTGTTTTGATGTGGTAGTCAAAGAGTTTGCCTTCATCAAAATGGTAGATGAACCTTGTATATACAAAAGGGTAGTAGAGAGTATGGTGGTGATCCTCGTAGAGTGCGTGGATGACATACTCTTGATAGGGAAGGAGTTTCCTATGCTACGATCGGTCAATCTCCGCTTATCACAAAGATTCTCTATAGGATCAAGGTGATAACTCCTAAATCCTGGGTTATGGATCTATGAGATAGATCTAATTGGATGTTAGGATTCTCACTAGTTGTAGTGAGATAGTATCAATTGATCCTAGGGAGAATCACTGGAAAGGTTCCAGAGTGATAAGGACGACTGAAAGTCAGTCGCAGGCATTGTCTTTACCTTCAGTGGAGGGACAGTATGTTGGAAGAATTCCAAGCTAGATACCGTGACTTACTAGACGATTAAAGGCAAGACACATCGTTACCAAGGATGCTACCAAAGAGGCAGTCTGGATATATATAAGTTCATGAGATGAACTTCGTTCCAACCATTGTGTGACAATGGAGTTATGGCTTATGCCAAGGAACCCCCGTCCCATCAGAAATCCAGATATAATTCTTAGGCAGTATCACCTGATCATGGAGATGGTTGATATCTAGGGAGATCGAGGTTAGGAGAGTAGACACAGAGGAAAACAGCGCGGATCCACTCACAAAGGCCTTTTTCCCAGTAGAGACTTTTATGGGATGGTTGAGTATGAGATACTTCAACCGCAGCTAATTGTTGGGTATGTGATACCATAACAGATGGCCCTAGTGCAAGTAGGAGATTGTTAATTATATGTATGCCCTAGAGGCCATTACTGTACATACGATGTATATTGTAATGGATGCTTGGACATATATAGGGAGGACTTTCTTGCTCGACATGATAGTATGCTATCTGGTTGTACTTTATCTTAACATGTACGCTGATTGTCCCTATGTTACATGTTGATAAAGCCCTTAGGATATGTACTCGACTACTGGGACTATGATGAGATCATACAAGTGGGGCCACGGTAGTCAGCGAGTACATCCTATAACTGTTCCTAGTCGAGGGTGTATCGAGACAGGGCATCGATGCACCAGTGTAGACTAGCGTATACGCATCTTGACCCATATGATGGGCGATGGATGATCACATATCCATCTGTGTTTGACATCAAGGATGGTGTACGGGTGCTTAGTAGAGACTGGGTACACTGGACGGACTCGCCGAGAACTCCCAGATGGTATTATACCTCACGTCAGATGGCAGTTCTCCTGTGACACTGGTACAGAGTAGTCTGTTTACCCGAGATCGTCATAGAGTCTTCTGTGATTCCCACTGTGCTTTGATTTCCATCATACCACGTCCAAGAGGGCGTGCAAAAAGGTGGCTTTCGGGTACAGTCCCGAATCACATGGAGGCAATGAGCGATAGGAGGGGATTCGTCTCTCCCGGTATAGGGAGTTGATGTTGTGCTGTGTTCGATTGGCTATAACTGGAAATCCCTGGCCAGGGTTGCTGAGATTTACTGGTAAGTGTTATCAGTAGTTTCTCGAACTGTTATAGACCTCAAATCGACACGACTTATCGAACTACTGGGGTCTGACGTTTACCACCCCTAGGCGAGATATGCGACATATCAGACGACGAGACCGGACTGTACGAGAGTGTTACTGATTGGATTCACAAGAGAATGTACAGGCTTTATTGTTGATCTTCTGAGCGCTCAATACCTGGGTGGCTGTTACGTTTAGCTGACCGCTTGCATCTTGTGGGTGTTTGATATGATCATCACCAACTTCCGGCGTATTTATGATTCTTTAGAGTCCTACACAGAGGTTTCTTGGCTCAGGCAAAACGGAGTAGGAGCACATATGTGATATGTGTGGGACCGAGGATAATGAGATATGCGATACCGTATTGGATTCTCGCGATATGAGATATCGTCCGGGTATATGTGATATAGCCGGGTCATCGTATTAGTCGGTTATATGCGATATAGCCGGATTGTCGGATCAAGTGTTGATTCGATAATTTAATGTACAATAATATATATGATTTATTAAATAACATTAACTAATATTATCTCACTAAAAGATTCTTTTTCTCACTCGGGTAATACATTGATATATATGCGATATTTGTTAATTGTATTATTTTATATTGCTACGATAAATATTATATATGTGATATATAATATTGTAACATGATATGATAACTAATGCAACATGTTTAGTAGAGATTAAACAAGATTAGGGTTTTATTTGGGTTAATGCCTTCTAGATGTTTCTAGAAGGTTTTCTTTTGTTTTTGCAAAGATTTTTTCAAGTGACTCATTCTTAACCTAACCCAAACCCTAGCCTTGGTTAATTCTCTACAAAGGTTTAGTCAACCATGGTTGCATTATTGATCATCTTTATCCATTCATTATTCATCACAAAAGGATTATGAATTATTCATTTTCTTCTTCCTTCTTCCTTCTTTCATGGAAAAAGCTTTCTAGCTTTTTTCCAAGTGATGAAAATGAGTGAGAATAAGGAAATAAAAGAGAGAGAAAATCCCACTTCATCATCCTCACCTATCCTTGCCTTTTAGATGAGAGTGTTCATTTCATTTAGTGAGTGTTAGCTTGTGTTAATGAAACTTCAAGGTAGATCATCTTTGATATCGAAGATCGGAAGCAAGACTGCATTTTTCTCTTCGTGAAGCCTCTCGAGAGTCCGGAACACGATGATCGCAGCGAAGGGACCTCAACACGGAGCTTAAGAAGTGAAGGACCGAATCTACAAAGGTTGTAATCCCTCTCACTTAGTGTTTAATTGTTTAACATGTTAGTTTTGCCCAAACTCTAGTTTAATGATCCGGCTTTGGGTTGTTCGGCACGGCTAAATTTTAAATCAGGCATTGTTGATGCCTCGTAGACCCTTGTATGCGTGCCTAGCAACCCTCCAATTACAACACGGTACTCCGCCTAAGTGACCTTAGGACATATTGCTTGAAATTCCTTCCATGATTATATACATCCTAGTAATTCGATTTCCGTGATCTTATTGAATCCTATTTCCATTTTATCCATTATGCCGCCGAAGACTATGAGGGCTCAGAGAGAGGCAGCGAGAGCCAAGTGTAAGTGCACGGCACCGTCCCGGCCGTCTGAACGAGGCCAAAATGCGCAAACAAAAACTTTTCTTTAAATAGAAACCGGCGCTACCGCGGACTATAAACCCAGATTGGACCATTAACCTACTACTAGCTAAATGGAGAAATGGTAGAGAGCTATACCGAGCGATCCGTGTCCTTCGGTCTTCGGCTACTATCCCGATCTCCTCGCGGAATCTCCGATCTCGATCTCCTCGTCGGAGAGGGCACCACATCACCGAGTCTTTTTACGGGCTCCCACCTCTGAACCGAGGCAACTCGGACATGAAGTTGGCAAGCCAACGTGTCCAAGATTGCTATAGACTGAGTGTAGAACGCTATGTCTCAACGGTTAATGAAGTTGCCATTTTTGGAGTGGAGGTGAAGGAGATGAACTTTGAGATGGAGCTATATCATTTTGTGCAACCAAATCAGATACCAATCCCCACTAAAATTTTTGGACGGCTGTAAGTGCACGGCGGCGCCCCGGCCACCATCCCGAGGCCAAATGCGGAAGCGATGTTTAACTTTAATTTTCTTGAACCGGCACCACCGCGCACTAAAACCCGGATCGTGCCATTAAACTAGTCCTAACTAACTACAAGATGGGAAGAGAGATATACCGAGTGATCCGTGTCCTCCGGTCTTCTCGTCGTCGTCCCGATCTCCCGCGGAATGTCCGGTCTCCACCTCGTCGCCGGAAGGGCACCACGTCGCCTGCTTCTTTTACGGGCTCCCGCCTCTATACCGAGGCAACTCGGGCACGAAGCTGGCGAGTCGACGTGCCCAAGATTTGCTGTAGAATGTGTAGTGCTTATGTCTCATTTGGGGTTTAGGATGTTGCCTTTGGTGGAGGGATTGAAGTGGTCTTGTGGAGATTGAACTAGTGGGATTTTACAAAACCAAAGGAACAAAAATCCCACCCTCACAAATTTTGGACAGCCACCATGGCTTGGCCGGCCATGACACTTGGGGAGAGTAGAGAATGAGAGAGAGTGTTTTGTATGGATGATGGAACCACACTCATAATGCAAGAGAGAAAAGGTCATCATAAGAAACAATCATCACAAACAAATCCATACTCCATCAACTAATCAACAACCATGATTGCTACAAAAAGTCAAGCAATCATGAAAGAAGAAGTCAAATGGTCAAGGGATGGTGCAACCATCATGATCCAACAAAATGCAAAGAACACCCTCCACAAATACTTATTTGCACAAATGCAAATAAGCCCTCCTCCACCAATCTTCGGCCAATGAACGATACAAAGGAAATTGGCCGAAACGGAAAGCAAAGTGGCAACTCCAGAAAACTGGTCCCGTAATAAATTACAGGAAAACCCCGGTACTGTGTATACACACCCGTATTTGTATTCCGACCGAAATACAAATGCAATGAGACAAAATCTACACTGTACTATACTAGGATCCGTTCGATCCTGATCCGTGCAATACCACACGTATCTGATCGAACCCTGCCATATATCCATACGGCCTCTAGTACTAACTGTCCGATCCTGATCCGTGCAATACCGCACGTATCTGATCGAACCCTGCCATATCTCCATACGGCCTCTACAGCTTTTCGCCCGAAACTTGAGTAACTGAATGTGGGGGACTCTAAAGACTCGTCAATACTATGGCTGTGGATTTAACCACTAGCACGTCAGAGGTATAAGCCATACGTGACGGGCCACCAGCTATTGACCAAAAGGGACGTCGATGAGCGAACTCATCCTGACACCCTACTGAGCCTGTCAGTAACAATATCCGTACAGTCCGGTCCGTTCGTCTATGAGTATCGCATGGCGGGCCTAGGGGGTTGGTAAAAGTCAGACCCCCAAAAGCGGTACAAGTCGTGTCGGAGTGAAGCCCAGAACACCCTGAGATACTACTGGAATACCTACCAGTAAATCTCCTGCCTTGGCCAAGGACTTCGTGTAATGGCTCTCATAGACACAGCGCGACCTCACCCCCAATACCGGGAGAGACGAACCCCTGAAGATCCGCTCACTGCCTCCATGTGGCTGGGGACTGTACCCAACTAAAACCTGTTTGCACGTCTCCTTTGAGCGTGGTAGGGTAGTAATCAAAGTACAGTGGGAACTCACACGAGACAAATGACGATCCCTAGGTCGATGAACTAACCTGTACACATATCACCAGGGAACTGTTATCTGACGTCAGGTATAAGACCAACTAGCATGTTCCCGGCGAGTCCTGTCCGTTGTACTTATAACCCAATGAGCACCTGTATACATCTTAGGTGAACCAACTGACACCAGTGGCTTGTGAGACTGGCCACCGCCCCTCGTCGGGGTCTCGACTGTATACACTAGTCTACTCTAGAGTATCGATGCCCTGTCTCGAAACTCCCACGACTAGGGACCTTTTAAGGATGTGCTTATAGACTACCAGCTCCCACGTATATGATCGCCCTCATACTGCTGGCAGTCAAGCAAGAATCCTAGGGGCTCTACCAACGTGTAATCGTGACCTGTCAAGTCACCTAAAGCAGTACACGATGATAAAGATAAACCAGATAGCATACTATCATCTCGAGTAAGACTGTCCTACCGGGATAGGTCATCCCTCAATCATTGCAATCACGTGCCTGTGATCCAATAATTGACTCTGAGGGCACTGTCTCCAACAATCATGTGCCTGTGATCCAGTAAGACTGTCCTACCGTAAAAATTGTTTTCTTTTCTTTCAATTCATGTAAATTTGTAAATTGATGTTATAATTATTTGTATGGCCGCACAACCGGGTCGGGGTTGTAGCCGTCATTGTATAATTTCTTTTTACTGTTTTTGCTCCTAGGATAGACCCATGGAGGGGGTGCACAAACTACCGGGTATGCCGAAGTGTCGAGTGGCCTACTCATGGAGATGAGGGAGGTTACTACGCTTCGGGTACTTGGCGGGTAGTTTGCCGCACCCATAGGGGTCTTGGGTGGGGTATTGGCTATTCACCGCGTCCGTGTAATCTGTCTTTCGTTACAGGCTCGTACGAATTACAGATTCCTAGTATATCAAATGTATTCATCTGTGATCTGAAATGTTTATCATTGCAGTATATCTATATATGATATTATTTAGGCGTTGCTTATGTTTTACAGACGCGCTAGCCCAGCCCCCGCTCTGTCGTTAGTTAAGTAACCTAACGGGTAATGACGGGGCCCAGTGGCGAATGCGAATGGCATAAGCGTACGTCATATTTTGGTTGTTTTCTGCAATGGTAGGATTAAATGATGGGACGCATTAAATGAACTAATGCAAGAATATCACGCATTAAAAGAACTAATGCAAGATAATAAACCAAGTTAAAGTCGTTGGAACACTTTCGAAAAACCACTCGGTTCTTTTCAAAACAAACTTTTAAAATACGGAGTTTGAGCCACTCCATTTAAAAGCTATCTCGTTCCATCGACTAAATCAAGTTCACTACGTTCACGGTTTTGCCAAAACCATCCGTAGCCCTCCATCATTTCAGTTAAATATTCGGTAGTATTCAAGCTATGTATTTTGACCTCACACCAAGGCATAGTGATTGGTAGCTGCCGGATATTTATCTGTTGCATAGATAGAATGCGTTGGTTTGAGACAGTCGTACTGCCATTTTGGCCTACGTCAAGGGTATGTACGGGTGGATTCAAATTAACCTGGATAATGATGGGACGAACTTGACATGTGACTTATGACATTTTGACCTCACGCCAAGGTCATAAGAGCATGGGGCAAAAATCCACATCGGGAGTTTCATAAGTACTGAAACTTGCTAGATTTGCATACCATTTGGAATGTGATGATTCTGGTAGGATTCCTTCAGTTTCGTCACGCGATGATATTTGGATCCCGATCCTACTGTGAGTATATGCTACTCCTCGGGAAATTTCTCGCTTAACGATCAATGCTATAAACCTAGTAGGTGCCTAGAAAGGTGTTAGCGGGGCTACGCCCCCAGGTAAAAGAGGTTCTTTAATTAAGGAACTTCGCGAAAGCGTTGGAAAACCTCCCTCGAAGTACCGACACCAGCCTGGCCGAACGGTTAAGCAAGTATTGTACGGTGAGATTGATCCTGACTAATTCTTCCTTTTTGCTTTTAAGGAGGGATTCGAGAAACAGTGGGAGCCATCCTGTTTAGACAAACTAAAAACCACTCTAAACTTGCAAGAGCATCATGCTGAGTGTTTCTTCTTCTCTCCAAATTGCAGCGACCTATCAACATGACTGGACTTAAGTAACTCCTAGATAAAAACAAACTGACAGGGCCAAACTACAAAGATTGGCTCAGGAATGTCAAGATAGCAATCACTTACGACAAGCTGGGGTATCTTCTTACCACCAAAGCTCCCCCTGTCCCTGGTCCAACTTCCAGCGTCGCGGATAAGGAAATCCGCAAGACTTGGGAGATTGATAGCGCGAAGGCCAAGTGCCCCGTGCTTGCCTCGATGGACAACGAACATCAGAGGAGGCACGAGAATATGGACTTGGAATCCATATTGCTCCATACAAAAGAACTGTATGGAGAGCAATCTCGTATCGCAAGATACGAAGCGTCGAAAAAGTTATTTTCAACAAGAATGGCCGTCGGATCATCAGTAGCCGAGCACGTGCTAAAGATGATCGGCTACATAGAGGAGCTCGCGGACCTAGGGATCACATTTGAGAGTGAGCTATATACGGATATAGTTCTCCAGTCCCTTCCTTCTACTTACGCCCAGTTTATACTGAACTTCAACTTACAAGAAAAAGAGGTTGAACTTTCTGCGCTCCTCAACATGCTGAGGAGCGCAGAGGGCACCCTACAGAAAGGTAGGGATACATCCACTTTGTTTGTAGCAGGATCATCTTCTTCTAGGTCCAAGGCGAAAGCCAAGGGAAAGAAGAAGAAGGCCCCCGCCAAACCAAGGGGCGGTGTTAGTAAAGTGGATACGAAGGGATAAGCAAAAGCAACAAAGTTGGCGGGAAAGCTTGTGGATAAGGAAGAATGCTTCTATTGTCATAAGAAAGGACACTGGAAGAATGATTGCAGGGCCTGGAAGGCCAGAACACAGGAATTGAAGCAGGTTGCAGCTTCAGCTTCAGGTGTGTATGTTATTGAAAACTGTCTTTCAATAAACTCTACTTCCTGGGTATTGGATACCGGATCAGGATCTCATATCTGTAATTCTTTGCAGGCGTTGAGAAACCGTAGGGTTTTGAAAGCAGGTGACATGACCCTCAGAGTTGCAAACGGAGCTAGCATGGATGCTAAAGCCGTGGGGGACTATCACCTGGGAATGTCAGATGGACATGTTTTGGTTTTGCGTAATTGCTTTTTTGTACCCAACGCAACTTGTAATATCATTTCTGTATCTTTAGTTACTAAAGAAGGTTATGAATTTGCGTTTGTAAGTAATGTTGTAAACATTCACCTTAATCAAGTTATGATTGGGTCAGGTACATTGAGTAATGGTATATACGTGTTAAACCAACCACAGATTTTTATTGTCCAGAATACACACAAAAGAAAGTCTCGAGAAATAAATCAGACTTTCTTTTGGCATTGTAGATTGGGTCACATCAATGAGAGAAGGTTGACGAAGTTACATACAGAAGGGTATTTGAATGCGTTCGAATATCAGTCGTATGCCACTTGTCAATCCTGTCTCAAAGGAAAGATGACAAAGACTCCGTTTACTGGACATGGAGTAAGAGCGAGCGAGCTCTTGGGACTCGTACACAGTGACGTGTGCGGTCCAATGTCTACACATGCCCGAAGCGGACATTCTTACTTCATTACTTTTACGGATGACTTCTCAAGGTACGGTTATGTCTTCTTAATGAAACATAAGTCCGAGGCCTTTGGAAAATTCCAGGAGTATAAGAATGAAGTAGAGAAACAGACCGGCAAAAGTATTAAGATTCTAAGATCGGATCGAGGTGGAGAATACTTAAGTGCCGAGTTCCTGGACTATTTAAAAGAGAACGGAATTCTCTCTCAGCTTACTCCTCCATACACCCAGCAACATAACGGTGTATCGGAGAGACGGAACCACACCTTATTGGATATGGTGCGGTCCATGATGAGTAATACTGAGTTACCGCGATCATTCTGGGGGTATGCGCTAGAATCAGCCGCATACCTTTTGAACCGAGTTCCGACTAAGACTGTGCCTTCCACACCATATGAAATGCGGAGTGGGAAGAAACCCTATCTTCAATATTTGAAGATCTGGGGATGTCCGGCTTTTGTCAAAAAGCAGCATGCGGACAAGCTCGAGGCACGTTCAGTACTGTGCAAGTTTGTGGGATACCCAAAGAATACCAGGGGGTATCTTTTCTACTACGCAGAGGAACAAAAAGTCCTTGTTTCTCGTAATGCCCACTTTCTAGAACACCAGTTCTTGGAAAAGGAAATTAGTGGGAGCGCAGTAGAACTGGAAGAAATTCCAGAACCACAGACTATTACTGAAAGGTTAGTGGAACCAGAGGGTTCAACAGAACAGGACATTCCTACGTCGCTCCGCAGGAGTAGTAGGCAGTCTCATCCGCCCGAGAGATACTGCGGTTTTCTCATAGACGGGGATAGAGAGGATTGCATCATAGACTATGATGAGCCTACTAGCTTCCAGCAGGCCGTTCAGAGCGTTGACTCAGTGAAATGGCTGGATGCAATGCGGACCGAAATGGAGTCCATGTACCCCAACAAGGTATGGACGTTGGACATTGCTCCAGACGGGGTAAAACCCGTAGGATGCAAGTGGATCTTCAAAAGGAAGATTGGTGTAGATGGACATGTTGAGACCTATAAAGCTAGGCTGGTAGCAAAGGGTTTTCGTCAAAGACCTGGCTTGGACTATGAAGAAACCTTCTCTCCAGTAGCCATGCTGAAATCCATTCGGATCCTTCTTGCCATTGCTGCCTTCCACGATTATGAGATTTGGCAAATGAACGTAAAGACAGCTTTTCTAAATGGAAATTTAGAGGAGTGTGTCTATATGGACCAGCCAGAGGGTTTCATTCAGAGTGGGAGCAGCGGAAAGGTGTGCAAGTTGCTTAAGTCCATCTATGGACTAAAGCAGGCATCGCGGAGTTGGAACATCTGCTTTGATGAGACGGTCAAAGAATTTGGCTTTATCAAAAATCCAGATGAACCATGCATCTATAGTAGATTTGTAGCGAGAACTGTAGTATTCCTCGTTTTATACGTGGATGACATTCTCTTAATAGGAAATGACATTCCTATGCTACAATCTGTCAAGGGGTTCTTGTCACACAGGTTCTCCATGAAAGACCTGGGTGATGCCTCGTACATTCTGGGTATCCGGATCTACCGTGACAGATCCAAGAGGATATTAGGACTTTCACAGTGCAGGTACATCGACACCATACTGAAGAGATTCAGTATGGAAGATTCCAAGCGCGGTAACCTACCGGCTTGTCACGGGATCACCCTCTCTAAAGAGATGTCTCCCAAGACTGATTTGGAGAGGGATCGCATGTCTATTATACCCTACGCTTCTGCGGTAGGCTCTATAATGTATGCGATGTTGTGTACCAGACCGGATGTAGCTTATGCACTGAGTGTGGTAAGCCGGTATCAGTCAAACCCTGGGGAGAAACACTGGATAGCGGTAAAGAACATTCTCAAGTATCTGAGAAGGACTAAGGAGATGTTCTTGGTGTATGGCGGAAAAGACCTCCAGATCGAGGCCTTTGCTGACTCCAGCTTCCAGAGTGACAAGGATGATTCCAAGTCCATGTCGGGTTTTGTCTTTACCCTCAATGGAGGGGCGGTGTGTTGGAAGAGTTCCAAACAGGAAACCGTTGCAGACTCAACGATGGAAGCGGAATACATCGCTGCATCTGATGCCGCAAAAGAAGTTGTCTGGATGAGGAAGTTCTTGAAAGAACTTCAGGTGGTTCCGTCCATTGTTGATCCAATACCTCTGTATTGAGACAACAACGGGGCTATAGCTTTAGCGAAGGAACCCAGGTCCCATCAGAGATCCAGGCACATCTTGAGGCGGTATCACCTGATCAGGGAGATCGTGGATCGCCGGGAGATCGAGGTACGGAGAGTCGCTTCAGAAGACAACACTGCAGATCCATTCACCAAGGCCTTGCCCCAGACTCAGTTCGAGCGGCTGATCGAGATGATAGGTCTTCGATACGCCAGTACATGGCCTTAGTGCAAGTGGGAGATTGTTAGTGTATATGCCCTAGAGGCCATTACTGTATCATACTAGTTTGTATATTACTTAATGGATGCTTGGGATATTCACCTTGTATATACAATCTTGCTCAAAATAGTAGTATGCTACTTGGTTTGTTTCTACTTCAATGTGTACATGTGTTTATTTTTGTATATCGCCTATACACATTAGTGGAGCCCTTAGGATCTTTGCTTGATTACCAGCGATGTGATGGCCGTCACACTAGTGGGGCTGGGTAATCAATAAGCACATCCTTATGCAGGTCCCTGGTCGCAGGACTATCGAGACAGGGCATCGATACTCCGGAGTAGACCAGCGCATGCGCTTCTCATCCCAGTGTGGGAGACGGTCTGTCCCACAGCCGTCAGTACGTCGTACTTGAGATAGTATGCGGGTGCCCGTTAGGTTACGGGTACACTGGACAGGACTCGTCGGGAACTGACTAGTTGGTATTATACCTATCGTCAGTTATCAGTTCCCAGGTGACATGAGTACAGCTTAGTCCGCTGACTTGACACTGTCACTTCGCCTCGAGTGTGTTCCCACTGTACTTTGATCACTACCCTACCACGGCTCAAAGGAGTCGTGCAAACAGGTAGTGGTTGGGTGCAGTCCCGAAGCACTTGGAGGCAGTGACGGTTAGACAGGATTCGTCTCTCCCGGTATTGGGGGTTGACATCGCGCTGTGTCTAGGAGAGCCATTACACGAGTAGTCCCTGGCCAGGGCAAACGAGATATACTGGTAGGCTTCCAGTGTTATCTCAGGGTGTTTTGGGCTTCGCTCCGGCACGACTTGTACCGCTATTGGGGGACTGACGTTTACCGCCCCCTAGGCCCGCCATGCGATGTATCAGACGAACAGACCGGACTGTACGGAGAATGTCACACTCAGGCTCAGTAGGAGTTCAGATGGGTTTCGCCTCGTCGGTCTTCTTGTCGGCATTACCTGGGGACCGTTACGCACAGCTAGTGCCGCTTGCGGTCTGTGGTTAAACCCACTGCCAGCGTAGTGTCGAGTCTTTAGAGTCCCACACAGAAAGCTTTTCGCCTTTAGGCAAAAGAGTAGAGGTCGCATGGTATTGCGACAGGTCGCATGGTTTTGCGACAGGGTTCGGTCACATCCGTGCACTTGTGCACGTACAGTGTCCGGACAGTTTACACTAGCGGGCTTTGGTTTAAGCCAGATCCTAGTGTACCTTATGGGATTGGATTTATCCAGTTTGCATTCGTGTTCCTCGGAACGCGGATACGGGTGTGTATGCACAGTTGACAGGGAGGCAGAGGCAGCGGATTCTCATTAGGGTTGTTGACAGTTGACCGTTGACTATTTGACTTTTTGCTCAACCCTAATGAGAATATGATATGTAATTAACTATTATATTAATTAAGTATTATAGTGACTTGGTTGTTGACTTTTGTTGACTTGTTGACTTTGTTGACTAGTTGACTAGGCTTGACTAGTTGACCATCATGATAACCATGGCTATCATTTCATGCCAAAGACTTTTACTTGCTTGCTCATTTGTGTAAAATGAGTGCATGATATGATTTGGTTATGGTTGCTTCAACCATCACATAAGACTTTTTTGATATGATGAATTATCATGACTTTGGATTATGAGAGGGTGAAAGAAAAAAGAGAGCCTCATTCTTTCTTGCTCATTTCTTTCTCTTGTTCTTGAGCTCTCCATTTTGCTCTCACCCTCTTGCTCTTGCTCCCTCTCTTTAATCTATGGTTCTCTTGTCTCATGAGTTGAGAATCAAGAACCATAGATAAAATCCCACATAAACTATTCTCTACTCATTCTAGTTCACTAGGTTTAGCAAACCAAGTGAACTAGTTTCTTCAAAGAACGAAGAAGGAGCTAAAGGTTGGAGCTTTCAGGTGGATCTATCTTCGGCGTACGGAGACGACGAGAAGGAGCCCTCGGACCACCATCGGAGCTTGAAGAAGAAGGAGTTCAAGACAAGCTAGGTATAACCCCCTAACCGAGTAGCTAGAAACTCATAGTTAGGATGTTAGATAGATGTTTAACCAAAATCCGGGTTATAGGTCCATGTTACCACCTCCGTAAAAATTGTTTTTTACCAAATTCCGCATTCCCGAAAGTACCGGGAGAGGTAGCATGGACTTACACATTTGTATTCCGACCGAAATACAAATGCAATGAGACAAAATCTATACTGTACTATACTAGGATCCGGCTTAAACCAAAGCCGGCTAGTATTATCCGTTCGATCCTGATCCGTGCAATACCACACGTATCTGAGCGAACCCTGCCATATATCCATACGGCCTCTAGTACTAACTGTCCGATCCTGATCCGTGCAATACCGCACGTATCTGATCGAACCCTGCCATATCTCCACACGGCCTCTACAGCTTTTCGCCCGAAACTTGAGTAACTGAATTTGGGGGACTCTAAAGAATCGTCAATACTATGGCTGTGGATTTAACCACTAGCACGTCAGAGGTATAAGCCATACGTGACGGGCCACCAGCTATTGACCAAAAGGGACGTCGATGAGGGAACTCATCCTGACACCCTACTGAGCCTGTCAGTGACAATATCCGTACAGTCCGGTCCGTTCGTCTATGTGTATCGCTTGGCGGGCCTAGGGGGTTGGTAAAAGTCAGACCCCCAAAAACGGTACAAGTCGTGTCGGAGTGAAGCCCAGAACACCCTGAGATACTACTGGAATACCTACCAGTAAATCTCCTGCCTTGGCCAAGGACTTTGTGTAATGGCTCTCCTAGACACAGCGCGACCTCACCCCTAATACCGGGAGAGACGAACCCCTGAAGATCCGCTCACTACCTCTATGTGGCTCGGGACTGTACCCAACTAAAAGCTGTTTTCACTTCTTCTTTGAGCGTGGTAGGGTAGTAATCAAAGTACAGTGGGAACTCACACGAGACAAATGACGATCCCCAGGTCGATGAACTAACCTGTACACATGTCACCAGGGAACTGCTATCTGACGTCAAGTATAAGACCAACTAGCATGTTCCCGGTGAGTCCTGTCCGGTGTACTCATAACCCAATGAGCACCTGTATACATCTTAGGTGAACCAACTGACACCAGTGGCTTGTGAGACCGGCCACCGCCCCTCGTCGGGGTCTCGACTGTATACACTAGTCTACTCTGGAGTATCGATGCCCTGTCTCGAAACTCCCATGACTAGGGACCTTTTAAGGATGTGCTTATAGACTACCAGCTCCCACGTATATGATCGCCCTCATACTACTGGCAGTCAAGCAAGAATCCTAGGGGCTCTACCAACATGTAATAGCGACCTGTCAGGTCACCTAAAGCAGTACACGATGATAAAGATATACCAGATAGCATACTATCATCTCGAGTAAGACTGTCCTACCGGGATAGGTCCTCCCTCAATCATTGAAATCACTTGCC
Source organism: Agapanthus africanus (assembly GCA_030015575.1). Lineage (NCBI taxonomy): Eukaryota > Viridiplantae > Streptophyta > Magnoliopsida > Asparagales > Amaryllidaceae > Agapanthus > Agapanthus africanus. The sequence goes on along the minus strand of JASDDO010000006.1, from coordinate 93,695,240 downwards.
TGTGATCCAGTAATTGACTCTGAGGGCACTATCTCTAACAACAGCCCCCCAATAGAAGTGGCCGGCCAAGCATAAGAGAAGAGAGGGAGGTGAGCACACACAAGGTGGGGTGAGTATAAGGAGAGAATAATGCAAAAGAGAAATGAGTGATCATCATGAAAAAATGTCACACCAATATCCTTTTCAATCCCATCTCCAACAACCAAGTAATGATGAACCAATGGAGGTCATAGTCAATCTAGAACCATCATGAAACAACCACTTACAAAAAACACCCTCCACTTTGCTAATTTGCACATTTGCAAATAACCCCCTCCACACCAATTTTCAGCCAAAGAAAGATTGAAATGAAAATGGCCGAAACGAAATGCAAACTGGCAATTTCAAAAAGCGATCCCGTAATAAATTAAAGGAAAACCCCGCGACTGTATATACATACCCGCATTTGTATTCCGACCGAATACAAATGTAATGAGACAAAATCTACAATGTATAATACTAGGATCCGGCTTAAACCAAAGCCCGCTAGTATTATACGTCCGAACCATAACACGTGCACAAGTGCACGTATACGTTCGAACCCTGCCATAAATCCATACGGCCTCTACAGCGTTTCGCCCGAAACTTGAGAAACTGTCTGTGGGGGACTCTAAAGACTCGTCAATACTTTGGCTGTAGATTTAACCACTAGCACGTCAAAGGTATTAGCCGTACGAAACGAGCTACTAGGTATTGACCAAAAGGGAGGTCGATGAACGAACTCATCCTGACACCCTACTGAGCCTGTCAGTGACAATATCCATACAGTCCGGTCCGTTCGTCTATGAGTATCGCATGGCGGGCCTAGGTGGTTGGTAAAAGTCAGACCCCCAAAAGCGGTACAAGTCATGTCGGAGTGTAGCCCAGAACACCCTGAGATATTACTGGAATACCTACCAGTAAATCTCCTGCCTTGGCCAAAGACTTCGTATAATGGCTCTCCTAGACACAGCGCGACCTAACCCCCAATACCGGGAGAGACGAACCCCTGTAGATCCGCTCAATGCCTCCATGTGGCTCGGGACTGTACCCAATTAAAACCTGTTTGCAAGACTCCTTTGAGCCGTGGTAGGGTAATAATCAAAGTACAGTGGGAACTCACACGAGACAAATGACGATCTTAGGTCGATGAACTAACCTGTACACATGTCACCAGGGAACTGCTATCTGACGTCAGGTCTAAAACCAACTAGCATGTTCCCGGCGAGTCCTGTCCGGTGTACTCATAACCCAATGAGCACCTGTATACATCTTAGGTGAACCAACTGACACCAGTAGCTTGTGAGACCGGCCACCACCCCTCGTCGGGGTCTCGACTGTATACACTAGTCTACTCTGGAGTATCAATGCCATGTCTCGAAAACTCCCACGAATAGGGACCTTTTAAGGATGTGCTTATAGACCCCAGCTCCCACGTATATGATCGTCATCATACTGCTGGCCGTCAAGCAAGAATCCTAAGGGCTCTATCAACACGCAATAGTGACCTGTAAGGTCACCTAAAGAAGTACACGATGATAATGATAAACCAGATAGCACATTATCATCTGGAGTAAGACTGTCCTACCGGCATAGGTCCTCCCTCAATCTTTGCAATCACAAACCTGTGATCCAATAATTGACTCTGAGGGCACTATCTCCAACAATCTCCAACTTCCACTCAAGGCTAATTATTGTGATGTCGCATACTCACAACCCGTGTGATACCGAACACCAAACTCCTCTACTAATCCGTCTCACAAAACCCATTTGCGAAACTAATGCGTTCGAGGAAAAGCCTCAGTGAGTGGATCCGCCCTAATGTTTCTTTCTATGTCTCTCTTTATCTCAAATTCGCGGAGAAAGTCATCTCCCGAAATGAGCAATACCTGTCTTAGAATATGTCTGGATATCTGATGGGACCTAGTCCATAAATGAACTCCAAATCCAAACTTCTTAGTCTGTATTGTCAACTAAACTTAATCAGTATCCCGCGTCATGCCTCCCTCAGTATCTGCTTGGACCACCTGTCCAAAATACTGCCCCTCGTCAGAAGGAAAACTATAACTCTGACAACCTCTCTGTCATCCAGGTCACCTTGGAAGCCCGGAATGATAATTGTCTCCCAAATGAGTCTGTCGTTATCATATCCCTAGAACATTCACTTATGTTCTAAAACTGCTTCCGAATGCTTCTCCAGGATTAGATCAACATCAACTTATTGTATCTCATGCAAAAACAATATCTGGTATGGTACTTGACATCTCATGATTGACTTAATTGCCTGAGCAAGTGATCTGCCAATCATGCACATCCCTCTCCCCTTTAGTCTATAAGACACATCTAGAGAGGGTGACTCCATCACCTGCAGGTACACTACTGTGCCAGGAGTCGTCCATTCTAAATATCATTAGAATGATGTCTGAGTACCCTGATTGGGAAACTACCCAAATCTAGATCTAAAACCATAAATCTAGTAACTAGAATATCTGATGTAATATCCATGTCCTTTGTGGAGAAACCACTGTGTGACGACCAATGTATAACCGATCGTAGTATAGGAATTTCACTTCCTGCTCTATGTATGTCATCCAAATACCAGGACATCACACCCTATTACCATCTTAACTGATCCATCCCCTATTCTGATGAAGTCAAATCTATGACTGTCATATCAGAAATAGATGATCTATCTCCGCTACATCTGCTTTAGTCTATAAATAGACATAAGCTACCTGTCCACCAATGCTTCCGCTGCTCCCACTGACTACGACAACCCTCTGGCAGAATCATATACACGTACACTTCTAAACCTTGTTTAGAACGACACTATACTCATCCTTCTGCCGGGTCTCATAGCCTGGAACAACAGTAGTGTCAAGTCTGGGTAAACAAGAACCTCCCTGTCACCGTCTTTGAGCATACCGAAGTACCTCTCGAGTGCCTGAGGTTACCCACCATATCTGTGGAGTGGCCAATTGAATGTCAATCCACATTGAATCTTTAGGTTCTTATCAAATTTTCAGTAATCATTTGCGGCTCTGGAATCACTTCCAGTTCTACCATACTCCCACTACTGTTTTCTGAAAAATCCTATTTTTATTAAAACTGTGGCGAGTCAAGAACAATATCACTATTGATCTTCCAGATGGTAGAAAGTCAACCGTCATAGCCCGGGTCAACCCACAAACAGCCATTATAGAAACGTGCCTTGAGTTATCCAAAGTCTGGTTTTAAGCATAAGCCGGACAACTCTCCGCACCTTAACATCGTTAAGATATGAACCGTTCTATATCCAATATAGAAACAGAGGCACTGATTTAATTGGAACCAGATTCAAATCATGCAACTGCCTCCAGTGCATGTCAACTAAATGGAAGCAGGCCGATTAGCGTTACTCACCTTAGGAATGCTTCCAATTATGAGTAACCTGAAAGCGAAGCAAGTTCTCTTAATCATCACTATCAACTGAATAACATACACAATTATCTACATCTTTGATCACCTTGAAGAATCCCGATACTTGCAACACCTGGTTCTCTCCTTTATTCATATACATATAACTTCTCAAAACTTGGACCTTGCATTTCTACGAAACACATGTCTAAGAACTAGAGAAGTCACAAGTAAATAGAATATAGTACGAGTACCATCCCCTCTTTCCTCATGGACACTGGACAACATACAATACTCTGTATAAGTCCTTTGAGTCTAATAACTCATTCCCTGTGTGTCGTAGGTTAATACTCCTTACCTAACCATCCACTGATATAGGTAAATATCATGGACATAATTTCAAAAAGGGTATATCTCACTCTATAAAAATAGACATACAGATATATCAATTTGAAATTGGTGCATAACAACGGATATTTAAAACCAAATATTTGCCGTCCGGCAAACAACCCAGGTGACTTCCTCAAATATCACCAATTACAACGAATCCCGATATAATGAGGATGATCACCCAATTCCCAATAACATACTCCCACTCATCATCTGTAAAACCATACAAATGTGAGAATCAAACCTGGTAAAAACATACCCTGGAGCAAGTGTATAATTGGGAAATCGGTTTTCTTTTAACAGTACACAGTGACCCTGAAACATTGAAATGTTTCGTAGGGGTATCCGGGTATTCCTAGTAATGCATTTCCATTATCCAGATTCACAACTCTAACCATATATTTCTTTGACATCTCTCTAAATCCGTTTATATGTCTTTATTCATTACCTTCTGTACACCCCTTTAGGCCAAATGGTTTTCTTCTTTCCCTACCATTCGGCACCAGCCTATGGTTTGGAAGAAGACTATCCAATAAGCATAATAGGTGTACTCTCCGAATCCTAGGAGTACTTGTAACCTGAGAGAATGTGAAGATAAAAGACAACTGAATAAATCTTATTCCTAATTCTCCTGAACCAGAATCCATCCCCGAACTGGAACAAGTTCCTTTCGAGTTCGTATATAACCATACGATGGAGTATCTAATAAACTGTGGATCTTCGTAGTGATACGGAGTGTTCTTGAGAAATAAAAAGGTGATGTAGGATTGGCGAAGAAATACTTGGTTTGGTCGTGAATAACAGTCGCAATTTACTTTGCCCTCTTACTAATCCCTTGTTATGTCTTAACTTATTACCTTCTGTACACCATCGTTAGGCTAATTGGTTTTCTTCATTCCCCACCGTTCGACACCTGCCTATGGTTTGGAAGAAGACTATCCAATAAGCATAATAGGTGTATTGTCCTAATCCAAGAAGCACTCGCAACCTGAGAGATGCTAAAAGGGAAAGACAACTCAATAATCATATTCGTTTTCTCCAGAACTGGAAACCATACTCGAATAAGTTCCTTCGAGTTTGTATATAACCATACGATGGTTTTATCCAATGGAAGTGGATGTTCGTAGTAATACGGGGTGTTCTGTAGAAAAGGGTAAAAGTAGGAGTGGCAATATGGTATGCAACTCTGACAATCCAAAAGCCGGTGTTTTAAGAAGGTTCAGTCAATCTTGGTCAGTTAGTCATAGTCAAGGGTCGGGTCATGGTCGCTGCCAAAGAGAGAGAGAAAAGAAACACTCAGCGTGCACTCTAACCTAGATTAGAATGGTTGTCAATTTATCTAATCTGGAAACCTCCCACTGTTACCTCAAATTCTCCTCCAAACCTGAAAGAAGAATTATTCGGGATCACCCGAGGAGTAAACCAACTCATCATTGGGAATCGGGATCCAACTATCATCGCATGATAACGTAACGGAATACACTCACGTTATCACACTCCAGAAGGTATGCGCATGCCTGGAAAGTTTCAGTTTCTTTAGAAACTCCCGATGTGATTTTTACCCCATGCTCGTATGACCTTGACTTTGGCCAACAAATCATAAGTCACATGTCAAGTTATACCCGTCATTATCCAGGTTGATTTGAACCCACCCGTACCTACCCTTGACTTTGGCCAACAAGGTAGTACGACTGTCCCAAACCAACGCATCTATCTATGCAACAGAAAAGTAACAAATAGCTACCATACACTATGCCTTGACTTTGGCCAACAAACATAGCGTGAATACTAAGTGCTACCCGTCTGAAATGACGGAGGGCTATGAATGATTTTTGGAGAAAAACCTTTAACGTAATGAACTTTATATCGTTGAAGGAACCGGATAGATTTTATAAAAATATAATGACGAAAACCTTTGCTAAAGAGGTCACTCCCGGTGAAGGGATCTCGGCTCTTTCCCCGTAGAATGAGGTGCTGGATATTCCAACTGAATACCACGATGCAAAGTAAAAGGTAATCGGCTATAGTGAAGTTATTACCCTGACGCAAACTTCTGTCCAAGGGGTCACTCCCGGTGAAGGGATCTCGGCCCTTGCCTCGTCGACTGAGGTGCTGGATATTCATAACCGAATACCGATGTGCAAAACAAAAGAAAACGTCCTTGCAATAACAGCTTTTTGAAAATTGTTCCAACAACATCAGATTAGGTTTGTTTAGCTTGCATTGATCTGAATCAATACAGTCCCATCAATTGATCACACCAATAAAGAACAAAAATAATGATGTACGTATATGCCATCCGCATTCGCCACTGGGTCCCGTCATCACCCGTTAGGTTACTTAACTAACGACAGAGCGGGGACTGGACTAGTGCGGATGCAAAACATATACAACATCTACTAGTATATATATCAATAAATAATATTCGCTCAAGGCGTGATAAAAATGCAACATCACAGAAATGTAATAAGCATCACAGAACAATACAGATATCTGGGATCCCCGGGTTTCATAGAGCCGCCACTGAAACCCGACGTTCCCCTGGTCGTGTGGATAGCCTATGCAATGAAATCCTAGACCCCTATGGGCGCGGAAAGTTACCCGCCAAAACCTGAAGCGAGATAGCCCACTTCAACAACGTGAATGGACCACCCAACACTTTACAGAATCCGCTAACTTGAGCACCCCTCCTTGGGTCAACCTGTACACCCTACGAGTGCGGCGAATAGCCCGCAAATTCTAGAGTGAAGCCCTCTCCGTCTCAAAGCCATGAGATGCGGGCCCGTTGCCCTCTAGAACCCGGCTATCCGTGCACCCCACCGCTGAGTAATCCTAGTACAGAAAGTAAAATATACAACGGGTACATCGACCTCAGCCCGGTCGTGCCCCAAAAGAATAATATACAAACAGGCAGTGACGGCAGTCCACATGTCGGACGATCGCCCCGCAATATCAAATGTACATATACAACCAAACTTTACTACCATTGCATCCAGGCTATCCACCACGACAAATCCGTAACATCACAGCACAACACAGAACTTCAACGTGAATGTCACGTTCCCAAATCCGTCTAAAAGAACTATAGCAGTTAGACAGGATTTACCGATCAAGTGACATTCACGGTCGCAGATATAACGTAAATACTGTGAACTAACATGTTTAAAATTTTCGATTGACAAAAATTCCCGAAGTGGGCCCCAAGCACAACTGTAGCACTCAAAATAAATCTGGGCCCAAACAGAATATACTAAAAACCCCAATTCCAACACAGAGACTTACTGAAGAAATTTGGTGCACTGTGGCTACAGTACGGCCGCGGATCCGCAGCCAAAAACGTGGTTATGGCCGCGGATCCGCCGCGCTACAGTAAAATCAGCCCACCAAATTTTCTCAGTTCTCATGAAAAAGCCTGCACATATTTCTGCAATATACCAAATAATTTTTTGACAACAAAAAAAATTTCGACAGAAACTGATGCATTTGAAAATGTGTTTTTTGGAAATTCGTTCGATTGAACTTGTAAACACGTTAGAGCAAGCTAGTATAGGTTAATGGCATGGCTCTGATACTATGTAAGTGCACGGCAGCGCTCCGGCCGTCTGAACGAGGCCAAAATGCGGAAACAAAAACTTTTCATTAAACAGAAACCGGCGCTACCCAGCGAACTATAAACCCGAATCGGACCATTAACCTACTACTAGCTAAATGGAGAAAGGGTAGAGAGCTATACCGAGCGATCCGTGTCCTTCGATCTTCAGCCACCATCCCGATCTCTTCACGGAATCTCCGGTCTCGATCTCCTCGTCGGAAAGGGCACCACATCACCGAGTCTTTTTACGGGCTCCCCACCGCTGAACCGAGGCAACTCGGACACGAAGTTGGCAAGCCGACATGTCCAAGATTGTTGTAGACTGAGTGTAGAACGCTATGTCTCAACGGTTAATAAAGTTGCCATTTTTGGAGTGGAGGTGAAGGAGATGAACTTTGAGATGGAGCTATATCATTTAGTGCAAGCAAATGAGATACCAATCCCCACTAAAATTTTTGACAGCCCCCCAATAGAAGTGGCCGGCCAAGCATAAGAGAAGAGAAGGAGGTGAGCATACACAAGGTGGGGTGAGTATAAGGAGAGAATAATGCAAAAGAGAAATGAGTGATCGTCATGAAAAAAATGTCACACCAATATCCTTTTCAATCCCATCTCCAACAACCAAGTAATGATGAACCAATTAAGGTCAAAGTCAATCTAGAACCCATCATGAAGCAACCACTTACAAAAAACACCTTCCACTTTGCTAATTTGCACATTTGCAAATAACCCCCCTCCATACCAATTTTCAGCCAAAGAAAGATAGAAAGGAAAATGGCCGAAACGAAATGCAAACTAGGAACTTCAAAAAGCGATCCCCGTAATTAATTACAGGAAAACCCCGCGACTGTATATACATACCCGCATTTGCATTCCGAACGAATACAAATGCAATGAGACAAAATCTACACTGTATAATACTAGGATCCGGCTTAAACCAAAGCCCGCTAGTATTATCCGTCCGAACCATAACACGTGCACAAGTGCACGCGTACGTTCGATACCCTGCCATAAATCCATACGGCCTCTACAGCGTTTCGCCCGAAACTTGAGAAACTGTCTGTGGGGGACTCTAAAGACTCGTCAATACTTTGGCTGTGGATTTAACCACTAGCACGTCAAAGGTATTAGCCGTACGTAACGAGCTAACAGGTATTGACCAAAAGGGAGGTCGATGAGCGAAGTGATCCTGACACCCTACTGAGCCTGTCAGTGACAATATCCGTACAGTCTGGTCCGTTCTGTCTATGAGTATCGCATGGCGGGCCTAGGGGTCGGTAAAATTCAGACACACAAAAGCGGTACAAGTCGTGTCGGAGTGTAGGCCCAGAACACCCAGAGATATTACTGGAATACCTACCAGTAAATCTCCTGCCTTGGCCAAGGACTTCGTGTAATGGCTCTCCTAGACACAGCGCGACCTCACCCCCAATACCAGGAGAGACGAACCCCTGCAGATCCGCTCACTAGCCTCCATGTGGCTCGGAATGTACCCAACTAAAGCCTGTTTGCACGACTCTTTTGAGCCGTGGCAGGGTAGTAATCAAAGTACAGCGGGAACTCACACGAAACAAATGACGATCTCAGGTCGATGATGTAAGTGCACGGAGGCGCCCCGGCCTCCCCCGGCCTCCATCCCGAGGCCAGATGCCGGAAGCGATGGCTAACTTTAAATTTTCTTGTACCGGCACCACCGCACACTAGAACCCGGGATCGTACCATTAACTAGTCCTAGCTAACTACAAGATGGGGAAGAGAGATATATACCGAGTTATCCGAGTCCTCCGGTCTTCTCATCGTCCGTCCGATCTCCCGCGGAATGTCCTGTCTCCATCTCCTCGCCGGAAGGGCACCACGTCGCCTGCTTCTTTTACGGGCTCCCGCCTCTATACCGAGGCAACTCGGGCACGAAGTTGGTGAGCCGACGTGCCAAGGTTTGCTGTAGAGTGTGTAGTGAGCTATTTGTGTCTCTAAGCGGTTTAGGGAGTTTGCCATTGGTGGAGGATATGAAGTGTGTAAACTTTTGTGATGAACTAGAGAGAGATTTTCCAACCAAAATGAGAGCTTTTCCCCCATCACAAAAAACCAATCAGCCCACCCACACCAAAGTGGCCGGCTTACACCAACGGTGGGAGTGAGAGGAGGGTCAAAAAATAATGGGAGCCACACACCAATCATACAAGAGAGAGAGGAAATGGTTATCATATGAAGAAAATGATCACAAAGGAACACCAACGCTCCACCAACCTCACCCTTCATCATCACCAACAATAATGTCCTACAAAAGTCAAGCCATGATGAAGATAGAAGTCAAGGTCAAAGAAGAGCTATCATGATACAACAATATGCAATCACCTCCTCTCCACAAATGCTTATTTGTACAATTGCAAATAAGCCCCTCCTCCACCAATCTTCGGCCATTGAAAGATACAAAGAAATATGGCCGAAATGGAAAGCAAAACTGGCAACTCCAGAAAAACTGGTCCCGTAATAAATTACAGGAAAACCCCGATACTGTGTATACACACCCGCATTTGTATTCCGACCGAAATACAATTGCAATGAGACAAAATCTACACTGTACTATAGTAGGATCCGGCTTAGGACCAAAGCCGGCTAGTAATATCCGTTCGATCCTGATCCGTGCAATACCGCACGTATCTGATCGAACCCTGCCATATATCCATACGGCCTCTAGTACTAACCGTCCGATCCTGATCCGTGCAATACCGCACGTATCTGATCGAACCGTGCCATAATCTCCATACGGGCCTCTAGTACTAACCGTCCGATCCTGATCCGTGCAATACCGCACGTATCTGATCGAACCGTGCCATATCTCCATTACGGCCTCTACAGAGTTTCTCCCGAAAACTTGAGTAAACTGTGTGTGTGGTGGACTCTAAAGACTCGTCAACACCTTGGTTGTGGATTTAACCACTAGCACGTCAGAGGTATAAGCCAATACGTAACGGGCTACCAGGTATTGACCAAAAGGGACGTCGATGAGCGAACTCATCCTGACACCCTACTGAGCCTGTCAGTGACAATATCCGTACAGTCTGGTACGTTTCGTCTATGAGCATTGCATGGCGGGCCTAGGGGGTTGGTAAAAGTCAGACCCCCAAAAGCGGTACAAGTCGTGTCGGAGTGTAGCCCAGAACACCCTGAGATAATACTGGAATACCTACCAGTAAATCTCCTGCCTCGGCCGAGGGCTTCGTGTAATGGCTCTCCTAGACACAGCGCGACCTCACCCCCCAATACCGGGAGAGGACGAAACCCCTGAAGATCCGCTCACTGCCTCCATGTGGCTCGGGACTGTACCCAACTAAAACCAATTTGCACGTCTCCTTTGAGCGTGGTAGGGTAGTAATCAAAGTACAGTGGGAACTCACACGAGACAAATGACGATCCTCAGGTCGATGAACTAACCTGTACACATGTCACCAGGGAACTGCTATCTGACGTCAGGTATAAGGACCAACTAGCATGTTCCCGGCTAGTCCCTGTCCGGTGTACTCATAACCCAATGAGCACCTGTATATATCTTAGGTGAACCAACTGACACCAGTGGCTTGTGAGACCGGGCCCACCGCCCCTCGTCGGGGTCTCGACTGTATACACTAGTCTACTCTGGAGTATCGATGCCCTGCCTCGAAACTACCACGACTAGGGGACCTTTTAAGGATGTGCTTATAGACTGTCAGCTCTCACGTATATGATCGCCCTCATACTTCTGGTGGTCAAGCAAGAATCCTAGGGGCTCTATCAACATGTAATACCGGACCTGTCAGGTCACCTAAAGCAGTACACGATGATAAAGATAAACCAGATAGCGTACTATCATCTCGAGTAAGACTGTCCTACCGGGATAGGTCCTCCATCAATCATTGCAATCACGTGCCTGTGATCCCAATAATTGACCTCTGAGGGCACTATCTCCAACAGATGATCTAACCTGTACACATGTCACCAGGGAACTGCTATCTGACGTCAGGTATAAAACCAACTAGCATGTTCCCCGGCGAGTCCTGTCCGGTGTACTCATAACCCAATGAGCACCTATATACATCTTAGGTGAAACCAACTGGCACCAGTGGCTTATGAGACCGGCCACCGGCCCCTCGTCGGGGTCTCGACTGTATACACTAGTCTACTTTTGGAGGTATCGATGCCCTTTCTCGAAAACTCCTGCGACTAAGGACAGTTTAAGGATATGCTTATAGACCCCAGCTCCCACGTATATGATCGCCATCATACTGCTGGCCGTCAAGCAAGAATCCTAAGGGCTCTATCAACACGCAATTGTGGACCTGTAAGGTCACCTAAAGCAGTACACGATGATAAAGATAAACCAGATAGCACACTATCATCTTGAGTAAGACTGTCCTACCGGCATAGGTCCCTCCTTCAATCATTGCAATCACATGCCTATGATCCAATAATTGACTCTGATGGCACTATCTCCAACACCAAGGTCAGAGTTGACTCGTCTAAGACGAGGACTGACCAGGACGGTACACTCGCTGTAAAGGAGCAGATTGATCTGTCTTCGATAGATCGTATCGCTAGGCTAGAGACACAGATGCAGGATTTGCGCCAGATGATGGGATCGTTGGTTTAGGTCAGTCGAGCACAGCGAAAGGAGGTTTTCCACCAATGTTACCCAGTTTATTCCTTACTATCAGCACACAGCTTCGTGTCACGTACACAGCAGCAGTGGATGCAGCCCTACAAGATGAGAAGCGTCTTTCCGAGACTTTGGATGTTCCGAAACCGAGGAGGTCTCGTACAGGTGTATTAGCCTAGAGAGAGATGTTTAGGACGTCGCGACAGATTTCGTTCAGATCACGGGAGTAGCAGAGGCTTGGGACAAGGTCAGTTGTTTAGCTCTTATCCCAAGGAGGGTTAGTAGTCATCATACTGATGTTTCTGGTGTGGGAGTTTCTATCATCGCATTCGAGATTGTACTGTGATACGCCAGAGAGAGGCAGTGGTTCCATATGTTACCCTGCCAGCTTTCACCTCATGGAGAGTCGCCTTTTGCGCCTGTTGTTGATCCGTGTCAGACTTATGTTTCATAGAGGTCATAGGCGCGGAGGGTTTTGTTCAGAGAGAACAGAAATGGCAGAGGAGGAGTACAGCCTGTTGTAGGTAGAGGACAGGAACCGAGCATTTTTCTTCTACACATCGGGACGCGCGGGCTTCCAATGCAGAGTTTTTCAGGTATTCTTTTTCGTATGATCTTCTGATGTGTATGTTTGTTTAATTCGGGATCTATGCACTCGTTTGTTCTACACACTTCATGCCGAGGTTGGGCCGAGAATTGTGTTTTCTATATTAGCTGTTTGTTGTGATTACTCCTGTTAGCGATTCTTTTGTTGCGCGACACGTGTTTTCGGTCGAGTGCCAATCGGATAGGAGATAGAGATTCGTCCGTCGATTTGATAATTGTAGATATGTTGGACTTTGACGTTCTCTTGGGCACGGACTGGTTAGCTACATGCTATGCATCTGTGGACTGCCGTGAGAAGACAGTCAGGGTTTTTTTCCCCAGCGAGTCAGTTCTTATTGTGCAGGGGGGACTGTAGTACAGCCCCTCACAGCTTGGTTTCAGCCTTTTTCGCTAGTCGGCTTTTGAGGAGGGGATTTCGAGGATTCTTGGCTTTCATTCGTGATACTGGAGCCACAGTAGATTCGTTGGACCCGGGTTCCTATTGTGCGAGAGTTTTCCGACGTTGTTCCAGATGAGCCGGCGGGGCTTAGGGAGCTTAAGGGTCAGCTGCAAGAGTTGCTTGTTGGAGGACTTGTACGTCCAAGTGTTTCTCTTTGGGGAGCTCCCTGTTATGTTCATCAAGAAGGAGGGACGGCAATTGAGGTTGTGCATTGATTTTCGTCAATTGAACCGAGTTACGGTGCGGAATAGGTATACTTTTACTTCGCATTGACGAATTTGTTTGATCAGCTCCAGGGTGCGGGACATTTTTCTAAGTTTGATTTGTGATCATGTCATCATCAGTTGTGGGTTCGAAATGATGACATTCCGAAGACTGCTTTTAGTACGCGCTACAGGCATTATGAATTTTTGGTGGTGTCGTATGGACCTCACCAATACCCCAGTAGCGTTCATGGATGTGATGAAACCAGATTTTTTTCTCAGGCCGTTCCTCGACCAGTTTATTATTATCTTATTGATGCCATTCTGGTCCTATTCCAAGAGTCGAGAGGAGCATGGGTAGCACTTGAGGTAAAGCTTTGCAGACATGGAGAGAGCACAAGCTGTTTGCTAAATTCTCATTGTTGGATATAGTGCCCTCAAAGTCAATTATTGGATCGCAGGCACGTGATTGCAATGATTGAGGGAGGACCTATACAGGTAGAATAGTCTTACTCGAGATGATAGTATGCTATCTGGTTTGTCTTCATTATCGTGTACATGCTTCAGGTGATATTACAGATCACTATTACACGTTGATAGAGCCCATAGGATTCTTGCTTGACTGCTAGCAGTATGATGGCGATCATATACGTGGAAATCTAGGGTCAATAAGCACATCCTTAAAGTGTCCCCTAGTCATGGGAGTTTCGAGACTGCGCATCGATACTCCGAGAGTAGGACTAGGTGTATACGGATCGAGACCCCGATGAGGGGCGGTGGCTGGTCTCACAAGTCACCGGTGTCAGTTGGTTCACCTAATGCTAGTTATATGTATGCCCTAGAGGCTATTACTGTACATGGGATGTATATTGTAGTGGATGCTGGGACATATTATAGGTAGGACTTTCTTGCTCGACATGATAGTACGCTATCTGGTTGCTCTTTATCTTAACATGTATACTTGCAGTCTCTCTATTTTCATGTTGATAAAGCCCTTAGTGTTAGAGATAGTGCCCTCAGAGTCAATTATTGGATCACAGGCACTTAATTTGCAATGATTGAGGGAGGACCTATTTCCGATAGAACAGGTCTTACTTAAGATGATAGTATGCTATCTGGTTTACCTTTATCATCGTGTACTGCTTTAGGTGACCTTACATGTCACTATTGCACGTTGATAGAGGGCCCTAGGATTCATGCTTGACTGCCAGCAGTATGAGGGCGATCATATACGTGGGAGCTGGTAGTCTATAAGCACATCCTTAAAAGGGTCCCCTAGGTCGTGGGAGTTTCGAGACAGAGCATCGATACTCCAGAGTAGAGTAGGTGTATACAGTCGAGACCCCAACGAGGGGCGGTGGCCGGTCTCACAAGTCACTGGTGCCAGTTGGTTCACCTAAGATGTATAACAGGTGCTCATTGGGTTATGAGTACACCGGACAGGACTCGCCGGGAACATGCTAGTTGGTCTTATACCTGACGTCAGATAGCAGTTCCCTGGTGACATGTATACAGGTTAGTTCATCGACCTGCGAATCGTCATTTGTCTCGTGTTGAGTTCCCTTTGTACTTGATTACTACCCTACCACGCTCAAAGGGAGACGTGCAAACAGGTTTTGTAGTGGGTACAGTCCCGAGGGCACATGGAGGCAGTGAGCGGATCTTCAGGGGTTCGTCTCTCCCGGTATTGGGGGTGAGGTCGCGCTGTGTTTAGGAGGAGCCATTACACGAAGTCCTTGGCCAAGGCAGGAGATTTTACTGGTAGGTATTCCAGTAGTATCTCAGGGTGTTTCTGGGCTTCACTCCGACACGACTTGTA
The DNA here is from genome assembly GCA_030015575.1 of Agapanthus africanus. Lineage (NCBI taxonomy): Eukaryota > Viridiplantae > Streptophyta > Magnoliopsida > Asparagales > Amaryllidaceae > Agapanthus > Agapanthus africanus. Next base: position 93,680,144 of record JASDDO010000006.1, on the reverse strand, counting down.
CCGCTTTTGGGGGTCTGACTTTTGCCAACCCCCTAGGCCCGCCATGCGATGCTCATAGACAAAACGGACCGGACTGTACGGATATTGTCACTGACAGGCTCAGTAGGGTGTCAGGATGAGTTTTCCTCATCGACGTCCATTTTGGTCAATACCTGTAGCCCGTTACGTATAGAAAATACCTCTGACGTGCTAGTGGTTTAATCCACAACCAAGGTGTTGATGAGTCTTTAGAGTCCCCCACATTCAGTTACTCAAGTTTCGGGCGAAACGCTGTAGAGACCGTATGGAGATATGGCAGGGTTCGATCAGATACGTGCGGTATTGCACGGATCAGGATCGGACGGTTAGTACTAGAGGCCGTATGGAGATATGGCAGGGTTCGATCAGATACGTGCGGCATTGCACGGATCAGGATCGGACGGATAATACTAGCAGGCTTTGGTTTAAGCCGGATGCTAGTATTGTACTATGTAAAATTTTGTCTCATTCCATTTGTATTTTCGGTCGGAATACAAAATGCGGGTATGTATATACTGTAGCGGGGTTTTTCCTATAACTTATTACGGGATCAGTTTTTTGGAGTTGCCATTTTGTTTTCCGTTTTAGCCATATTTCTTTGTATCTTTCATTGGCTGAAGATTGTTGTAGGAAGGCTTATTTGCATTTGTGCAAATAAGCATTTTGGAGGGTGTTATTTGCATATCCTTGCTTCATGATGGTTGCACCATCATTTGACTTCTTTTTACCATGATGGCTTGACTTTTAATGTCATGATTGTTGATGATGATGAAGGGTGATGGTTGGTGGAGTGTTGGACTTGTTTGTGATGATTTCTTCTCTTGACCACACATCATTCCTTCTTGCATGATAGTGTGGCTCCCTCATTCTTTTCACACCACTCCCTTTTGTTTTCCTTTTGAGCTAGAGGCCGGCCACATGTGTGGGAAGGGATTTTTCCCTTTTGGTTGTGAGGAAAAAATGTTGATATACGTATTCTACAGAAAACCTTGGGCATGTCGACTCGCCAGCTTCGTGCCCGAGTTGCCTCGGTCCAGAGGTGGGAGCCCGTAAAAGAAGCCGGCGACGTGGTGCCCTTCCGGCGACTTGGTGGAGACCGGAGATACCGCGGGGAGATCGGGACGACGACGAGAAGACCGAAGGACACGGATCGCTCGGTATATCTCTCTACCCCCTTCTTGTTAGCTAGGACTAGTTTAATGGCACGATCCGGGTTTATAGTGCGCGGTGGTGCCGGTTTAAAAAGTTAAAGTAAATCATCGCTTCCGCATTACGGCGTCGGATTGACGGCCGGGGCGCCGCCGTGCACTTACAGTGGTATCAGAGCCTTGCCATTAACCTAGTCTAGCTTTGTTTAATGTGTTTACATTTTCGATCGAACAAAATTCCAAAACCGCGTTTTCATGTGCATCAGTTTCTGTCGAATTTTTTTTGGTTCCAAAAATTTTTCAGGTTGTTGCAGAATAATGTGCAGGGAATTCTAAGACTACTGTGAAATTTTGGTCACCTGAAACACACTATCCCACCGCGGAACCGCGGCCAAACCCATGCTTGGGCAGCGGTTCCGCCGCAAGAATTACTTTTTAGTGCATCAAAATTCTACAGTGAGTCTCTGTGTTGAAAATAGGGGTTTTGGAACATTCTTTTTGGGCCCAGACTTTCTGTAAGTGCTACAGTAGTGCTTGGGGCCCACTTGGGTAAATTTGATCGATCGAATATTTTAAACACATTAGTTCACAGTATTTACATTATATTTGCGACCGTGAATGTCACTTGATCGGTAAATCCTATCTAACTGCTATAGCCCGGTTAGACGGATTTGCGAACGTGAAATTCACGTTGATGTTCTGTGTATTGCTGTGATGTTGCGGATTGGTCGTGGGAGATAGCCTGGATGCAATGCTAGTACAGATTTGGTTGTATTATGTACATTTGATATTGCGGGGCGAGCGTCCGACATGTGTACTGCCGTCACTGCCTGATTGTATATTATTCTTTTGGGACACGACCAGGTTGAGGTCGATGTACCCGTTGTATGTATATTTTACTTTCTGTACTAGGATTACCCCAAGGTGGGGGTGCACGGATAGCCGAGTTCTAGAGGGCAACAGGCCCGCATCTCATGGCATTGAGACAGAGGGGGCTTCACTCTAGAATTGGCAGGCTATTTGCCGCACTCGTAGGGGGTACATGTTGACCCAGGAGGGGTGCCCAAGTTACCGGATTCCGTTGAAGTGCTAGGTGGTCCATTCATGTTGCTGAAGGGGGCTTCCTCGCTTCAGGTTTTGGCGGGTAACTTGCCGCGCCCGTAGGGGTCTAGGATTTCATTGCACAGGCTATCCACAAGACCAGGGGAACGTCGGGTTTCAGTAGCGGCTCTGTGAAACCCGGGGATCCCAGATATCTGTATTGTTCTGTGATGCTTTACATTTCTGTGATGTTGCATTTTATCACGCCTTGAGCGAAATATTATATATTGATATATATACTAGTAGATGTTGTATATGTTTTGCATCCGCGCAAGTCCAGTCCCCCGCTCTGTCGTTAGTTAAGTAACCTAACGGGTAATGACGGGACCCAGTGGCGAATGCGGATGGCATATACGTACATCATTATTTTCGTTCTTTATTGGTGTGATCAATTGATGGGACTGCGTTGATTTGGATCAATGCAAGTTAAAAACAAACATATTCTGATGTTGTTGGAACACTTTTCAAAAAGCTATTATTGCAAGGACGTTCTCTTTTGTTTTGCATCGTGGTATTCAGTTGGAATATCCTGCTCCTCAGTCGACGAGGCAAGGGCCGAGATCCCTTCACCAGGAGTGACCCCTTGGACAGAAGTTTGCGTCAGGGCAATAACTTCACTATAGCCGATTACTTTTGCTTTGCATCGTGGTATTCAGTTAGAATATCCTGCACCTCATTCAACGGGGAAAGAGCCGAGATCCCTTCACCGGGAGTGACCTCTTTAGCAAAGGTTTTCGCCACTATATTTTTATAAAAGCTATCTGATTGCTTCAACGATATCAAGTTCATTACGTTAAAGGTTTTCGCCAGAAACCATTCGTAGCCCTCCATCATTTCGGTTAAATATTCGGTAATATTCAAGCTATGTATTTTGACCTCACGCCAAGGCATAGTGATTGGTAGCTGCCGGATATTTATCTGTAGCATAGATAGATGCGTTGGTTTGGGACAGTCGTACTACTATTTTGGCCTACATCAAGGGTATGTACTGGTGGGTTCAAATTAACCGGGATAATGATGGGCAGAACTTGACATGTGACTTATGATATTTTGACCTCACGCCAAGGTCATAAGAGCATGGGGCAAAAATCACATCGGGAGTTTCTAAAGAAACTGAAACTTGCCAGATATGCGCATACCTTCTGGAGTGTGATAACGTGAGCGGATTCCGTCACATTATCATGCGATGATAGTTGGATCCCGATTCCCACTGATGAGTTTGTTTACTCCTCGGGTGATCCTGACTAATTCTTCTATCAGGTTTGGAGGAGAATTCGACGATACAGTGGGAGGTTTCCAGATTAGATAAAGTGATAACCATTCTGATCTAGGTTAGAGTGCATGCTGAGTGTTTCTTTTCTCTCTCTCTTGGCGGTGACCATTGACCCGACCCTAAGACTATGACTCAGTGACCAAAATTAACCGAACCCTTCTTAAACACTAGCTTTTGGATTGTCAGAGTTGCAAACCTCATTGCCACTCCTACTTTTACCTTTTTCTCCAAGACACCACGTATTACTACGAACATCCACTTCCATTGGACAAAACCATCGTATGGTTATATACGAACTCGAAGGAATTTATTCGAGGACGGTTTCCGGTTCTGGAGAAAACGAATAGGACTATTCAGTTTTCTTTTCCTTTTACCTTCTCTCAGGTTACGAGCACTCCTTGGTTTAGGAGATAATACACCTATTTCGCAAATTGGATAGTCTTCTTCCAAACCTTAGGCTGGTGTCGACCGGTAGGGAAAGAGAAAACCAATTAGCATAACAATGGTGTATAGAAGGTATTAAGTAAAGACATATCAAGGGATTAGTAAGAGGGCAAAGTAAATTGCGACTGCTATTCACGACCAAACAAAGTTTTTATTCGCCAATCCTAAATCACCTTTGTATTTCTCCTGAACACTCGTATCACTACGAAGATCCACAGTTTATTGGATACTCCATCGTATGGTTATATACGAACTCGAAAGGAACTTGTTCCAATTCGGGGATGGATTCTGGTTCAGGAGAAATAGGAATAAGGTTTATTCGGTTGTCTTTTATCTTCACCTTCTCTCGCATTGCGAGTGTTCCTAGGATTAGGACAGTACACCCATTATGCTTATTGGATAGTCTTCTTCCAAACCATAGGCAGGTGCCCGAACGGTAGGGAAGGAAGAAAACCATTTGGCCTAAAGGGGTGTACAGAAGGTAATGACTAAAGACATATAAAGGGATTTGGAAAGATGGCAAAGAATTACACGGTTACAGTTGTGAATCTGGATAATGGAAGAGGCATTACTAGGAATACCGGGATACCCCATCGAAACATTTCAATGTTTCAGTTTCACTGTGTATTGTTAAAGGAAAACTGATTTCCCAATCAGATCTTGCTCCAGGGTATGTATTACCAAGTATGATTCTCACATCTGTATTGTTTTACAGATGATGAGTGGGAGCAAATTATTGGGAATTAGGTGATCATCCTCATTATATCGGGATTCGTTGTAATTGGTGATATTTGAAGAAATCACCTGGGCTGTTTGCCGTTCGGCAAATATTTGGTTTTGAATATCCGCTGTTATGCACCAATTTCAAATCGATATATCTGTATGTCTATTTTCATAGAGTGAGGTATACCTTTTTGAAATTATGTCTATGACATTTACCTATATCAGTGGATGGTTAGGTAAGGAGTATTAAACAGCGGTGTAATTCTTCTTAACCATAAGTACAGTTTTCAACCTACGACACACAGGGGATTGAGTTATCAGACTCAAGGGATTTATACAGAGTATTGTATGTTTTCTAGAGTCCATTATGAAAGAGGGGTTGGTCCTCGTACTATTGTAACGTTTTGAAAATCGTTTCGGTGAAATTTCGGAAAATCGGTAAAATAAAGGGGTTTTCTGTAAAAAGTCAAAATGCAAATATCTTATTATAAAAATTAAATATACATATTCTAGCTATGTAATTGCTAGTATTTGGTGTTTATTGAGCCACTGGTGAAATTTCAAATTTTCTGAAAAAAATTATTTTATTATTATTTTAAGCCGTCACTAATACATTTAATTAGGGAAAATTACAAATTGGAATGAGTTGAAACAAATTTTGTGCATCATAAAACTTTAAATAAAATTTTATCATGTGGTTTTTGAAATGAAAACGTTTGCCAAAACGGTTTAGAAATTATCGAAGAAAAAGGCTTAAATAGTGAATTTAGTGTTAATGGATGTTTGGGGGTATAATACTTATCATTTTCCCTCATCCCACACACACACACACACTCACCTACCCCCATTCCCTCTGTGGCCGAACCCTTGCTGCCCAATTCCCCACTAGAGAAAAGAAAATTCCAAGCAAACAACAAAAGAAGAATGAATGAAGAAAAGAGTGAGTGTTGACTTTGGGTATGGGTTTTGTTTGACTTTTGCCACAAACCCATTCTCTCTCTCTCTCTCCTCACTCATTATCTCCCTAATCTGGCCGAGACCCCTCCTTGATCAGCCCCAAATTTTTCCACTTCATTTCCAACACAAAAGTGCTCAAAAAATTCAAGAAAGAGTCAAATTAAAACCTCATAAATCCCAAATCCAACAATTACCCATTATTCTTTAACCAATCTAGTGTGGATCTTGGAGCATGGAAGCAAGTTTTGGAGGCTAAGATTTTTGCAAGATAGATCTACAAATTGTGAGGTATAATCTTGCTCCAAGTGCTATCTTGTGATAATTGTTGTAATCAACTTAATTAGGTATCTAAATTGGTTTAATTTTCTATTTAGAAATTCAAGATTTGGGTTTTTTAAATAAGGTTAGGGTTTTTATAAAATGTTTATAATGTCATGGTGTAGTTAGCATATTAAGACATAGAAAACTTAATCTTGTTTCATCTTGCTAATTGCTACTTTTAGATTTGTCCAAATTGCATAATTTTGTAAACTAGGTTTTAAAACTTAAGTTAAATTGCTAGATAAAAATTCTAATTATGTTGGTTTGCAAACTAGATTTTTGTAATTAATATAAAGAAGTGAGATTAAAATCTAGTAAGTGTTTATGTGGCCTAATTAAGCTATTTAGCGAATATTTTGATAACTCGTTTTGCTTAAACATCAAGACTTGTATTAAAACGGTTAACGACCGCTAACTAGAGTTTTGGGAAATAAAACGATTTGTGTACTTTTATGGTTTTGACGAATTAAAAACCTATTCCTTATATAATTAGTGAGTTTTAAAACCATGATTGGCGTGTTTGAGTTTTTCACGATCACTCGGCGTTTGTACGCCGATGTGGAGGGTTTTGGGTTGATTTGTAAAAGCAAACCATAGGTTTTGACCTATGTTGATTTGTAAAAGCAAACCATAGGTTTTGACCTATGTGGGATTCGTGAGTAGTTTTGGTCATGAGTCGGATTTTAATGCGATACGGTGCGTTATGATATGTAGGTACCCCGTGTGGACTTCGAGACGACAAGCAAGCGCATGGCGACGTCGGCACCGGCGAGCGAGGACCAGGTGAGTAGATTTATATCTACGGGGAGAAGTCGGGTGGATGGCGTATAGCACCCCCGCAGTCCGTGGTGGTGTATACGGATGCGTATACACACCAACAATTATTATATGTTATTTGGGATTAATAACGATGTTTAGGATGGATATTGGTGTGTTGGATTATTTTAGTGTTGCGAACCCTAGGGGAGTGTTGCACTACACATACACACATACATACTTGCATACATTCCTATTTATATGTGCTTTTGGGATTCTTTATAGTTATGTGTTCACATGGGTATGGGACTATGTGTTCACATACGGATTTGAGGATGATACCTGGGATTGAGCTAAGTCGATGAGATTTGTTTTGTGGTTGTGATATCGGTGATATGGCAGGATTCGTACTTGAGGTACGTCCTGGTGCTATAGCGGATCTTGGGACGGCGATACGGGTGAATAGTGTTATGAATAAAATCGTCGACATGTGATCGTGATATGAGGCATGATATGCTAGGAATTTGATATTAGGCCGTATCGGACGATGTATACCCCTTGATGATGATGTGTGCTGACGATATCGGTTTGTACGAGATTGTAGTCAGATCATGAGTATATTGAGGATATTAGTATTGTACTACACATAGGTCAGTACCCTAGACTATGATCTTGGATAAAGAGGATACCAGAGGAATAGTGTGATGAATATGATATTGACCCGTACCCAGATTTGGGGATGCCGTACGATGGATTTACGTACGAGCTATATTTTGATGATTGATCCGCACTTTTGACTTGGGATGTCTGATTATAGATATGGTATCGGATATGATATTATTGAGGCGGGATCACCGACTAATATATATACAGGTATATATATATCGACTCAGATGTTAGGCGGTTTCCTTACCTGTAGTCCAACTTGTTAGCTTAGCCCTTTAGTTTAGTTTAATTGTTAGATTAAATTCGAATCCTACCTATTTCAAAAGCTTATGAATCGTGGGTATTTCAAAAGACAGGTCAAGGGATTCTACGGATATTTTAAAAGAAGTATCTTTTCCTAAAAACACCGTAACCCTTATTTTCAAAACACCGCGATTCGTGTTATTTCAAAAGGCACTATTGTAGGACTTATATTAGGATAATGCAGATTAATTATAGTTGCGTCTAGTATTCAGCTCCCGCTCATTTTTACTGTTCGCTCCGCATCGCATATTTATATTATAATTTCTTATTGCATTATTAATAACATGCTGTTAGGACACTAGCACCATTACCGATGACGCGTATGTACCACGTACACTTACTTGCCGGCTCACACACATCTTCATCAGTAATTGACATGTCACGAACACTTTAGAAAATACTATTTCATTTGACATAGGTTGTTAGCTAATAGTTTAAACATGATATTAGTGTACTTGCCTTATATGCTAGTTAGACATTGCAGTTATTGCCTACTACTTCATGCATGTTATTATTCACTGTTGTGTCGTATTCATGGATTCTCATGCCCATATTCACTGTTTACATGCTATTGATGACTTGGATTCGGATTTCATGAGATTTCTTGGATTTGGAGAAAAACCGCAAAAACATAAATAAACCTTTTCTCCCTTTTAAAATAAAAAGTGCAGTTTTCCCATGATGTATGAGTCGTCCACCATGAGTTTGCTGATGGATTTCGAGACCCGATTCGAGGAGTGGATGAACCGTTTCGGGTACATGGTGGGCCCGGTGCGGTACCCCGGGGCAAGAGGAATGTGTTGTTGACGTTGAGCCCGGCAGGGGAGCACTACCGACCGGTGATATTACCCGACGCGTCGGATATCCGGAGGATACCGTCGTGGTCCTGAGACGGATGGTAGGGGCCGGTCTGGATTGACGGCGTCCTGGATATTGAGATTTTGAGATATTGAGGTACAGAGAGTGTGATACAGAGATATCGAGATATTTGGACACTTGTTTTGTGTCGATGCTGGGCACTGTTTTATGCTGATTTCATTTATGGTACCTCACTTTTTTTAAAATACAGAAATCTCACTGATTTATGAAAGCAGTTTTCTTCAGTACTTGCATTCTTTTTCATACATTCATACATCATCCATATGATATATTGCTAGCCGATGCACTGACACGGGCACATGGGATTACACTTGGGATAGATATTTACCCTAGCCATGGTTATAGGCTGCTGGTTATATATTTGAGGATGTATTATGATCATATGACCTAGGATTGCGTTGTTCATGCGATTTCTATTCGTAGATGTTTTTTTCTATTCACGAGTTGGCAACTCACCCCCGTTGTGCCCCAGTTTCTTGCAGGTTTGCCGTACAGGTTTCATTACGGCTTTGCTGGCACTACTTCCTTTTCCGGGTGATTTGCTAGTAGGTGGGTTTATTTGTATCGTACCCCCCATTATATACCTTGTATATTATTACTCTGTTGTATCTAGAAGTTCCATCAACCAAACTTGTATTTATCTCAGATAGAGACCAGTGATGTTTATTCTTTCGACCTTAGAGTCACGCGTTGTATTTCTACGGATTTCTTGCTGTTTTGAGTTTCCTTTTGAGTTTTGATCCTCGCCCATGGCGTTGTATATTATATTGCTTGTGTTGTTATGACCGTCGATTGACGAAGAGTTAGCTCCCGCTTGGGGATGCCTTTTTATTAATTTCGTATACTATTCATGATGTATCCCGTTCGGGAGCCAGTATTTACAAAGGAGACTCTGCCGAAATTTTCAGGAAATACTTGATGTTTTTAAAACCGCATAACTCGGCTTATGCTATTAAAACTACTTGATTTTAGATTGGTTTTCCTTCACTCTACTACTTTTCTTGGTTTGGATTTCTGGGTTTTCGGCTTACTTAGATTACGTACGCCTTGAGACGTTTCGTAGTTTAAGTGCCGGTCATGTTCCGTACTTTCGGGTCGTGACAACTATTTTCGGTTTACTTATGACTTCTCCAGTTTTTAGACAGGTGTTTCGTGGAAAACACAGGGTCCGAATTTTGAGAAGTTATAGGTATATGAATAAAGTAGAGAACCAGGTATTGCAAGTATCGGGATTCTTCAAAGTGATCGAAGATGTAGATACTTGTGTATGATATTCAGTTGATAGTAATGATTAAGAGAACTTGCTTCTCTTTCGGGTTACTCATAATTGGAAGCATTCCAAAGTTGAGTAACGCTGATCGGCCTCTTTCCATTTAGTTGACATGCACTGGAGACAGCTGCATGATTTGAATCTGGTTCAATTAAATCAGTGCCTCTGGTTCTATATTGGATATAGTACAGTTCATATCTTAACATTGTTAAGGTACGGGGAGTTGTCCAGCTTATGATTAAAACCAGACACTGGACAACTCAAGGCATGTTTCTGTAATGGCTGTTTGTGGGTTGACCCAGGCTATGACGAGGGTTGACTTTCTACCATCTGGAAGATCAATAATGATATTGTTCTAGACTCGCCACAGTTTTAATAAAAATGGATTTTTTCAGAAAACAGTAGTGGGAGTATGGTAGAACTGGAAGTGATTCCAGAACCACAAACAATTACTGAAGATTTGATAGGAACCTAAAGATTCAATCTGGTTTGACATTCCATTGGCCACTCCTCAGATACGGTGGGTAACCTCAGGCACCCGAGAGGTACTCCGTTAGCCTCAAGGACGGTGACAGGGAGGTTCTTGTTTACCCAGACTTTCCATTGCTGTTGTTCCAGACTGTGAGACCCGGAAGGAGGATGAGTATAGCGTCGTTCTAAACCAGCTTTAGAAGTGTACGTGTATATGACTCTGCCAGAGGTTTGTCTTAGTCAGTGGGAGCAGCGGAAGCATTGGTGGACAGGTAGCTTATGTCTATTTATAGACTAAAGCAGATGTAGCGGAGATAGATCATCTATTTCTGACGTGACAGTCATAGGCTTGACTTCGTCAGAATAGGGGATGGATCTGTTGAGAAGGTAGTAGGGTGTGATGTCATGGTATTTGGATGACATACACAGAGTAGGAAGGGATATTCCTATACTACGATCGGTTATACTTTGGTCGTCACACAGTGTTTTCTCCACATGGGACTTGGACATTATATCAGACATACTGGTTACTAGATCTATGGTTTTAGATCTAGATTTGGGTGGTTTCCCAATCAGGGTACTTAGACAGCATTCTAAGATTATTTAGAATGGACGACTCCTGGCACAGTAGTGTACCTGCAGGTGATGGAGTCACCCTCTCTAAAGGTGTCTTACTGACTAAAGGGGAGAGGGATGTGCATGATTGGCAGATCACTTGCTCAGGAAATTGAGTCAATCATGAGATGTCAAGTACCACACTAGATGTTGTTCTTGCACTAGATGCAATAAGTTGACATTGATCTTATCCTAGAGAAACGGTCGGAAGCAGTTTTAGAACATAAGTGGATGTTCTAGGGATATGATAACGACAGCCTCATTCGGGAGACGGTTATCATTCCAGGCTTCCAAGGTGACCTGGACGACAAGAAGGTTGTCAGAGTTATAGTTTTCCATCTGACGAGGGGCAGTATTTTGGACAGGTGGTCCAAGGCAATACTGAGGGAGGCATGGCGCAGGATACTGATTAAGTTCAGTTGACGATACAGTCTAAGAAGTTTGGATTTGGAGTTCATTTATGAACTAGGTCCCATCAGACATCGAGACACATTCTGAGACAGGTATTGCTCATTTCGGGAGATGGTTTTCTCCTCGAACTTGAGATATAGGGAGACATAGAAAGAAACATCAGAGCGGATCCACTCGCTGAGGCTATTCCTCGAACTCAATAGTTTCGCAAACGGGATTTGTGAGACTGACTAGTAGAGGAGTTGGGTGTTCGGTATCACACGGGCTGTGAGTATAAGACATCGCAATAATTAGCCTTGAGTGCAAGTGGGAGATTGTTGGAGATAGTGCCCTCAGAGTCAATTATTGGATCACAGGCACGTGATTGCAATGATTGAGGGAGGACTTATTCCGATAGAAAAGTCTTACTCAAGATGATAGTATGCTATCTGGTTTACCTTTATCATTGTGTACTGCTTTAGGTGACCTTACAGGTCACTATTGCACGTTGATAGAGCCCCTAGGATTCATGCTTGACTGCCAGCAGTATGAGGGCGATCATATACGTGGGAGCTGGTAGTCTAAAAGCACATCCTTAAAAGGTCCCTAGTCATGGTAGTTTTGAGACAGGGCATCGATATTCCAGAGTAGATTAGTGTGTACAGTCGAGACCCCGACGAGGGGCGGCGGCCGGTCTCACAAGCCACTGGTGTCAGTTGGTTCACCTAAGATGTATACAGGTGCTCATTGGGTTATGAGTACACCGGACAGGACTCGCCGGGAACATGCTGGTTGGTCTTATACCTGACGTCAAATAGCAGTTCCCTGGTGACATGTATACAGGTTAGTTCATCAACCTGAGGATCGTCATTTGTCACGTGTGAGTTCCCACTGTACTTGGATTACTACCCTACCACGCTCAAAGGAGACGTGCAAACAGGTTTTAATTGGGTACAGTCCCGAGCCACATGAAGGCAGTGAGCAGATCTTCAGGGGTTCGTCTCTCCCGGTATTGGGGGTGAGGTCGCGCTGTGTCTAGGAGAGCCATTACACGAAGTCCTTAGCCAAGGCAGGAGATTTACTGGTAGGTATTCCAGTAGTATCTCAGGGTGTTCTGGGATTCACTCCGACACGACTTGTACCACTTTTTGTTAGTTGTATGTAGGCCCTAGAGGCCAGTATTGTACAGATGTTGTATATTATATTGGATGCTTGGACATATATAGAGATGACTTTCTTGCTCGATATGATAGTATGCTATCTGGTTACTCTTTATCTTAACATGTACACTAGTCTCTTTATACTGTCTTATAGTTACATGTTGGTAAAGCCCTTAGGATGTGTACTTGACTACCTGGACTATGATGCGGATCATACTAATGGGGACATGGTAGTCCATAAGTACATCCTTCAAGGTCCCTAGTCGTGGGTGTATCGAGACGGGGCATCGATATACCAGTGTAGACTAGCGTATACGCTTCTCGACCCATGTGATGGGCGATGGATGATCCCATATCCATTGGTGTTTGACATCAGAGATGGTGTACGGGTGCTCAGTGGAGACTGGGTACACTGGACGGACTCGCCGAGAACTCCCAGATGGTATTATACCTCACGTCAGATGGCAGTTCTCAGGTAACACTTTTACAGGATAGTCTGTAGACCCGAGATCGTCATAGAGTCTTGTGTGATTCCCACTGTGCTTTGATCTCCACCTTACCACGTCCATAAGGGCGTGCAAAACGGTGGCCTTTGGGCACAGTCCCGAGTCACATGGAGGCAATGAGCGATAGGAGGGGTTTCGTCTCTCCCGGTATTGGGGGTTGATGTTGCGCAGTGCTCGATTGGCCGTAGCAGGGAAGTCCCTGGCCAGGGCTGATCAGAGATTTGCTGGTAAGTGTTACCAGTAGTTTCTCGACCCGTTATGAGCCTCACATCGGCACGACTTATCGGGTTATTGGGGTCTGACGTTTACCACCCCTAGACTTGATGTGCGACATATCAGACGAAGAGACCGGACTGTGCGGTAAGTGTTACTGGTCGGATTCGCAGGAGTGTGAGCGGGCTAGCTCGTCGATCTTCTGATCGCTCAATACCCGGGTGGCCGTTACGTTTAGCAGACCGCTTGCGGCTTGTGGGTGCTTGATATGATCAACATCTGCTACCGGCGTATTGACGAGTCTTTAGAGTCCTACACAGAGGTTTCCTGGTTCAAGCGAAACGAAATAGGAGCGCATATGAGATATGTGCAGGACCGAGAATAATGCGTGTATGTGATACCGCATTTCATTCTCGCGATATATGTTTTCGATTGGTTATATTCGATATGACCTAGTTATCGAATCATTGATTCGATAAATCGATACATTGAATACTAGTCGGTCATGTGCGACATGACCGAATCATTGAATCAAATGTTGATTTAATGATTTAATGTATAATTATATATTTGATATATTACTTTGCATTAACTAGTATTGGTTCACTTTAAACGGATTTTTCTCACTTGATGCACATTGTATATGTGATATGCTTTTGTGCACTTTTTTGTATCATGTTTGATGATGCTTGATCATTTAGTTAAGTGTATAAAATTAATCCATGGTTAATTTGATAATTAGGGTTTTGCATATTCATTTATTTATTTATTTGTTTATTTATTTATTTGAAATGGATTAAGATAAGAATGGTGGCTTTATTTGTTTTATATTGAAGCTTCATGAAGCTTTGACTTTGCTAACCATCCTTATCTTCATGCTTAACCCTAACCCATCCAAGTGACCATGGTTAATTCTCTACACTTAACCCTAGTTCAAGTTATGATAAGTATTTGATTTAAATTTATTTTTATTACAAGACTTATCATATTCTTTTCTTGAGCTCATCTTCTTCTTCTTCTTCAAGCTTGCTACAACAATGGCAACTTGAGATCTAGTGAGATAAATCCAAATCTAAAGTGTACCCACCTCCTATTTCTTCACCCTCTACCTCTTGCCAAGTTGTTTTGGGTTTTACTTCACAAGTTTCACAAGTTTGCGAAGTCGGAGCTTGAATTAGTGAAACCTCGACGTAGATCGTCTTTGACACAAAGCCGACGAACTATTCCGCACATTATTCCGATGAAGCCGACGAATGAGTCGAGGGTTCGTGATGGACAGCGAGGGCATGATCACGTGGAGTTAAGGAGGTGGAAATCCGGATCTACAAAGGTTGTAGCATCTAACCCATAGTTAAATAGTTAACTAGTTTTCCATTTCGCCTAAACATCTAGTCTGAAGATCCGTAGTCTAGGGTTTCTCGGCACAAAAATTTTAAATTGGCATGTCCGATGCCTTGTGAGACCTTACTAGAGTGCCTAGGAACCTTTAACTGGTATCAGAGCCTAGCTAGAGCTTTAGGCGAAGTCCCGACGACGTTTGAAACCCGATCGAACCGAAATCCAAAACCTAAAAATGCTCTCTGGACTTTTTCTAAAAATTCGGATTTTTGTCAATTAAAAATATGTAGAAAATCAAGCAGGGTGTTATTAGAATTACTGTGAAACACGAGGGGCTAATTCCACTTTTCCACCGCGGAAGAGCGGCACATGCTAGGCATATGCGGCCCTTCCGCGGCCGTACTGTTCCCTTGCATAATTATTTCTGCACAGTAACTCTTGTAATATAATGCTATATTTTCTGGGATATTTTGTTGTGACTTAACAGAAGAGTATTTTGGGGTTGCTTTGGGGATTCATTTTTTCAATCGGGTTATCAAATTTTTGTCTGAGTGGATTTCCAGATAACTGTAGAATATGTTAAAGAGTTCGACCGGATATAAATACCCAGGTTTTCCCCTGCCGGAATATCCAAGTGTTGGATTATTGTGTGGTTTAAGGACGTTCTCAGTAGTGCAAGTAACGCGATGGTCCCTCTAGAAGACAACAAACCTTAACTCGATTATGTGACCGTCTTGAACTGCCCTTTGAACCTTCGGGTTTGGGGCAGTACGGCGTGCCACATGTGAGGCGTTGGCTTGACCCTTCTACGGCTGGACCGTTAGTACTGAGGTATGAAGTGAATGTCTTTGAACCTATTTCATGTGTTGATCGGTGTCGGGAAAACTTGGGTGTTCGAATGTTCGATCGGAAAGTTTGATATATTCTATTTATCCGGAATTGGATACAATAATTGGAATTCACAAACAGTTATGTGATAACTGAAAGAATGTTATAAATTTAGCAGTTTAGTCCCATATGATATTGAAAAGAGTTTTCGATAATGAGACTAAAATGCGGGATTTATATCTGTTAGGCATGTGATGTCTAAAGATGTTGCGGATTCCAATTGTTGTAGTTTTACACTTTCTTTTCTGTGACCGTAAGTGTAGTATGTTCATATCGCCGGTTTCGTTGCTATACGTCAACGACAATTGGGGTATGCGTACTTACTTACGTTGATGACATGAGATGTTATGTGTTGCTGGATATGTTATATTGGATCGTCGTGTTCGAATAGCCGGGGGTTTTTATGTGAGATGAGTGTTTTTCATTTTCATTCATGTATAAAACTTGTATGTAATATTCTTTCATTTGGGGCACTTCCAGGTAGCGGGAGATGTCACCTTTTGTATATTATTTACTTTTCCGCATTAGGATAGACCCAAGGAGGGGAGCACAAGTAACCGGGTTCTGGGGTGCAGTGGGAGACCAACTCGAGGAGTCGAGTCCGGGTCTCCTAACCCTAGAATTGGCAGGGTTGCTTGCCGCTCTTGTAGGGGTCTACGGGTGTGGGATTGGCTATTCATCACGACCGTGGAATCCGTATTTTATACTGGCTCGTATTGAAAACACGGACGTCCTAGTATATCCAATATTTCATATGTTTATTCTGCTGCGATATCTGTGATGCGATTCTGTGATGGATTTAGTATATGATATATATGATATATTATATAGACGTTACTTATGTTTTACACCCGCGCTAGCCCTGCCCTGCTCTGTCGTTAGTTACCTAACCTAACGGTGCACGAGGGGACATCGAGGCGAATGCGGATGGTATAAGTGTACGTCATATCTATCTGTGATGTTTAGGTATTTAAATGATGGGACTTCATTAATGTGATTAATGAAAGATAAGAAACCTAAGATGTTGTAGAATCGAATTTTAAAATAAAACAGGTAGCTACAGTTTCTTGCTTTGCACAGCGGTATATGCGATATACCCTGCACCTTATTCGATGAGGAAAGGACCGAGATCCCTTCACCGGGAGTGACTCCTTTAGCAGTAACTGGCAGATGCTACACACTCGGTTTGGCTTTGATAGCTTTTAAGAGTTTGTGCTTTGCACAGCGATATATATGATATATCCCGCACCTCAATCGACGAGGAAAAGACCGAGATCCCTTCACCGGGAGTGACTCCTTTAGAAAAACTAGAAAAGCCTCAAAATCACTCCATTTTAAAACTTCATTTGATTCTACAACGATATCAAGTTCATTACGCTCATGGTTTTTATGAAAAGCCTGCGTAGCCCTCCGTCATTTCAGATAAGTAGTAGTTAGTATTCGTGCTGCGTTTGTTGGCCTTTGTCAAGGCGCAGTGTGCGGTAGCTAACTGGTGCTTATCTGCTTGTGCATATGATGCAGATTGGATTAGGGTAGTCGTGCGACCTTGTTGGCCTTTGTCAAGGGCCGTGCGGGTGGGTTTATTTCGATCAAGAAATGACGGGTTGAACTTGACTAGCATCCTATGGTTTGTTGGCCTTTGTCAAGGTCATAGGAGGTTAGGGGCAAAATATTATCGGGAATTTCAAGTGTTGAAATTTGCAATGAGATTGCATACCTTCTATGGGATAGTTGGATCCCGATACCCACTGCGAGTAAGAGTTACTCCTGGGAGAGTTTTACACATTGCAATTAGCTGATCAAGTAGGTGTCTAGAAAGGTGTCAACGGGGTTACGCCTCTGGGAAAACGAGGTTTACATTAATTAGGTTCGTGCGAAAGCACGGGGGACCTCCCTCAAAGTACCGACACTGGCCTGGCTGAAAGATTGGCGAACTTGTAGTGTGTAATTAATCCCGGCTAGTCTTTCCTTTTAGGGTTTGAAGGAAGATTTGATAAAAAGCAGTGGGAGCCATCCTGATTAGATAAGATAATAACCAATCTGATCTTGCATGAGCATACGCTAAAGTGTTTTCTTCTCTCTCTCCAGGTAGCGACCAGTTCATGCCTTAATCAAGATAATAATATGGATGTATTGACCGAACCCGCATGTTATACTGTGCTGGGGAACGTTGGTTCCGTTCTTTCTTATAAGAGTTATAGGAATGAACAGGATATAGGGGAATACCAGGATTCCCATGCCACCCGAATGAAGAAAGTACATGTTGATGCATTTTCTTCGGGTGTGTTCGTTACTGAGAACTGTTTCTCTATTTGCTCTATGTCCTGGGTATTGGATACCGGGTCGGGATCCCATATATGTAATCAGTTACATGGGCTAAGGAAAGGTAGAGAACTTGGAGAAGGTGATAAAGACATTAGAGTTGGAAATGGTGCAATTGTTGCAGCTAAGACTGTCGGGGAATATCACCTTGTATTACCAACTGGTAATACATTAGTTCTGAACGAATGCTATTACATGCCGAACCTGATATGCAACATTATATCGGTTTCTTTATTAAGTAAAGAGGGATATAATTTTGTATTACAGGACAATGTTATGAACATTTTCCGTAACCAAAAGTTGGTTGGATCAGGCACGTTCTGCAATGGCATTTATGTTCTAAATCAATCAACGGTTCTGAGCATAACAAACACACACAAGAGGAAGAGTTCTGAACTCAACGAATCCTTCTTGTGGCATTATAGACTGGGTCACATCAATGCGACACGACTAGCTAAGTTGCATAAAGATGGATATTTAAATCCGTTTGAATTTTCATCTTATGACACTTGCCAGTCATGTCTCAAAGGCAAGATGACCAAGACTCCGTTTACGGGACACGGAGAAAGAGTTACCGAACTCTTGGGACTTATACATAGTGATGTATGTGGTCCCATGTCTACACATGCCAGGGATGGTTCTTCATACTTCATTACATTCACTGACGATCTCTCTAGGTTCGGGTATGTGTTCCTGATGAAACACAAATCAGAAGCTTTTGAGAAATTTAGGGAATATAAACAAGAAGTTGAGAACCAAACCGGAAAAAGTATTAAAATCCTACGATCTGATCGAGGAGGGGAATACTTGAGCAATGAATTCCTGGACTTCCTAAAAGAGAATGGGATTCTCTCTCAGCTGACTCCTCCATATACACCACAGCACAACGGTGTATCTGAACGGAGGAACCACACCCTATTAGATATGGTGCGCTCTATGATGAGCATAGCTGAGTTGCCTATTTCCTTCTGGGGTTATGCGTTGGAGACAGCAGCATACCTATTGAATCAAGTTCCATCTAAATCTGTACCTACCACACCATATGAGATATGGAGTGGGAAGAGACCATGTCTTAAACGAGTTAAGATATGGGGTTGCCCGGCCTATGTCAAAAGACAAAATCCGGACAAACTCGAGGCACGGTCAGTTCTATGTAAGTTTGTGGGATATCCCAAACATTCACATGGATATCTTTTCTACCATACAGAGGAACAAAAAGTGTTTGTTTCTCGACATGCCACCTTTTTGGAAAAGGAATTTCTTGCAAAAGAAATTAGTGGCGGTGAGGTAGAACTGGAAGAAATTCCGTCTACACAAACTCAAACTGAAGATTTAGTGGAACCAGAGGATTCGGTAGTACCCGACGAACCCCAGCCTCTCCGCCGATCTGGTAGGGTTTCTCGTCCACCTGAGAGATACTATGGTTTTCTCATTGATGGTGGGAGCGAGGATTGCATCATGGAGGATGATGACCCAACTAGCTTCGAGCAGGCCATCACGAGTGGGGACTCAGTGAAATGGCTGGATGCTATGCGGTCCGAGATGAATTCCATGTACACCAACAAAGTATGGACTTTGGATGTTGCTCCTAAAGGGGTAAAACCCATTGGGAGCAAGTGGATCTTCAAGAAGAAACTTGGTGTAGATGGGAAAGTGGAGACTTTCAAAGCTAGACTTGTAGCAAAGGGTTTTCGTCAAAGACCAGGTGTGGACTATGAGGAGACCTTTTCTCCAGTGGCTATGCTTAAATCCATCCGGATCATGCTTGCCATCGCTGCATATCATGATTACGAAATCTGGCAAATGGATGTTAAGACCGCCTTTCTAAACGGTGATTTGGAAGAGTGCGTGTACATGACTCAGCCAGAGGGCTTCGTAGACAGTGGGAGCAGCGGGAAGGTGTGCAAACTGCTTAAATCCATTTATGGATTAAAGCAAGCATCGCGGAGTTGGAACATCTGCTTTGACGTCGTTATCAAAGAGTTTGATTTCGTCAAAAATCCAGATGAACCTTGTATTTACAGGAAGGTGGCAGAGAGTAAGGTTGTCTTTCTAGTATTGTACGTGGACGACATACTCTTGATAGGAAATGATATTCCTATGCTGCAATCGGTTAAGCTCTTCTTATCACAAAGATTCTCAATGAAAGATCTTGGTGATGCCTCCTGCATATTGGGAATAAGGATCTATAGAGATAGATCCAAACGGATTTTGGGATTGTCCCAATCCAGGTACATTGACACCATACTAAAGAGGTTTAGTATGGAAGAGTCCAAGCGTGGGAACTTACCCACGATCTCTGGAGTCACTCTCTCCAAAGAGATGTCTCCCAAGACTGATTTGGAGAGAGCTCGCATGCAAGGGATACCCTATGCTTCAGTAGTAGGCTCTATCATGTATGCGATGCTATGTACCAGACCCGATGTAGCATACTCACTAAGTATAGTGAGCAGGTATCAAGCTGATCCTGGAGAGAGTCACTGGACAGCTGTGAAGAGAATTCTCAAATGCTTGCGAAGGACTAGAGACATGTTCTTGGTGTATGGTAACGGAGAACTCCAAGTGGAGTCCTTTACCGATTCGAGCTTCCAGAGTGATAAGGACGACTCTAAGTCGCAGTCGGGCTTTGTCTTTACCCTTTACGGAGGGGCGGTTAGCTGGAAGAGTTCCAAGCAGGAAACCGTGGCAGACTCGACGATGGAGGCTGAATACATCGCTGCCAACGATGCTGCTAAAGAAGCTGTTTGGATCAAGAAGTTCATTACTGAACTTGGAGTGGTTCCATCCATTGAGCATCCAATACCTTTGTATTGCGATAACAATGGAGCAGTGGCTTTGGCCAAGGAACCCAGGTCCCATCAGCGATCCAGGCATATTCTGAGGCGGTATCACCTGATCCGGGAGATAGTTGATCGCCGGGAGATCGAGGTCAGGAGAGTTGACACGAAGAATAACACGGCGGATCCACTCACGAAGGCCATTCCTCAGACGCAGTTTGAGAGACACTTCGGGATGCTCGGTATGCGATACTACAGCAGCTGGCCCTAATGCAAGTGGGAGATTGTTAGTTGTATGTATGCCCTAGAGGCCAGTATTGTACAGATGTTGTATATTATATTGGATGCTTGGACATATATAGAGATGACTTTCTTGCTCGATATGATAGTATGCTATCTGGTTACTCTTTATCTTAACATGTACACTAGTCTCTTTATACTGTCTTATAGTTACATGTTGGTAAAGCCCTTAGGATGTGTACTTGACTACCTGGACTATGATGCGGATCATACTAGTGGGGATATGGTAGTCCATAAGTACATCCTTCAAGGTCCCTAGTCGTGGGTGTATCGAGACGGGGCATCGATATACCAGTGTAGACTAGCGTATACGCTTCTCGACCCATGTGATGGGCGATGGATGATCCCATATCCATTGGTGTTTGACATCAGAGATGGTGTACGGGTGCTCAGTGGAGACTGGGTACACTGGACGGACTCGCCGAGAACTCCCAGATGGTATTATACCTCACGTCAGATGGCAGTTCTCAGGTGACACTTTTACAGGATAGTCTGTAAACCCGAGATCGTCATAGAGTCTTGTGTGATTCCCACTGTGCTTTGATCTCCACCTTACCACGTCCATAAGGGCGTGCAAAACGGTGGTCTTTGGGCACAGTCCCGAGTCACAAGGAGGCAATGAGCGATAGGAGGGGTTTCGTCTCTCCCGGTATTGGGGGTTGATGTTGCGCAGTGCTCGATTGGCCGTAGCAGGGAAGTCCCTGGCCAGGGCTGATCAGAGATTTGCTGGTAAGTGTTACCAGTAGTTTCTCGACCCGTTATGAGCCTCACATCGGCACGACTTATCGGGTTATTGGGGTCTGACATTTACCACCCCTAGACTTGATGTGCGACATATCAGACGAAGAGACCGGACTGTGCGGTAAGTGTTACTGGTCGGATTCGCAGGAGTGTGAGCGGGCTAGCTCGTCGATCTTCTGATCGCTCAATACCCGGGTGGCCGTTACGTTTAGCAGACTGCTTGCGGCTTGTGGGTGCTTGATATGATCATCATCTGCTACCGGCGTATTGACGAGTCTTTAGAGTCCTACACAGAGGTTTCCTGGTTCAAGCGAAACGAAATAGGAGCGCATATGAGATATGTGCAGGACCGAGAATAATGCGTGTATGTGATACCGCATTTCATTCTCGCGATATATGTTTTCGATTGGTTATATTCGATATGACCTAGTTATCGAATCATTGATTCGATAAATCGATACATTGAATACTAGTCGGTCATGTGCGACATGACCGAATCATTGAATCAAATGTTGATTTAATGATTTAATGTATAATTATATATTTGATATATTACTTTGCATTAACTAGTATTGGTTCACTTTAAACGGATTTTTCTCACTTGATGCACATTGTATATGTGATATGCTTTTGTGCACTTTTTTGTATCATGTTTGATGATGCTTGATCATTTAGTTAAGTGTATAAAATTAATCCATGGTTAATTTGATAATTAGGGTTTTGCATATTCATTTATTTATTTATTTGTTTATTTATTTATTTGAAATGGATTAAGATAAGAATGGTGGCTTTATTTGTTTTATATTGAAGCTTCATGAAGCTTTGACTTTGCTAACCATCCTTATCTTCATGCTTAACCCTAACCCATCCAAGTGACCATGGTTAATTCTCTACACTTAACCCTAGTTCAAGTTATGATAAGTATTTGATTTAAATTTATTTTTATTACAAGACTTATCATATTCTTTTCTTGAGCTCATCTTCTTCTTCTTCTTCAAGCTTGCTACAACAATGGCAACTTGAGATCTAGTGAGATAAATCCAAATCTAAAGTGTACCCACCTCCTATTTCTTCACCCTCTACCTCTTGCCAAGTTGTTTTGGGTGTTTACTTCACAAGTTTCACAAGTTTGTGAAGTCGGAGCTTGAATTAGTGCAACCTCGACGTAGATCGTCTTTGACACAAAGCCGACGAACTATTCCGCACATTATTCCGATGAAGCCGACGAATGAGTCGAGGGTTCATGATGGACAGCGAGGGCATGATCACGTGGAGCTAAGGAGGTGGAAATCCGGATCTACAATGGTTGTAGCATCTAACCCATAGTTAAATAGTTAACTAGTTTTCCATTTCGCCTAAACATCTAGTCTAAAGATCCGTAGTCTAGGGTTTCTCGGCACAAAAATTTTAAATTGGCATGTCCGATGCCTTGTGAGACCTTACTAGAGTGCCTAGGAACCTTTACTTTTGGGGGTCTGACTTTTGCTAACCCCCTAGGCCCGCCATGCGATGCTCATAGACAAACGGACCGGACTGTACGGATATTGTGACTGACAGGCTCAGTAGGGTATCAGGATGAGTTCGCTCATCGACGTCCCTTTTGGTCAATACCTGGTAGCCCGTTACGTATGGCTAATACCTCTGACGTGCTAGTGGTTAAATCCACAACCAAGGTGTTGACGAGTCTTTAGAGTCCCCCACATTCAGTTACTCAAGTTTCAGGCAAAACGTTGTAGAGGCCGTATGGAGATATGGCAGGGTTCGATCAGATACGTGCGGTATTGCACGGATCAGGATCGGACGGTTTGTACTAGAGGCCGTATGGAGATATGGCAGGATTCGATCAGATACGTGCGGTATTGCACGGATCAGGATCGGACGGATAATACTAGCAGGCTTTGGTTTAAGCCGGATGCTAGTATTGTACTGTGTAGATTTTGTCTCATTGCATTTGTATTTCGGTCGGAATACAAATGCGGGTATGTATATACAGTAGCGGGGTTTTCCTGTAATTTATTACGGGATCAGTTTTTTGGAGTTGCCAGTTTGTTTTCCGTTTCAGCCATATTTCTTTGTATCTTTCATTGGCTGAAGATTGGTGGAGGAGGGCTTATTTGCATTTGTGCAAATAAGCATTTTGGAGGGTGTTATTTGCATATCCTTGCTTCATGATGGTTGCACCATCATTTGACTTCTTTTGACCATGATGGCTTGACTTTTAGTGTCATGATTATTGATGATGATGAAGGGTGATGGTTGGTGGAGTGTTGGACTTTGTTTGTGATGATTTCTTCTCTTGACCACACATTATTCCTTCTTGCATGATAGTGTGGCTCTCTCATTCTTTTCACTCCACTCCCTTTTGTTTTCCTTTTGAGCTAGAGGCCGGCCACATGTGTGGGAGGGGATTTTCCCTTTTGGTTGTGAGGAAAAATGTTGATCTCATTCTCTGCATGCTACATTTTTCTCACCTCTCTCCAAATTCATTTCCTCCACAAAAGAAAAGGCAACTTCCTACAACCCCAAAATGAGACATGAGTTCTACATGTATTCTACAGCAAACCTTGGGCACGTCGACTCGCCAGCTTCGTGCCCGAGTTGCCTCGGTCCAGAGGTGGGAGCCCATAAAAGAAGCCGACGACGTGGTGCCCTTCCGGCGACTTGGTGGAGACCGGAGATTCCGTGGGGAGATCGGGACGACGACGAGAAGACTGAAGGACACGAATCGCTCGGTATATCTCTCTACCCCCTTCTTGTTAGCTAGGACTAGTTTAATGGCACGATCCGGGTTTATAGTGCGCGGTGGTGCCGGTTTAAAAAGTTAAAGTAAATCATCGCTTCCGCATTCCGTCGTCGTATTGACGGCCGGGGCGCCGCCGTGCACTTACACTTAGGATGTGTACTCGACTTCCAGGACTATGATGCAGATCATACTAGTGGGGCATGGGTAGTCAATGAGTACATCCTTCAATGTTCCTAGTCGTGGGAATATCGAGACGGGGCATCGATATTCCAGAGTACACTAGCGTATATCTTCTCGACCCATGTGATGGGCGATGGATGATCCCATATCCATTGGTATTTGACATCAGAGATGGTATGCGGGTGCTTAGTGGAGACTGGGTACACTGAACGGACTCGCCGAGAACTGCCAGATGGTATTATACCTCACGTCAGATGGCAGTTCTCTGGTGACACTGATACAGCTTAGTCTGTTGACCCGAGATCGTCATAGAGTCTTGTGTGTCTCCCACTGTGCTTTGATTTCCACCCTACCACGGCTCTACTGAGTCGTGCAAACAGGTGGTTTTTGGGTACATTCCAGATTCACATGGAGGCAATGAGCGATAGGAGGGGATTCGTCTCTCCCGGTATTAGGGGTTGATGTTGCACTATGCTCGACTGGCCATAACTGGAAATCCCTGGCCTGGGTTGCACTGATTTACTGGTAAGTGTTATCAGTAGTTTCATGCTTGTTATGGACCTTACATCGGCATGACTTATCAAGCTACTGGGGTCTAACGTTTACCACCCCTAGGCGAGATATGCGACATATCAGACGAACAGAACGGACTCTACGGTAAGTGTTACTGGTTGGATTCACAGGAGTGTGAGCAGGCTTGCTCGTTGATCTTCTGATCGCTCAATACCCGGGTGGCCGTTACGTTTAGCAGACCTCTTGCGGCTTGTGGGTGTTTGATATGATCATCACCTACTGCCGGCGTATTGACGAGTCTTTAGAGTCCAACACAGGGGTTTCCTGGCTCAAGCGAAACGAAATAGGAGCGCATATGAGATATGTGCGGGACCGAGAATAATACCAGTATGTGATACTGTATTCTATTCTCGCGATTTGTATCATCGGGCGGTTATATGAGATATAGCCGGGTTACCGAATCAAGTGTTGATTCGATACATTGATACACTAGATATTAGTCGGTTATATGCAATATGAACGGATCATTAAATCAAGTGTTGATTTAATGATTTAATGTATAATTATATATTTGATATATTACTTTACATTAACTAGTATTGGTTCACTTAAGATTGTCTTTCTCATTTTTTGTGCACAAGTTGTATATATGATATATTTTTGTGCACTAGTTTGTATCATGTTTGATGATACATGCAAACTTGGGTGTGTGTATGACTTACACCATATTTAGGTTAATAGTTAGGGTTTTATTTATTTTATTTATTTTGGCAAAAATAAAATGGTGGCTTTCTTTGTTTTATGCTTGAAGCTTCATGAAGCTTTTTAGCATCATTGAAAAAGTCAAACCATTTTGTTTTGTTCTTTGACCTAACCATCAACCTAAACTCTAGTTTAGTCTCTACAATGGTTTACTCACCCATGGTTGCAACATGATAGACTTCACTTGATTATTCAATTATTATTATTCATATTCTTTTCTTCTTCATCTTCTTCTTGAAGTGAAGAAAGTTTTCTTGAAAATTTTCAAGTGAAGAAAAAGAGTGAGAAATCCAAATCCAAAGCAAACCCACTTCCTATTTCTTCATCATCTACCACTTGCCATGTTGTATAGGGTGTTCTCTTCACAAAGTTCTTGACCAAGTGAAGGAATAGCTTGAGTTTTAGTCTCCCCAACGTAGATCATCTTTGGCCTCGAAGTCAACGACCTAGCCCGCTCTTTTCTCCGATGAAACCAACGCTAGGGTTCGGGTTCCCGATGATCGCAGCGAAGGGACGTCAACACGGAGCTTTAGAAGTGAAGGACCGGATCTACAAAGGTTGTATTCCCATTCACTTAGTAGCAAAGTAGTTTGCTTGCTTGTAGTTTCGCCTTACCTCTTGTTAACGATCTTGCATAGAGTTGTTAGGCACACAAAAATTTGATTTTGGCATGGTTGATGCATTGTGGAACCTCATGAGTGTGCCTAGTAACCCTACAGTGGTATCAGAGCCAAGCTAGAGCTTTAGGCGATGTCTAGATGAAGTTTAAAGTCCAATCGTACCCGGAAACCCCGATGTTTACCCTTCTCTGTAAATTTTTCAAAACTGTGGTTTTTTATGAATTAAAAATGCTCAGAAAAACAAGAAGGAAAAACTAAGAATTACTGTGAAGTATGGTCCACTAAGTAAATTATTTGACCGCGGAGCCGCGGCCAAACTAAGGGTTTGGCGGCGGTTCCGCGGCCAAAATTTGGACTTAGTCCCTCATATTTCATATATTTATTCTTAAGACCTTTCTTGTCATTTTTTTCTGGGAATATTTTTATTCCACTCAAGTGTTGAGTTTTATAGGGTTGTATTGGGGACTCGATGATTCGATCAGATAATTTAACTTCGTTTAGTTTTGTACGGATAATTTTTAGAAACTGTTAAAAAGTTCGAACGGATATCAATAACTCACTTTTTCCCCAGTCGGAAAATTTATCAAAAGTTGGATTTTTTCCCGAGTTTAAGAACGTTCTAAGTCGTGCAAGTAACGCGATAGACCAACTAGAAGACAACAAAGCTTAACTCGATTATGTGACCGTCTAGAACTGCCTTTTGAACCTTAGGGTTTGGGGCAGTACGGCGTGCCACATGTGAGGCGTTGGCTTGACCCTTCTACGGCTGGACCTTTGGTACTGTGGCATGTGATGGATGTTTTTAAACTGATTTCAAGTGTTGAGATATATTGGGGAAATCTTGGGTGTTTGATTATTCGATCGGAAAGTTTAACATTGTCTATTTATCTGGAATGTGATACAATAATTGGACTCAACAACATTTGAATATTATAAATCTAGCAGTTTATTCTCACTTGATCGGTTGCCACGGGATTTTGATGTGATCAAAAGTCCGTAGCAATCACGTTACGTACGCGGATACTCGCCGGGTAAACTTAATAGAAAGCTACACCCCATAGCCCCGACCAAGTGACTGTAGGAAAACCCCGTCGCCAAAAGCATCCATTCGGGTGCTCGCGGCAGCGGTGTTCCGCCTTAGTGCACTTCGTCGACGGTATCGGGGGTGCGGCCGTCTACTAAAGTTTGCGACGAGCATTCGATCAGGATGTCGGGAATCTTGTTGAATTGCCCGACTTGATATTGAAAAGAGTTTTCGATTGTGAGACTAAAATGCGGGGTTTATAATTGTTAGGCATGCGATGTCTAAGGAATTCATTTGGTTAGGCATGCGATGTCTATGAAGATTGCGGATTCCAACTGTTGTAGGTTTACACTTTCTTTTCTGCGACCGTAAGTGTAATATGTGATATCGCCGGTTTCGTTGCTATATGTCAACGACAATTGGGATGGGCATATTTACTTACGTTGATATCATGTGATGTTATGTGTTGCTGGATATGTTATATTGGATCGTCGTGTTTGAATAGCCGGGGGGTTTTATGTGAGATGAGTGGTTTTCTTTTTTCATTCATGTAAAAAACTTGTATGTAATATTCTTTTATTGGGGCACTTCCGGGTTGAGGATGATGTCACCATTGTATATTATTTACTTTTCCGCATTAGGATAGACCCAAGGCGGGGAGCACAAGTAACCGGGTTCTAGGGTCCAGTGGGAGACCATCTCGAGGAGTCGAGTCCGGGTCTCCTAACTCTAGAATTAGTAGGGTTGCTTACCGCTCTCGTAAGGGTCTAGGGTTGTGGGATTGGCTATTCATCACGACCGTGGAATCCGTGTTTTATACAGGCTCAAAATAAAACACGTACGTCCTAGTATATCCAATATTTCATATAATATTTTCTGTTGCGTTATCTGTGATGTGATCATGTGATTTGTTCAGATGGATATTGTATATAGTATATATGGTATATTATATAGACGTTGCTTATGTTTTACACCCGTGCTATCCCTGCCCCGCTCTGCCGTTAGTTACCTAACCTAACGGTGCAGACGGGACATCGAGGCGAATGCGGATGGCATAAGTGTACGTTATATTTATCTGTGATGTTTAGGTGGATTTAAATGATGGGACATTCATTAATGAGATTAATGAAAGAAAATAAAGCTAAAAGATTTTATGGAATCGAATTTCAAAAAAAAATAAGTTAGCTCTAGTTGTTTCTTTGCATAGCGGTGTTCCTTGTAGAACATCCAGCACCTTATTCGATAGGGAAAGAGCCGACGATCCCTTCACTGGGAGTGACCTCTTTAGCAATAACTAGCAGATGCTACAACCTTTTGTTTGTCTTTTGATTGCTTTTCTAGTTCTTGCTTTGCATAGTGGTATTGTGAATATCCTGCACCTCATTTGACGAGGAAAGAGCCGAGATCCCTTCACCGGGAGTGACCTCTTTAGCGAAGCTAGTAAAAGCCTCAAAAGCACTCCATTTTTAAAACCATTTGATTCCGCAACGAGATCAAGTTCAAAGCGTTAAAGGTTTTCATAAAAACCATCCGCAACCCTCCGTCATTTTAGGAAGTAGAGTACTTAGTATCCGTGCTGTGTTTGTTGACCATAGTCAAGGCACAGTGTACGGTAGCTAAGTGATGTCTTCCTACACCGCATATGATGTGATTAGTTAGGACAGTCGCGTGACTTTGTTGACCTTAGTTAAGGGTCATGTGGGTGGGTCTAATTAATCATGAAATGACGGGTAGAACTTGACTAGTGCTTATGATTTGTTGACCATAGTTAATGTCATAAGTGCTAAGGATAAAACCTTTATCTGGAGTTTCAAGTGTTGAAATTTGCAATGAGATTGCATACCTTCTATATGATAGTTGGATCCCGATACCCACTGCGAGTAATTGTTACTCCTGGGAGAGTTTTGCACCTAACAATTAGCCGATCAAGTAGGTGTCTAGAAAGGTGTCAACGGGGTTACGCCCCTGGGAAAACGAGGTTTACTTTAATTAGGTCCGTGCAAAAGCACGGGGAACCTCCCTCAAAGTACCGGCACTGGCCTAGCTGAAAGATTGGCGAACTTGTAGAGTGTAATTAATCCCGGCTAGTCTTTCCTTTTAGGGTTTGAAGGAAGATTTGATAAAAACAGTGGGAGCCATCCTGATTAGATAAAATATATAACTAATCTAATCTTGCAAGAGCGCACGCAGAGTGTTTTCTTCACTCTCTCTCCAGGTAGCGACCATGTCACGCCTTAATAAAGATAATAATATGGATGTATTGACCGAACCCGCTTGTTTTACTGAGCTGGGGAACGTTGGTCCCGCTCCAACTTATAATTGTTATAAGACCGAGCAGGAAATAGGGGAATACCAGGATTCTCATGCCGCCCAAACGAAGTAAGTGCATGAGATGCATCTCCTTCGGGTGCGTTCATTACAAAGAAATGTTTCTCAGTATCCTCTGCGTCCTGGGTATTTGATACCAGATCAGGATCCCAGATATGTAATCTGTTACATAGGGCTACAGAAAGGTAGAGAACTAAGAACGGGTGATAAGTTTCATGAGACAGAAAATGGTGCAAGTGTTGCAGCCAAGTCTGTTGGTCACTATCACCCTGTATTACCAAAATACACTGATTCTGAACGAATGTTATTAGATACCGAACCTGATATACAACATCATATCAATCTCTTTATTTACTAAAGAAGGATATAATTTTGTATTGATGGATAATGTTCTGCCCATATCCTATATCAAGAGTTGATCGGTTCAGGCACATTATCTAAAAGCATATACATTCTAAATTAGACCACAGTTCTTAACGTACAGAACACACACAAGAGGAAGAGTTCAGAATTGAACGATTCCTTCTTGATGTATTGTAGACTAGGTCATATCAATGTGACCCGACTAGCTAAAGTTACATTTAGATGCATATTTAAATCAGTTTAAATTTACATCTTATGAAACTTGCCAGTCATGTCACAAAGATAAGATGACCATAGCTCCGTTTACTGAAAACAGAGAAAGAGTCAGTGAACTCTTGGGACTGATACATAGTGATGTATAAAGGTCCCCAGTCTACATATGCCACGACTGGTTCTTTGTACTTCCTTACATTCACTGATGATCTCTCAAGATTCGGACACATGTTCCTGTTGAAACGCATGTCTGAAGCTTTTGAGAAATTCAATGAATATAAGTCAGAAGTAGAGAACCAATATAGGTATAAGTATTATGTCCTATGATGAGATCAGGAATAAGAATACTTGTGCATGGAATTCTTGGACTATTCTAAAGGAGAATGAGATTCTCTCTCGGTGTTACTCCTCTGAATACACCACAGCACAATGGTGTATTGGGGCGGAGCAATCGTACCCTATATGATATGGTGCGCTCTATGATGAGTACTGCTGAGTTACCTATTTCCTTTTGGGGGTTATGCACTTAAGAAGCTGCATACCTATTGAATTAGGTTCGAATCAAATCAGTGTCTACCACTCCATATGAGATATGGTATGGGAAGAACCCATCTCTTAAGCAAGTTAAGATTTGGGGTTGTCCGGCCGGCCTATGTCAAAAGCAAAATTCGGACAAGATCGAGGCAAGGTCAGTTCTGTAGAACTGTAAGGAGTTCCAGTTATACAAACTACAGCTGATGATTTGATAGAACCAAAGGATTCAATAGTTTCCAACGAAGCTCAGCCTCTTCGCCGATCTAGTAGGGTTCCTCACCCACCTGAGAGATACTTCGGTTTCTCTATGACAGTGGGAGCGAGGATTGCATCATGAGATGATGACCCAACTAGATTCGAGCTGGCCATCAGGAGTGGGACTCTGTAAGAATGGCTGGATGCTTATCGATCTGAGATGGAATCCATGTACACCAACAAAGTATGGACTTTGGATGTTGTATCTGAAGGGTTAAATCCCCATCAGGAGCAAGTATATCTTGAGAAGATTACTTGGTGTAGATGGAAAAGTTGAGATTTTCAAAGCTAGACTTGTTAAAGGTTTTCGTCATCCACCAGGCATGGATAATGATGAAACCTTTTCCAGTGGCTATGCTTAAGTCCATCCGGATCCTACTTGCCATTGCTACATACCATGATTACAATATCTGGTGGTTGGGTGTCATGACTGCTTTTCTAAATATTGATTTAGAAGAGAGCGTCTATAAGTACACAGCCAGATGGCTTCATAGACAGTGGGAGCAGCGAAAACGTGTGCAAGTTGCTTTACAGGACAAAGCAGGCATCGCGGAGTTGGAACGTCTGTTTTGATGTGGTAGTCAAAGAGTTTGACTTCATCAAAATGGTAGATGAACCTTGTATATACAAAAAAGGTAGTAGAGAGTAAGGTGGTCAT
The DNA here is from genome assembly GCA_030015575.1 of Agapanthus africanus. Lineage (NCBI taxonomy): Eukaryota > Viridiplantae > Streptophyta > Magnoliopsida > Asparagales > Amaryllidaceae > Agapanthus > Agapanthus africanus. Next base: position 93,648,371 of record JASDDO010000006.1, on the reverse strand, counting down.
CCTCGTATTGTACGTGTACAACATACTCTTGATAGGAAAAGAGTTTCCTATGCTACGCACGGTCAATATCCTATTATCACATGGATTCTCCATATAGGATCAAAATGATACCTCCTAAATCCTGGGTTTTGGATCTATGAGATAGATCTAAATGGATGTTAGGATTCTCACTAGTTGTAGTGAGATGGTATCAGTTGATCCTGGGGAGAATCACTGGAAAGGCTCCAGGGTGATAAGGACGACTGAATGTCAATCGCAGGCATTGTCTTTACCCTCAGTAGAGGGACGGTATGTTGGAAGAGTTCCAAGCGAGATACCGTGGCAGACTAGACGATAAAGGATAGTGACATCGCTATGAAAGATACTACCAAAGAGGTAGTTTGGGTGTATATTAGTTCATGAGATGAACTAGGTTCCTGCCATTGTGTGACAATGGAAGTGTGGATTTGGCCCAGGAACCCCGGTCCCATCAGTGACCCAGACATATTCTGAGGCAGCATCACCTGATCATGGAGATAGTTATTCTCCGGGGTGATCGAGGTTTGGAGAGTAGACTCAGAGGACAACACGGCGGATCCACTCACAAAGGCCTTTTCCCAGAGAGAGACTTATATGGGATGGTTGAGTATGTGATACTGCAACCACTGCTATAGATGGCCCTAGTGCAAGTGGGAGATTGTTAGTTATATGTATGCCCTAGAGGCCTTTACTGTATATGGGATGTATATTGTAGTGGATGCTGGGACATATATAGGTAGGACTTTCTTGCTCGACATGATAGTACGCTATCTGGTTGCTCTATATCTTAACATGTATACTTGCAGTCTCTCTATTGCATGTTGATAAAGCCCTTAGGATGTGTGCTCGACTTCCAGGACTATGATGCAGATCATGCTAGTGGGGCCTGGGAAGTCAATGAGTACATCCTTCAATGTTCCTAGTCGTGGGTATATCGAGACGGGGCATCGATATTCCAGAGTAGACTAGCGTATATCTTCTCGACCCAAGTGATGGGCGATGGATGATCCCATATCCAATGGTGTTTGACATCAAAGATGGTATGCGGGTGCTCAGTGAAGACTGGGTCACTGAACGGACTCGTCGAGAATTCCCAGATGGAATTATATCTCACGTCAGATGGCAGTTCTCTGGTGACACTGCTACAGCTTAGTCTGTTGACCCGAGATCGTCATAGAGTCTTGTGTGTCTCCCACTGTGCTTTAATTTCCACCCTACCACGCCTCTACTGAGTCATGAGAACTGGTGGTTTTTGGGTACAGTCCCGATTCACATGGAGGCAATGAGTGATAGGAGGGGATTCGTCTCTCCCAGTATTAGGGGTTGATGTTGCGCTATGCTCGACTAGCCATAACTGGAAATCCCTGGCCAGGGTTGCACTGATTTACTGGTAAGTGTTATCAGTAGTTTCATGCTTGTTATGGACCTTACATCGGCATGACTTATCAAGCTACTGGTGTCTGACGTTTACCACCCCTAGGCGAGATATGCGACATATCAGACGAACAAACCGGACTGTGCGGTAAGTGTTACTGGTTGGATTCACAGGAGTGTGAGCAGGCTTGCTTGTTGATCTTCTGATCGCTCAATACTCGGGTGGCCGTTACGTTTAGCAGAACGCTTGCGGCTTGTGGGTGTTTGATATGATCATCACCTACTGCTGGCGTATTGACGAGTCTTTAGAGTCCAACACAGGGGTTTCCTGGCTCAAGCGAAACGAAATAGGAGCGCATATGAGATATGTGTGGGACCGAGAATAATACCAGTATGTGATACTGTATTCTATTCTCGCGATTTGTATCATCGTACGGTTATATGAGATATAGCCGGGTTACCGAATCAAGTGTTGATTCGATACATTGATATACTAGATATTAGTTGGTTATATGCAATATGACCGGATCATTAAATCAAGTGTTGATTTAATGATTTAATGTATAATTATATATTTGATATATTACTTTACATTAACTAGTATTGGTTCAGTTAAGATTGTCTTTCTCATTTTTTGTGCACAAGTTGTATATGTGATATATTTTTGTGCACTAGTTTGTATCATGTTTGATGATACATGCAAACTAGGGTGTGTGTATGACTTACACCATGTTTAGGTTAATGTTTAGGGTTTTATTTATTTTATTTATTTTGGCAAAAATAAAATGGTAGCTTTCTTTGTTTTATGCTTGAAGCTTCATGAAGCTTTTTAGCATCTTTGAAAAAGTCTAACCATTTTGTTTTGTTCTTTGACCTAACCATCAACCTAAACTCTAGTTTAGTCTCTACAATGGTTTACTCACCCATGGTTGCAACATGATAGACTTCACTTGATTATTCAATTATTATTATTCATATTCTTTTCTTCTTCATCTTCTTCTTGAAGTGAAGAAAGTTTTCTTGAAAATTTTCAAGTGAAGAAAAAGAGTGAGAAATCCAAATCCAAAGTGAACACACTTCCTATTTCTTCATCCTCTACCACTTGCCATGTTGTATAGGGTGTTCTCTTCACAAAGTTCTTGACCAAGTGAAGGAATAGCTTGAGTTTGAGTCTCCCCGACGTAGATCATCTTCGGCCTCGAAGTCAACGACCTAGCCCGCTCTTTTCTCTGATGAAACCAACGCTAGGGTTCGGGATCCCGATGATCGCAGCGAAGGTACGTCAACACGGAGCTTTAGAAGTGAAGGACCGGATTTACAAAGTTTGTATTCCCATTCACTTAGTAGCAAAGTTGTTTGCTTGCTTGTAGTTTCGCCTTACCTCTAGTTACCGATCTTGCATAGAGTGTTTAGGCACACAAAAATTTGATTTTGGCATGGTTGATGCATTGTGGAACCTCATGAGTGTGCCTAGTAACCCTACACCTAAGACGTATACAGGTGCTCATTGGGTTATGAGTACACCGGACAGACTCGCCGGGAACATACTAGATGGTATTATATATTTCGTCAGATAGCAGTTCCCTGGTAACATATGTACAGGTTAGTCTATCGACCTGAGATCTTCATTTGTCTCGTGTGAGTTCCCACTGTGCTTTGATTACTACCCTACCATGGCTCACAGGAGTCATGCAAACATGTTTTAGTTGGGTACAGTCCCGAGCCACATGGAGGCAATGAGCGGATCGGCAGGGGATTCGTCTCTCCCGGTATTGGGGGTGAGATAGCGCTGTGTTTAGGAGAGCCATTACACGAAATCCCTGGCCACGGTAAGAGAGATTTACTGGTAAGTATTCCAGTAGTTTCTCAAGGTGTTCTGGGCTACGCTCCGACACGACTTATACCGCTATTGGGGGTCTGACATTTACCAGCCCCTAGGCCCGATTTGCGATACTCATAGGCGAATAGAACGGACTTTACGGATATTGTCACTTACAGGCTCAGTAAGGTTTCAGGATGAGTTCGCTCATCGGCATCCCTTTTTGCTCAATACCTGGGCAGCCGTTACGTACAGCTAGTACCACTGACGTGCTTGTGGTTAAACCCACTGCCAGCGTATTGACGAGTCTTTAGTGTCCCCCACAGAAAGTTTCCCAAGTTCGGGCGAAACGTTGTAGAGGCCATATGGTTTTATGGCAGGGTTCGATCATATACGTGCACTTGTGCACGGATCATGATCGGACGGATAATACTAGTGGGCTTTGGTTTAAGCTGGATCCTAGTATTTGATTTGTTGGATTACTTTCATCTCGTTGCATTCGTATTCAGTCGGAATGCGGAAGCAGGTATGTATATACATATGAAGGGTATTCTTGTGGTCTGTCACGAGTTTACTTTAGTTGATGACATATCTTTTTGTTGGATTAAACATTTAGTTTAAATGTTTAGTGGAGGAACATGTGAGTGCAAGTTTTGTCCATATACATCATTTCATGCCACATACACATGGTGACTCATGGTCTTGGTTTGTGTGACCATTATTTTGACATGGATTGATTTTGGGGCTAATTATGATTAGTGGGGTATATTTTTGGAGAGAGAGGGAAGCCAAGTAGGTTTTTTGAGATTTTGGTTATTGATATTCTCTCTCTCTCTCAAAAATATCGCACACAACACAAGCCATTTCACTTCTTCTTCTCTTGAGCTCACATTCTCCTCTAATGGCTTCTTCTTCAACCTCCACCCATCTCTCTCATGAGTTGAGAATCCATGGGTGTCTTGAGACAAAGTGATCACACACATTCTATGCTTCACCTTGGACATGTCGGCTAGCAAACTTCATGTTCGAGTTGCTTCGGTATTGAAACGGGAGCCCGTAAAAAGATTGCTTGACGTGGTGACATTTCGACGAGGAGACAGGAGATCGAGCTTGATCGGAGATGCCGCGAGGAGCTAAGGATGGTGGCTAAAGACCGAAGGACGTGGATCGATCGGTATAGCCATTATAACTTCTTAGTAGTTGCTAGTATAGGGTTAATGGAACCATCCGGGTGAAAGTCTGCGTTAGCGCCAGTTTATAAAACTTTTTATTCCGCGTTTGGCCTCGGATTGACGGCCGGGGCGCTACCGTAGACTTACATGGTATCAGAGCCAAACTATTAACCATATACTAGTTGGTTTAGACAATGTTAAAGTATCGAAACCGAAAAAACTACAATACACTGCACTGAAAATTCTTGGTTCTGTCGATTTCAAAAGTGTCTTCTAAAATTATTTAAACAACAGCAGAAGACTACTGACATCACCATAACACCACAGACCAAATACGTCCCAATTTCCTCGGAAAAAACCGAGCACTTTCATGTTTTGGCCGACCTGCTCGACCATCTTGGTGAGTTTGGGTTTCATTTTTGGTCTCTGGTCTGGTATCTGGAATCTTGGTTCAGTGGAATTGTTTGTTTAGCCCAGTTTTGATATGGTATTATCTGGTTGTTTGGGGCTATTCGGGGGTTATTTCGAAGTCGATATTTTCTAACATTGTTTAAAGTTTGCAGTACATTACATTTCTATCTGCGACCGTGAATGTCATTCGAGTGGTAAATCTTGTCTAATTGTTGTAGTCCTTTTAGACAGGTTTGCGAACGTGACATTCACGTTGATGTTCTGTATTGTGTTGTGTTGTTGCGGATTTATCATGGTGGATAGCTTGCGTGCAATGGTAGTGCAGTTTGGATATATTTGTATATTTGATATCACGGGGCGAGCGTCCGACATGTGGACTGTCGTCACTGCCTGTTCGTATATTATTATTTTGGGGAACGACCGGGTTGAGGTCGATGTACCCGTTGTACATATTTTCTTTTCTGTAATAAGTTTACCCCACGATGGAGTGCATGGATAGCCAGGTTCTGGAGGGCAACGGGCCCGCATCTCATGGCTTTGAGAGGGAGGGGGCCTCACTCTAGAATTGGCAGGCTATTCGTCGCACTCATAGGGGGTACAGGTTGACCCAAGGAGGAGTGCCCAAGTTACCGGATTCCATGAAGTGTTGGGTGGTCCATTCACTTTTTTGAAGGGGGCTGACTCGCTTCTGGTTTTGGGGAGTAACTTGCCGCACTCGTAGGGGTCTAGGATTTCATTGCATAGGCTATCCACACGACCAGGGGAACGTCGGGTTTCAGTTGTGGATCAATTGAAACCCGGGGCTCCCAGATTATCTATATTGTTCTGTAATGCTTATTATTTTTCTGTGATGCTGCATTTATCACGCCTGAAGAGATTATTATATATACTAGTAGATATTGTATACGTTTTACATCCACGCTAGTCCAGTCCCCGCTCTGTCGTTAGTTAAGTAACCTAACGGGTGATGACGGGACCCAGCGGCGAATGCGGATGGCATATACGTACATTTTATTTTCGTTCTTTTGTGGTGTGATTAGTTGATGGGACTGCATTCATTCAGATCAATGCAAGGAAAATAAACCTATTCGATATTGTTGGAACAATTTTCAAAAAGATGTTATTGCAAGGACGTTTTCTTTTGTTTAGCACAGTGATATTTAGTTATGAATATCCAGCACCTCATTCGACGAGGCAAGGGCCGAGATCCCTTCTACGGGAGTGACCCCTTGGACAGAAGTTTGCGCCAGGGTAATAACTTCATTATAGTCGATTACTTTTTTCTTTTCATCGCGGTATTCAGTTGGAATATCCTGCACCACATTCTACGAGGAAAGAGCCGAGATCCCTTCACCGGGGGTGACCTCTTTAGCAAAGGTTTTACCACTATATATTTATAAAAAGCTATCTGGTTCCTTCAACGATATCAAGTTCATTACGTTAAAGGTTTTTCGCCAAAAACCATTCGTAGCCCTCCGTCATTTCGGACAGGTAGCACTTAGTATTCATGCTATGTATGTTAGCCCTCGTCAAGTCATAGTGTATGGTAGCTATTTATTACTTTTCTATTGCATAGATAGATGAGTTAGTTTGGGACAGTCGTACTACTACTTTAGCCTTAGTCAAGGGTATGTACGGGTGGGTTCAAATTAACCAGGATAATAACGTAGAACTTAACATGTGACTTATGATATGTTGGCCTTCGTCAAGGTCATAAGAGCATGGGGTAAAAATCACATCAGGAGTTTCTAAAGAAACTGAAACTTTCCAGGCATGCGCATACCTTCCGGAGTGTGATAACGTGAGTAGATTCCATCACGTTATCATGTAATGATAGTTGGATCCCGATTCCCACTGATGAGTTGGTTTACTCCTCGGGTGATCCCGACTAATTCATCTTTCAGGTTTGGAAGAGAATTTGAGGATATAGTGGGAGACATCCTGATTAGATAAAGTGATTAACCATTCTGATCTAGGTTAGAGTGCACGCAGAGTGTTTCTTTTCTCTCTCTCTTTGGCAGTGACCAGGGCCCGACCCTAGACTATGACTCAGTGACCAAGTTAACCAAACTTTCTTAAAACACTGGCTTTTGGATTGTCTGGGTTGCATACATCATTGTCACTCCTTCTTTTACCCTTTACATTTCTCCAGAACACCTCGTACACTACGAACATCCACTTCCATTGAATAAATCGATCGTATAGTTATATACGAACTCGAAGGAACTTGTTCCAGATTCGAGGATGAATTCTGGTTCTGGAGAGATTGAATAGGACTATTCAGTTGTCTTTTCCTTTTACCGTGTCTCAGGTTGTGAGGGCTCCTAGGATTTGGAGAGGGTACACCTATTGCGCTTATTGGATAGTCTTCTTCCAAACCATAGGCAGGTGTCGAAAGGTGGGGAAGGAAGAAAACCAATCAGCCTAATTGTGATGTGCAGAAGGTAATAAGTAAAGACAGATAAAGGGATCAGAAAGAGGGCAAAGTAAATTGTGACTCCTATCATTCACGATCAAACCACATATTTCATCGCCACTCCTACTTCACATTTGTATTTCTCTAGAACACCCCGTATCACTACGAACATCCACTTCCAATGGATAAATCCATCGTATGGTTATATACGAACTCGAAGGAACTTGTTCCAGTTCGGGAATGGATTCTGGTTCAGGAGAAATAGGAATAAGGTTTATTCAGTTGTCTTTTATCTTTACCTTCTCTCAGGTTGCAAGTGCTCCTAGGATTAGGAGAGTACACCTATTATGCTTATTGAATAGTCTTCTTCCAAACCATAGGTTGGTGCCAAATGGTAGGGAAGGAAGAAAACCATTTAGCCTAACGATGGTGTACAGAAGGTAATAAGTAAAGACAAATAAAGGGATTTAGAAAGATGGCAAAGAAATATACAATTACAGTCATGAATCTGATAATGGAAGAGGAATTACTAGTAATACCCCAATACCCCTACAAAACAGTTTCATGTTTCAGTTTCACTATTCGTTATTAAATGAAAACTGATTTCCCAATTAGACCTTGCTCCAGGGTATATATTTACCAGGTTTGATTCTCACATATGTAAGGTTTTACAGATGATGAGTGGGAGTAAGTTATTGGGAATTAGGTGATCATCCTCATTATATCGGAATTCGTTGTAATTGGTGATATTTGAGGAAATCACCTGGGTTTTTGCCGGACGGCAAATATTTGGTTTTGAATATCCGTTGTTATGCACCAATTTCAAATTGATATATCTGTACGTTTATTTTATAAAGTGAGATATAACTTTATGAAATTATGTCCATGATATTTACCTATTGATGGTTAGGTAAGGAGCATTAAATAGCGATGTAATTCGTCATAACCATAGTACAGTTTTCGACCTACGACGCACAGGGTTTGAGTTATTCAACTCCGGGACTTATACAAAGTATTGTATGTTGTCCAGTGTCCATTAGGACAGAGGGGTTGGTCCTCGTACTATATTCTGTTTACTTGTGACTTCTCAAGTTTTAGACATGTGTTTTGTAGAAATACAAGGTCTAAGTTTTGAGAAGTTATAGGTACAAGAATAACGTAGAGAACCACGTGTCGCAAGTATCGGGATTCTTCAAGATGATCGAAGATGTAGATACTTGTGTAAGGTATTCAGTTAATAGTAATGGTTTTGAGAATTTTCTTCTCTTTCAGGTTACTCATAATTGGATGCACTGCTAAGTTGAGTAATACTGATCGGCCTCTCTCCATTTAGTTGACATGCACTGGAGACAGCTGCATGATTTGAATCTGGTTCCAATTAAATCAGTGCCTCTATTTCTATATTGTATATAGAATTGATCATACCTTAACGATGTTAAGGTTTATGGAGTTGTCCGGCTTATGCTTAAAACCAGATTCTGGATAACTCAAGGCATGTTTTTGTAATGGCTGTTTGTAGGTTAACCCGGGCTATGACGAGGGTTAACTTTCTACCATCTGGAAGATCAATAGTGATATTATTCTTGACTCGCCATAGTTTTAGTAAAATGGATTTTTTCAGAAAACAGTAGTAGGAGTATGGTAGAACTGGAAGTGATTCCATAACCGCAAACTATTACTGAAAATTTAATATAGGACCTGAAGATTCAATCGGGTTTGACATTCCATTAGACACTCCGCAGATATGGTGGGTAACCTCAAGCACCCGAGAGGTACTCCGGTATCCTCAAGGACGGTGACAGGGAGGTTCTTGTTTACCCAGACTTGCCATTACTGCTGTTCTAGACTATGAGACCCGGCAGAAGGATGAGTATAGCGTCATTCTAAACTAGTTTTAGAAGTGCACGTTTATATGACTCTGTTAGAGGGTTGTCATAGTCAGTGGGAGCAGCTGAAGCATAGTGGACAAGTAGCTTATGTCTATTTATAGACTAAAGCAGTAATAGCGGAGATAGATCATCTAATTTTGATGTGACAGTCATGGGCTTTGACTTCATCAGAATAAGGGATAGATCTGTTAAGAAGGTAGTAGGGTGTGACGTCCTGGTATTTGGATGACATGCACATAGTGGGAAGTAAAATTCCTATACTGCGATCGGTTATACTGTGGTTGTCACACAATGGTTTCTCCATATAGGATATGGATATAATATCAGGCATTCTGGTTACTAGATCTATAGTTTTAGATCTAGATTTGGGAAGTGTTCCAATCTGGGTACTTAGTGTTAGTTATGTATATGCCCTAGAGGCCATTGTTGTACATTTGATGTATATTATGATGGATGCTTAGATATATACAGAGAAGACTTTCTTGCTCGTCATGATAGTATGCTATTTGGTTTCACTTTATCTTAACATGTTGACTTGTATTGGTTTACTGTCCTTCTCTCACATGTTGATAAAGCCCTTAGGATCTGTACTCGACTACTGGGATTATGATGAGATCATACTAGTGGGCCCACGGTAGTCGATGAGTACATCCTATAAATGTTCCTAGTTGAGGGTATATCGAGACAGGGCATCGATACACCAGAGTAGACTAGCGTATACGCATCTTGACCCATATGATGGACGATGGATGATCCCATATCCATTGGTGTTTGACATCAAGGATGATGTACGGGTGCTCAGTGGAGACTGGGTACACTGGACGGACTCGCCGAGAACTCCCAGTTGGTGATATACCACACGTCAGATGGCAGTTCTCCGGTGACATTGGTACAGGGTAGTCTGTAGACCCGAGATCGTCATAGAGTCTTGTGTGATTCCCACTGTGCTTTGATTTCCACCTTACCACGTCCAAGCGGGCGTGCAAAACGGTGGCTTTTGGTTACAGTCCCGAATCACATGGAGGCAATGAGCGATAGGAGGGGATTCGTCTCTCCCGGTATAGGGAGTTGATGTTGTGCTGTGTTCGATTGGCTATAACTGGAAGTCCCTGGCCAGGGCTGATATAGAGATTTATTGGTAAGTGTTACTAGTAGTTTCTCGACCTGTAATGAGCCTCACATCGACATGACTTATCGGTTACTGGGGTCTGACGTATACCACCCCTAGACCTGATATGCGACATATCAGACGAACAGACCGGACTGTACGGAAGTGTTACTGATTGGATTCACAGGAGAACGCACAGGCTAGCTTGTTGATCTTCTGATCACTCAATACCTGGGTGGCTGTTACGTTTAGCTGACCGCTTGCAGCTTGTGGGTGTTTGATATGATCATCACCTGCTACCGGCGTATTGACAATTCTTTAGAGTCCTACACAGAGGTTTCTTGGCCCAGGAAAAACGGAGTAGAGGCACATATGTGACATGTGCAGGACCGAGGATAATGCGATATGAGATACCGTATTATATTCTCGTGATATTTAGATATGAATCGGGACATCGGATCAAGTGTTGATTTGATGAATCTGTACATGAAATATTAGTCGGTTATATTCGATATAGCCGGATCGTTGGATCAAGTGTTGATTCGATGATTTAATGTATAATGATATATATGATATATTATATTACATTAGCTAATATTGGCTCACTTTATTATTTCATTTTCTCACTGGATTAATACATTGATATATATGCGATATATGTTAAATGTATTATTTTCTTTTGTTGCAAATATATAATATATATGTGATATATATTATTGTGACATGATATGATTTATTATTAAACATGTTTAAGGATGATTAAATGGGATTAGGGTTTGATTAGGGTTAGCTTGTTCTTGCACATTCTAGAAGCTTTTCCTTTTGTCTTGGTTAAGATATTATGTTTGATACTTATCCTTAACCTAACCAAACCCTAACTCTAGTTTATTCTCTACAACTTCTTAGCCACTCATCCTTGACCATGATTGATATATCAATCATATAGATTTCTTTTCTATTCATCACAAAAGGATTATCTTTCCCATTATCATCTTCTTCTCTCTTGAGTTCTAAAAAGAAAATGCTTACTAGTTAATTCTTTTGTGATGATTTCTTGTGAGAAAGTGAATAAAAAAGAAAGCATAAATACTACTCCCTCATCCTCATCTCATCTAGCCCATGAGCTTTGGGTGTTCATCTCTTTAGAGTGAGAAAGCTTGGGTTTTTGCAACTTCGACGTAGATCATCGGAGATTCGGAACACTTCAAGCTAGCATGGATCGTTCGAGTCGTGGAGCCTCTCTTGAGTCCGGGAGATCGTGGATCGCGGCAAATGGACTTCTACTCGGAGCTTGTGAAGCGAAGGTGCGGACTACAAAGGTTGTAATCCCTCACTCTTAGATAAAAAGTTGTTATCTTGCATGCTAAACCCTAATAATCTAGCAAAGATCCCGTCTTTGGGTTGTTCGGCACATGTAGAATTTTATTCGGGCATGTTTGATGCTCTATGAACCTTCACTAGTGTGCCTAGGAACCCTACACTTAGACAGTATTCTAAAGGTAGTTTAGAATGGACGACTCCTGGCATGGTAGTATACCTGCAGGTGATGGAGTCACCCTCTCTAAAGGTGTCTTAAAGACTGAAGAGGAGAGGGATGTGCATGATTGGCATATCGCTTTCTTAGGCAATTGAGTCAATCATGAGATGTCAGGTACGGCACCAGATGTTGTTTTTGCACTAGATGCAATAAGTTAAGATATTAATCCAATCCTGGAGAAATATTCGGAAGCAGTTTTAGAACATAAGTGGATGTTCTAGGGATATGATAACGACAGCCTCCTTCGGGATACGGTTATCATTCCAGGCTTCCAACGTGACCTGGATGACAGAGTGACTGTCAGAGTTATATTCTTCCCTCCAATGAGGAGCAGTAGTTTGGACAGGTGGTCCAAGCGGATACTGAGGGAGGCATGGCGTAAGATACTGATTAAATTCAGTTTACGATACAGTCTAAAAAGTTTGCTGGATTTGGAGTTCATTTGTGAACACGGTCCCATCAGATATCCATACATATTCTAAGACAGGTATTGCTCATTTCGTGAGATGGCTTTCTCCGAGAACTTGAGATATAGAGAGACATAGAAAGAAACATCAGGGCGGATCCACTCACAAAGGCTATTTCTCGAAAGCAATAGTTTCACAAACAGGCTTTGTGAGACTAATCAATAGACGAACGAACCGGACTATACGGATATTGTCACTGATAGGGTCAGTAGGGTTTCAGGATGAGTTCGCTCATTGGCCTCCCTTTTTGCTCAATACCTGGGCAGCCGTTACATGCAGCTAGTACCACTGACGTGCTTATGGTTAAAGCCACTGTCAGCGTATTGACGAGTCTTTAGAGTCCCTAACAGAAAGTTTCCCAAGTTCGGGCGAAACGTTGTAGAGGCCGTATGGTTTTATGGCGGGGTTCGATCATATACGTGCACTTGTGTACGGATCATGATCGGACGGATCATACTAGTGGGCTTTGGTTTAAGCCGGACCCTAGTATTAGATTTGTTGGATTACTTTCGTCTCGTTGCATTCGTATTCAGTCGGAATGCGGATGCAGGTATGTATATACTTATGAGGGATTCTTGTGATTCGTCATGAGTTTACTTTAGTTGATGCTATATCTTTTTGTAGGATTAAGCATTTAGTTTAAATGTTTAGTGGAGGATCATGTGAGTGCAAGTTTTGTCCATATGCATCATTTCATGCCACATTCACATGGTGACTCATGGTCTTGGTTTGTGTGACCATTATTGTGACATGGATTGATTTTGGGGCTAATTATGATTAGTGGGGGATATTTTTGGAGAAAGAGGGCAGCCAAGTAGGTTTTTTGAGATTTTGGTTATTGATATTCTCTCTCTCTCTCTCTCAAAAATATCACACACAACATAAGCCATTTCACTTCTTCTTCTCTTGAGCTCACATTCTCCTCTAATGGCTTCTTCTTCAACCTCCACTCATCCCTCTCATGAGTTGAGAATCCATGGGTGTCTTGAGAAAAAGTGATCACATACATTCTCTACTTCACCTTGGACATGTCGGCTAGCAAACTTCATATTCGAGTTGCTTCAGTATTGAAGCGGGAGCGCATAAAATGATAACTTGACGTGGTGCCATTTCGACGAGGAGACCGGAGATCGAGCTTGATCGGAGATGCCGCGAGGAGCTAAGGATGGTGGCTAAAGACCGAAGGACACGGATCGATCGGTATAGCCATTCTAACTTCTTAGTAGTTGCTAATATGGGGTTAATGGAATGATCTGGGTGAAAGTCTGTGTTAGCGCCAGTTTATAAAAGTTTTTATTCCGTGTTTGGCCTCGGATTGACGGCCGGGGCGCTACCGTAGACTTACACTCGAAGTGTTCCTTCTGGCTTGATAGTGTTGACTTCCTAGGTCATGTGGTTACGGGAGATGGTATTCGTATAGACCCGAGGAAGATCGAGGCCGTATAGCTTTTGCCAAGACCTGTATCAGTGACAGTGGTCCGCAGCTTTTGGGCTTAGTCGGTTTTTACTGCCGTTTCATGCAGGATTTCTTAAGTATCGCTGCACCGTTGACCGTACTGACCAGGAAGAGGGTTCCTTTTCTTTAGACTGAGGCATGCGAGCTGAGTTTTCAGCAGTTGAAGACTCGGTTGACGACTACACCAGTTCTATCTTTGCCTTCTGGATCGGGCGACTTTGTCGTTTACTGTGATGTTTCACGAGTAGGGCTCGATTGTGTGTTGATGCAGCATGATAGAGTTATCGCTTATGCTTCTCGATAGTTGGAGGAAGTACGAGCAGAATTATCCCACTCATGATCTTGAGATGGCCGCGGTGGTCTTGCGCTGAAGATTTGGAGACACTACTTGTTCGGAGAGTCGTGTCAGATTTTCACAGACCACCAAATCTTAATCTTCCTGCAGCGAGATTTGATTTTGAGACAGCGTCGTTGGATGGAGCATGTGAAGAATTATGATTGTGAGATCCTTTATCACCCGAACAAAGCGATTGCGGTAGCTGATGCTTTGAGTCGTAGGCCTGGGGTTAGCTTGCCCCAGATGAGCGCAGTTCAGAGACAGTCTTATGAAGATTTACAGTTCTTGTGCGACAGCTGAGTACAGTTTAAGTTCTCCTCTACTAGAAGACAGCTTTCTCATGTCCGCACCCGTCCACTTCTAATTAATCATTTTCGTGAGGCACAACCCGCCGATTCCCATTTGTCTTAAATTATTGAACATGTTCGGAAGGGTAGAGATTCGGGGTTCTTGATTTATGACAAGGGTGTGCTACATTTATGGACTCGTTGGTGTGTACCTGATACTAATAGGTAAAGACGCGAGATCCTAGAGCAGGTACATCAGTCAGCTTTCAGTGTTCACCCAAGTTCCACCAAGATGTAACGTGACTTGAGAGATAGTTACGGATGGGCAGGGATGAAGAGTGATATTTCATATTTCGTTTTAAGGTTCCTGACTTGTCAGCGAGCTAAGGTTGAGCATTTGAGACCGGCAAGAGAGTTTCAATCTTTAACCATTTCAGAGTGGGAATGGGAGCAGATCTCTATGAATTTCGTTGTGGTGTCTACCCAGGTCTAGTTAGGGTATGACTCCATTTGGGTGATTTTGTTTTCCGGTTAACGAAAGCGGCTCACTTCCTTCCAGAGAAGACCACTTTCGGTTATGCTCAGTATGCTAAGTTGTTTTTCGATAAGTTTGTGCGTTTGCACGGAGTTCCTTCATGCTTTGTATCCAATGGAGGCACCCAGTTCACTAGCCGTTTTTGGCAGAAGCTTCAGGAAGCCTTGGGTACTTTTTGAGCTTCAGCACCGCTTCCCATCCGTAGACCGATGGTTAGTGAGAGCGGATTATACAGACTCTGGAGGATATGCTTCGTGTGTGCGTGCTTAATGTTGTTGGCAGTTGGGATCGTCACTTGCCATTGATAGAGTTCTCCTATAATAACAGTTATTAAGAGACGATTCAGATGGCATCCTTTTTAGGCTTTGTATGGTAGATTGTGTCGATCGCCAGTCTGTTAGACCGACTCCGCGAGATCAGGATTTTTGGACCCCAGCTAGTCAAGAGACTTCGGAGAAGATCTAGTTGATTCAGGACAGGATGAGAGCAGCACAGACAGAAGTCTTATGCTGACCGTCGTCGTCGCAGACTTGAGTTCGCTGTGGGAGTGTTAGAGTATATGCCCTAGGGTCCATTATTGTATCATACTAGCTTTTATATTACTTAATGGAAGCTTGGGATATTCACAGTTATATTAACAGTCTTGCTAAACATAGTAGTATGCTACTTGGTTTATATCTATCTTAATATATGTGTACATATTGATAGAGCCCTTAGGATCTTGCTTGAATACCAGCGTTGTGATGGCAGTCACACTAGTGGGGGCTGGGTAGTCTACAAGCACATCCTTTTTTCAGGTCCCTAGTCGTAGGATTATCGAAACAGGGCATCGATACTCCGGAGTAGACTAGTGTGTATGCTTCTCATCCTAGTTGGGGAGATGGTCTATCCCATAGCCATCAGTACGTCGTACTGGAGATAGTATACAAATGCTCATTGGGTTACGGGTATACTGGACAGGACTTGCAGGGAACTGCTGGTTGGTATTATACCCGTCGTCAGTTAACAGTTCCCAGGTGACATGAGTACAGCATAGTCCGCAGACTTGACACTGCTGCTTCGCCTCAAGTGTGTTCCCACTGTTCTTAGATTGTTACCCTACCACGGCTCAAAGGAGTCATACAAACTGGTAGCAGTTGGGTGCAATCCCAAGCACTTGGAGACAGTGGCGGTTAGACAGGATTCGTCTCTCCCAGTATTGGGAGTTGATATCGTGTTGTGTCTGGAGAGCCATTACGCAAAGTCCCTGGCCAGGGAAAGCGAGATTTACTGGTAAGTTTTCTAATAGTTTCTCAAGGTGTAATGGGCTTCATTCCGACACGACTTATACCGCTTTTAGGGGACTGACGCTTGCCTCCCCCTAGGCCCGACATGCGATAGTCCTAGACGAACTGACCGAACTGTACGGAGATTGTCACATCAGGCTCAGTAAGAGTTCGGATGGGTTTCCTCATCGGCCTTCTTATCGACATCTACCTGGGGACGGTTACGTACAGCTAGTGCCGCTTGCGGTCTGTGATTAAACCCACTTCCAGCATAGTAGTCGAGTCTTTAGAGTCCCACACAGAGAGTTTCTATGCTTCGAGCAAAAGGATATAGAGGTCATATGGTTTTACGACAGGGTTCGGACACGCACATGTTTTTACGCACGTACGATGTTCGGACAGTTTATACTAGCAGGCTTTGGTTTAAGCCAGATTCTAGTATTGGATTATTGGATTTATCCAGTCTCAGTATTTCCGTGTTTTCACGGATAGAAGGGCATTCTCGTAAATTGTGGAGAAGCTTCTAGAAGGTTGATGACAAGGAGAGCTTAGGTGTTATATGCATTAAATGGTTTTGTGACTCATGGAGATGATTCATCAAGAGAGTTAATGATGCATTAAATGTTTTTAATGACTCACTTGATAATTCATTATGTATTAAATGAAGCATGAAGATATTTGCGCAAAGATATTTTTGTGCAAAATATCTTATGCTTCATATATATACACAAATGAGTTAATTCCATTTCATTATTATTTTCACATTCTCTCTCCTCAAGCTCTCTCTCTCTTCAAACCCTAACCCTAACCTCTCATGTGTTGAGATCAAGGGTTAGTAAGACTAATTGATCCCTAATCCTATTCTATATCCTCTAGGTCGCTTTGATTAGCACTCTTAGTTACCTAGTTACCTCAAGTTAGAGGTCAAACTTGGAGTAGTAGCTCTCGGGTGGATCTTCTATCACAAAGAGGAGGCCGACGAGGAGGTGGTCAACGAGAACAAGAAGGACTTGGTTCATTAGGTATAATCTTCTTTCATAGTAGCTAATCCGTCCTATGATGTTGTTAGTTAGGGTTTGGCAAAGATCCGTAAGTTAGTCGATGTTTGTTTTAAACAAAATGATTGTTTTACCTATTCCGCCTCCCCGCAACTCGTGGGGTGTCTAACGTCGACTTACAGGGAGATCATGTATTCCTACGAATTTTCCGATGAATGGCGTGTTGAGTTTTGGGAAGAAGGGAAGCTTAGTCCCAGAATTGTAGGTCCTTTTGAGATCCTTGAGCGAGATAGTATCGTTGCCTATCGTTGGCACTTCCGCCCAGATTTCGGATGTTCATCCCGTATTCCTTCTGTCGATACTTCGCAAATACCTTCATGACCCATTTCACATGATTTAGCACCAGACCATTCAATTTGGACAAGGTCTTTCGTTTGCCAAGGAGCCGATAGTTATAGTGGATCGGCAGGTGGAGAAACTTCGGTCAAAGGTCTTGCCATCTGTAAGTCTACGTTACCCACCCCGTACTTACAGGGAGGCGGAATAGATAAAAATCAAATTTTTCATACAAGGTAACATAGACTTTCCATAAGGATCTTTGCTAAACCATTGCTAACAAACAACAAGAGGTTCTATCTACTATGCAAGGAGATTATACCTCATGCTACAAGTCCTTCGGGTCTTCTCCGCTATCCTCCTCGTCTCCGTAGGCTCCATGGGTCGGTCCGGATCGTGGCTTCTTCAACGGCCTCCTTGAGTCGAAGATGATCCACCCGAGAGTCTATAGTCTGAGCTCCACCTCAAGAACCGAGGTAACTAGGGCAACAAGTATGATACTCTTGATGTCCTAGGTGATGTAGAATATGATGGTGGATTTGTTTGTCTATTTGAACCCCAACTTGCTCAACATATGAGACCCATAGGAATGCTTGAGAGCTCAAGTGTGTCCCACTGTTCTTAGATTGCTACCCTACCACAGCTCAAAGGAGTCGTGCAAACAGGTAGCAGTTGGGTGCAGTCCCGAGCACTTGGAGGCAGTGGCGGTTAGACAGGATTCGTCTCTCCCGGTATTGGGGGTTGATATCGCGCTGTGTCAGAGAGCCATTACGCAAAGTCCCTGGCCAGGGCAAGAGAGATTTGCTGGTATGTTCCAGTAGTTTCTCAGGGTGTAATGGGCTTCGCTCCGACACGACTTATACCACTATTAGGGGACTGACGCTTGCTGCCCCCTATGCCCGATATACGATAGTCTTAGACGAACAGACCGGACTGTACGAAGATTGTCACATCAGACTCAATAGGAGTTCGGATGGGTTTCCTCATCGGCCTTCTTATCGACATCTACCTGGGGACCGTTACGTCCAGCTAGTGTCGCTTGCGGTCTGTGGTTAACCTACTGCCAGCGTAGTAGTCGAGTCTCTAAAGTCTCACACAGAGAGTTTCCCTACTCCAGGCGAAACGATATAGAGGTCGTATGGATTTACGACATGGGTTCGGACGCATACGTGTGTTTACGCACGTACGACATCCGGACAGTTTTTACTAGCTGGCTTTGGTTTAAGCCAGTTTCTAGTATCCGGTTATTGGATTTATACAGTCTAAATTTTTTCCGTGTTTTCACGGATAGGAGGGGCGTTCTCGTAATTATGCGAGATGCTTCTAGAAGATGGTGACTTGGGGGTTAATCACTACATAGAGAAGGACGGAGAGGACGTGGAGAACGACAAGACGAAGGATACGGTTCTTTAGGTATAATCACTTATCATAGTAGTTGTAAACTTCTATGGTTTCTTGTTAGTTATTGTTTTAGCAAAGATTCTCGGTTAGTCGATGTTTACGCTTTAAACAAGATCGTTTTTCATTATTCTGCATCCCCGCAAAACGTTGGGTGTTGTACATCGACTTACAGTGGTATCAGAGCCTCGCTAAACAATAATTAACTCATTATAAAAGTCGTAAGAATTTCGAACGCAAAACGAACCAGAAAACGACATCGATATCACAAGTTTTTGTCGAATTTAAAACAGGCTCTAAAATTTTTTCAGGTTGCTGTAGTATAACCTACAGAGAATTGTAAGAACACTGGTGAAAAATGGGTTCTTGAATCGGCCATACAGCCGCGGAACCGCGGCCGATCCCACGGATCCGCCGCGGATCCACGGCCGAGTTGGGGCCGATTCATCCCAATTTCCACCAGTAACTCTTCTGTGATATTTGTGTATTTTCTGGAATGTTAATTTTCTGCTCAAGTCTCAGGTGCACAGAGAAGTTTTGGGAGTAGAATCTGATATGTTTGCTCGATCGAAATTATACGAAGTTTGCTAATTTGATTATATCTATGATTGTATAATGTGTTCGTAAACCTCCCCTAACTGCTAGTATGTCGGTTGGCAGGGGGTTGCACATTTCTGTAATGGTTTTTACTGTTTGTGGTTGTGAACTGTATTGGACTGTTGTGATGATTAGCCGGGGTTTGAGATGGGTTGTTATATTCATTAATTCGATGTAATTGTAATATGTTGTAATATTATTTTGCGGGGCGCATCCAGGTTGCGGTTGTAGCCACCGTTGTATTATTTCATTTTACTGTTTTTGCTCCTAGGATAGACCCAAGGTAGGGTGCACAAACTACCGGGTACTTTGAAGTGTTTAGTGGCCTACTCACTTTGTTGAGGGAGACCGCTTCACTTCGGGTATTTGGCGGGTAGTTTGTCGTACCCGTAAGGGTCTAGGGTGGGGTAATGGCTATTCATCACAACTGTGTAATCCGTCTTTTGTTGCAGGCTATAAACAAACGCGGATTGCTTGCAAATCCAATAAAGTTCATATGAGATCTGGAATGCCTATTATTGCGTCTGACGAATGTACAATATCTATATATGATAGCTATTTAGACGTCACTTATGTTTTACACCCGCGCTAGCCCTGCCCCCGCTCTGACGTTAGTTAAGTAACCTAACGGGTGATGACGGGACCCCGTGGCGAATGCGGATGGCATAAGCGGACGTTGTATTTTCGTTGTTTTCTGCAATGATAGGTTAATGATGGGACGCATTATTTATAATGCAAAGAAAATAAACCAAAAGATGAATCGTTGGAACAGTTTAAAAGAAACCACTCGGTTATTTTAAAACAGATGATATTTTTTAAATTGCGGAGCTTTAACCACTCATTTTAAAAGCTATCAGGTTTCTTCGGTCATATCAAGTTCACTATGTTCACGGTTTCACCAAAACCATTCGTAGCCCTCCGTCATTTCATTTGGGTATTCAGTAGCATTCAAGCTATGTATTTTGACCTAACGCCAAGGCATAGTGTTTGGTAGCTGCTGGGTATTCATTTGTCGCATAGATAGATGAGTTAGTTTGGGACAGTCGTATTATCATTTTGGCCGAACGTCAAGGATATGTACGGATGGGTTCAAATTAATAAGATAATGATGGGTAGAACTTGACATGTGACTTATGACATTTTGACCTAACGCCAAGGTCATAAGAGCATGGGGCAAAAATATATATCGGGAATTTCTAAAGAAACTGAAATTTGCAAAGAGTTGCATACCATTTGGAGTTTGATGAATGTTGGTAGGATTCCTTGAACATTATCATACGATGATATTTGGATCCCGATCCTACTGTGAGTATATGCTACTCATCAGGATATTCGTCACTTAACGATCAATGCTATAAACAAAGTAGGTGTCAAGAAAGGTGCCAGCAGGGTTACGCCCCCAGAGAAAAGAGGTTATTTAATTAAGGAACTTCGCGAAAGCGTTGGAAAACCTCCCTCGAAGTACCGACACCAGCCTGGCTGAACGGCTAAGCAAGTATTGTACAGTAAGAATAGTCCTGGCTAGTTTTTCTTTTATGGTTTGAGGAAGGATTTGAGAAACAGTGGGAGCCATCCAGTTTAGATAAATTAAAAACCACTGTAAACTTGCAAGAGCATCATGCTAAAGAGTTTTCTTCTCTCTCTCCTAATTGCAGCGACCCTGAAAATGAATGGACTTATGTTACTCTTAGAGAAAAATATACTGACGGGGCCAAACTATAAAGATTGGCTGCGGAATGTCAAAATGGCTTTGACCTATGACAAATTGGGGTACGTCCTCACCGCTAAGGCACATGCTGTCCCTGGTCCCAAATCCAGTAATGCGGATAAGGAAATCCGCAAAACCTGGGATTTCGATTGCGCGAAAGCCAAGTGCATCGTGCTTACCTCGATGAACAATGAACATCAGAGGAGGCACGAGGATATGGAACTAGATGCAATATTTCTCCATACAAAGGAACTTTATGGAGAGAAATCTCGTATAGCAAGATACGAGACCTCTAAGAACTTGTTTCGAGCAAGGTTGGCTGCCGGATCATCGGTAGGAGAACATGTCCTAAAGATGATTGGCTACATAGAAGAGCTCGCAGACCTTGGGACGACTTTGGATAATGAGCTCTATACAGACCTTATTCTCCAGTCCCTTCCTTCCACCTACGCCCAGTTTATTCTGAACTTCAACATTCAAAGAAAAGAAGTTGAACTTCCGGAACTCCTGAACATGTTAAGGAGTGCAGAGGACGCCTTGCAGAAGGCAAGGGAAACACCCGCTATGTTTGTTAGCGGTGCTTCTTCTTCCGGGTCCAAGGCTAGGGCCAAAGGAAGGAAAAAGAAGGCCGCCACCAAACCTAGAGGAGGTGTAAGTAAGGTGGGAGGGAAGGGAAAGAAAAAGTTTGTGGTACCGGTAGTGGCGCAGGATGAGTGCTTCCATTGTCACAGGAAAAGGCACTGGAAAAAGGATTGCAAGGCATGGAACGCCAAGAACCAGGAACCGAAGCAAGCTATGGCTTCGACTTCAGGTGTGTTTGTAATTGAGAATTGTATGTCAATCAACTCTACTTCCTGGGTATTGGATACCGAATCAGGATCTCATATTTGCAATTCATTGCAGGCACTGAGAAACCGTAGAGTGCTGAAGGATGGTGATATGACTCTAATAGTTGCTAACGGAGCTAGCGTGGGAGCTGTGTCCGTAGGGGATTATCACCTGGGATTGACGAGTGGACACATTTTGGTTTTACATTACTGTTTTTGTGTACCCAGCTTAACGTGTAATATCATATCTATTTTCTTGTTATCAAATAAAGGTTATGATTTCACGCTTGTAAGTGATGTTGTTAACATCCACCTTAATCATGGTTTGATTAGGTTCGGTACACTGGATAATGGTATATATGTGTTAAACCAACTCCAAATTTTTAATGTCCAGAACACACTAAAAAGAAAGTCTCCAAATTTAAATAAAGCTTTCTTATGGCATTGTAGACTGGGTCACATCAATGAGAGAAGGTTGACTAAGTTACATAGAGAAGGATATTTGGACTCGTTCGAATATCAAACTTATGCCACTTGTCAATCTTGTCTCAAAGGAAAGATGACAAAGACTCCATTTACTAGACATGGAGTAAGAGCGAGCGAGCTCTTAGGACTCATACACAGCGATGTATGTGGTCCAATGTCTACACATGGAAGAGGTGGTTTTTCCTATTTCATTACTTTTACGGAAGATTAGTCAAGGTACGGATTCATTTATCTGATGAAACATAAATCCGAGGCTTTTGAGAAATTCCAAGAGTTTAAGAATGAAGTAGAAAACCAAACCGGCAAAAGTATCAAGATACTAAGATCTGATCGAGGTGGTGAATACTTGAGTGCCAAGTTTCTAGGTTACCTAAAAGGGAAAGGAATTCTCTCTCAGCTTACTCCTCCATATACTCCACAACATAACGGTGTATCGGAGAGAAGGAATCGAACCCTATTGGATATGGTACGTTCCATGATGAGTAATGCTGAGTTACCGTGATCTTTTTGGGGTTATGCGCTAGAATCAGCGGCATATCTTTTGAACATGGTACCTACCAAGACTGTGCCTACCACGCCATATCAGATGTGGAGTGGGAAGAAACCCCATCTTCAGTATATAAAGATTTGGGGATGTCCAGCTTTTGTTAAAAAGCAGCATGTGGACAAGCTCGAGGCACGATCGGTAAAGTGTAAGTTTGTGGGATATCCAAAGAACTCCAGGGGATATCTATTCTATTACGCAGAGGAACAAAAGGTATTTGTTTCTCGTAATGCCCATTTTCTAGAACATCAGTTTTTAGAAAAGGAATCAAGTGTGAGCGAAATAGAACTGGAAGAAATTCCAGAACCACAAACCAATACTGAAAGTTTAGTAGAACCGGTAGTTCAAGAAGAACAGAACATTCCCGCACCCTTCCGCAGGAGTAATAGGCCGTCTCATACGCCTGAAAGATACTACGGTTTTCTCTTAGATGGCGATAGAGAGGATTGTGTTAGTTATATGTATGCCCTAGAGGCCATTACTATACATAAGATGTATATTGTAGTGGATGCTTGGACATATATAGGGAGGATTTTCTTTCTCGACATGATAGTATGCTGTCTGGTTACTCTTTACCTTAATATGTACACTGATTGTCTCTCTGTTACATGTTGGTAAAGCCCTTAGGATGTGTACTAGACTACCTGAACTATGATGCGGATCATACTAGTGGGGACGTGGTAGTCTATAAGTACATCCTTCAAAGTCCCTAGTCGTGGGTGTATCGAGACGGGGCATCGATATACCAGAGTAGACTAGCGCGTAGCTTCTCGACCCATATAGATGGGCGATGGATGATCCCATATCCATTAGTGTTTGACATCAGAGATGATATACGGGTGCTCAGTGGAGACTGGGTACACTGGACGGACTCGCCGAGAACTCCCAGATGGTATTATACCTTACGTCAGATGGCTGTTCTCTGGTGACATTGGTACAGGTTAGTCTGTAGACCCGAGATCGTCATAAAGTCTTGTGAGATTCCCACTGTGCTTTGATTTCCATCATACCACGTCCAAGAGGGCGTGCAAAAAGGTGGCTTTTGGGTACAGTCCCGAATCACATAGAGGCAATGAGCGATAGGAAGGGTTTCGTTTCTCCCGGTATATGGAGTTGATGTTGCGCAGTGCTCGATTGGCTATAACAGGAAGTCCTTGGCCAAGGCTATTTTAGGGATGTACTGGTAAGTGTTACCAGTAGTTTCTCGACCCATTATGAGCCTCATATCGACATGACTTATCGAGTTATTAGGGTCTGACGTTTACCACCCCTAGACGAGATATGCGACATATCAGACGAACAGACCGGACTGTACGGTAGTGTTACTCGTTGGATTCACAGGAGTGTGAGCGGGCTTGCTCATTAATCTTCTGATCGCTCAATACCCGGGTGGCCGTTACGTTTAGCAGACCGCTTGCGGCTTGTGGGTGTTTGATATGATCATCACCTGCTGCCGGCATATTGACGAGTCTTTAGAGTCCTACACAGGGGTTTCCTGGCTCAAGTGAAACGGTGTAGGAGTGCATATGTGATATGTGCGGGACCGAGATTGATACGATATGAGATACCGTATTCAATTCTCGTGATTTGTGACATTCATCGGTTGTATGGATATAGCCGGGTTATCGGATCAAGTGTTGATTCGATAAGTTGTTACTTTTGATATTAGTCGGTTATAGCCGGATTATAAAATCAATTGTTGATTTAATAATTTAATGTATAATTATATATTTGATATATTACATTACATTAACTAATATTAGCTCACTTAAGATTTATTTTCTCACTAGTTTGTGCACATTGTTTATATGTGATATATGCAAGTGTATATGTATGTATCATACTTGATGATACACACAAGATGGGTGTATGAGACTTATACTAAGATTAGGGTTATTGGATTATCTTAAGATTTAACAAATGAGTTAAACTTAGTCAAAGTTGTCAAGCTTGAAGAAGCGTGGAGAAACTTTGACAAAGTCCACTCTTTTGTCAATTCTCTTGATATTTCTTTAACCTAACCCTTAAACCTCATACCTTAGTTAATTCTCTGCATGAGTTAAGCATGAGGGCTTTACTCAACCATGGGTGAATTATTCAAGAGGATAAGTTTTCATTTGGATGAATAATTCACTTCTTCTTCTTCTTCATCAAGCTCCTTGAAAAGCTTTCTAGCTCTAATGGTGCCTTGAGGAAAAATGTGAGAAAATTAATTTTAAAGTGAGCAACCTTCCTACTTCATCATCCTCTACTACTTGCCATTTAGTAGAGGGTGTTCTCTTCACAAAGTTCTTGACCAAGTGAAGGAATAGCTTGAGTTTGAGTCTCCCCGGCGTAGATCATCTTCAGCCTCAAAGTCAATGACCTAGCCCGATCATTTCTCCGACGAAACCATTGCTAGAGTCCGGGATCCCGATGATCGCAGCGGAGGGACGTCAACACGGAGCTAAAGAAGTGGAGGACCGGATCTACAATGGTTGTAATCCCTTTCACTTGTAGTTAAGTTGTTAACTTGCATGTTCTTTCGCCTTAACTTCTAGTTAACGATCTATATTAGGGTTTCTCGGCACCGTAAGATTTTAATTTAGCATGGTTGATGCCTTGTGGAACCTCTTGAGTGTGCCTAGTAACCCTACAGTGGTATCAGAGCCTAACTAAAGCTTTAAGCGATGTGTTAACGAAGTTAAAACTCCGAACGAACCCGATACGTCCAAGTTTACCCCCTCTCTGTACATTTTTTCAAAACTGTGTATTTTCTGAATTAAAAATACCTGAAAAATTAAGCAGGGAAATATAAGAATTGTGGTGAAAAATGAACTCCTAATACATCCAAACCGCCGCGGAACCGCGGCCGTACAATGCTTGGGCCGCGGATCCGCGGCCGTATGGAGGGATTGGGTCATTTTGTTTACACAGTAATTCTTATATATTAAAGAGATATTTTATGGGTATTTTTAAACTGACTCAAGTGTTGAGTTTTCTGGGGGTTTATTTTGTAATCGTCGATTCGATCGGAGAATTTAATTTTGTTATGTTTTCCGGATATTTTTAGAACATGTTAAAAAGTTCGACCGGATATAAATACCCACTTTTTCCCCTGCCGGGAAATTTCCAAGTATTGGATTTTTCTGTAGTTTAATAACGTTCTAAGTAGTGCAAGTAAAGCGATGATCCTTCTAGAAGACAACAAACCTTCACTCGATTATGTGACCGTCTTGAACTGCCCTTTGAACCTCAGGGTTTGGGGCAGTACGGCGTGCCACATGTGAGGCGTTGGCTTGACCCTTCTACGGCTGGACCGTTGGTACTGTGGCATGAAGTGAATGTTTTTTAAACTTATTTCAAGTGTTGAACTATTATCGGGAAAACTTGGGCGTTTGAATGTTCGATCGGAAAGTTTAACATTTTCTATTTATCTGGAATTTGATACAATATTTGGAATTCACAAGTAGTTATGAGATAACTAAAATGAATGTTATAAACATAGCACTTTAGTCTCACTTGATCGGTTGCCACGGAATTTTGATGTGATCAAAAGTCCGTCGCAATCACGTAGCGTACGCGAATACTCGCCGGGTAAACTTAATAGACAGCCATACCCCATAGCCCCGACCAAGTGACTATAGGAGAACCCCGTCGCCGAAAGCATCCGTCAGGGTGCTCGCGGCAGCGGTGTTCCGCCTTAGTGCACTTCGTCGACGGTATCGGTGGTGCGGCTGCCTACTAAAGTTTACGATGAGCATTCGATCACAATGCCGGGAATCTTGTTGAATTTCCGGACTTGATATTGAAAAGTGTTTTTGATAATGAGACTAAAATGCGGGGTTTATAATTGTTAGGCATGTGATGTCTAAGGAATTCATTTGATTAGGCATACGATGTCTAAAGAGTTTGCGGATTCCAACTGTTGTAGTTTTACACTTTCTTTCTGTGACCGTAAGTGTAATATGTGATATCGCTGGTTTCGTTGCTATATGTCAATGACAATTGGGATGCGCACATTTACTTACGTTGATGATATGTGATGTTATGTGTTGCTGGATATGTTATATTGGATCGTCGCGTCTTGAATAGCCCGAGGGTTTTATGTGAGATGAGAGTTTTTATTTTCATTCATGTAAAATTAACTTGTATGTAATATTCTTTTATTGGGGCACTTCCAGGTTGCGGAGGATGTCACCGTTGATGTATATTATTTACTTTTCCGCACTAGGATAGACCCAAGGAGGAGGGCACAAGTAACCGGGTTCTGGAGTCCAGTGGGAGACCAACTCGAGGAGTCGAGTCCGGGTCTCCTAACTCTAGAATTGGTAGGGTTGCTTGCCGCTCTCGTAGGGGTCTAGGGGTGTGGGTTTGGCTATTCATCGCGACCGTGGAATCCGTGTTTTATACAGGCTCCTATTGAAAACACGGACGTCCTAGTATATCCAATGTTTCATATGTTTCTTCTGCTGCTATATCTGTGATGTGATCATTTGATGTTCTGTGATAAATACTGTATATAGTATATATGATATATTATATAGACGTTACTTATGTTTTGCACCCGCGCTAGCCCTGCCCCGCTCTGTCGTTAGTTACCTAACCTAACGGTGCACGAGGGGACATCGAGGCGAATGCGGATGGCATAAGTGTACGTCGTATTTATCTGTAATGTTTAGGTAACTTAAATGATGGGACTTCATTAATGTGATTAATGAAAGAAAAAGAAACCTAAAGGTGTTGTGGAATCGAATTTTCAAAAACAGATAGCTACAGTTCTTGCTTTTCATCGCGATGTTCCTTGTAGAACATCCTGCACCTTATTCGATAAGGAAAGGACCGAGATCCCTTCACCGGGAGTGACTCCTTTAGCAATAACCGGCAGATGCTACAACCCTCGGTTTGTCTTTTGATTGCTTCTCTAGTTCTTGCTTTGCACGGTGATGTATATGATATATCCTGCACCTCATTCGACGAGAAAAGGGCCGACGATCCCTTCACCGGGAGTGGCCCCTTTAGCAAAACTAGAAAAGTCTCAAAAACACTCCATTTTAAAATCATTTGATTCTACAATGATATCAAGTTCATTAAGCAAAAGGTTTTCTTAAAAACCTGTCGTAGCCCTCCGTCATTTCAGATAAGTACTGGTTAGTATTCGTGCTGCGTTTGTTGACCTCTGTCAAGGCGTAGTGTGCGGTAGCTGATTAGTGCTTATCTGTATAAGCATATGATGTGATTGATTTAGGGTAGTCGTGCGACCTTGTTGACCTCTGTCAAGGGTCGTGCGGGTGGGTTTACTTCAATCAGGAAATGACGGGTTGAACTTGACTAGCAGCCTATGGTTTGTTGACCTCTGTCAAGGTCATAGGACGCTAGGGGAAAAATATTATCGGGAATTTCAAGTGTTGAAATTTGCAATGAGATTGCATACCTTCTATGAGATAGTTGGATCCCGATACCCACTGCGAGTAATTGTTACTCCTGGGAGAGTTTTACACATTACAATTAGCCGATCAAGTAGGTGTCTAGAAAGGTGTCAACGGGGTTACGCCTATGGGAAAACGAGGTTTACATTAATTAGGTTCGTGCGAAAGCACGGGGGACCTCCCTCAAAGTACCGACATTGGCCTGGCTGAAAGATTGGCGAACTTGTAGCGTGTAATTAATCCCTGCTAGTCTTTCCTTTTAAGGTTTGAAGGAAGATTTGATAAAAACAGTGGGAGCCATCCTGATTAGATAAATTAATAACCAATCTGATCTTGCAAGAGCGCACGCAGAGTGTTTTCTTCTCTCTCTCCTGGTAGCGACCATATCATGCCTTAATCAAGATAATAAAACGGATATATTGACCGAACCCGCTTGTTATACTGAGCTGGGGAACGTTGGTCCTCCAACTTATAAATGTTATAAGATAGAGCAGGAAATTGGGGATTACCAGAATTCCCGTGCCGCCCAAACGAAGAGAGTGCATGTTGATGCATCATCTTCGGGTGTGTTCATTACAGAGAACTGTTTCTCAGTATCCTTTACGTCCTGGGTATGTGATGCCAGATCAGGATCCCGCATATGTAATTTGTTACATGGGCTACAGAAAGGTAAAGAACTGAGAACGGGTGATAAGTTTCATGAGATAGAAAATGGTGCAAGTGTTGCAACCAAGTCTGTTGGTCAGTGTCACCCTGTATTACCAGAATACATTGATTCTGAACAAATGTTATTAGATACCGAACCTGATATACAAAATCATATCAGTCTCTTTATTAGTAAAGAAAGATATAATTTTGTATTGTTGGATAATGTTTTGAACATTTCCTATATCAAGAGTTGATCGGTTCAGGCACGTTATCTAAAAGCATTGACGTTGTAAATCAAACCACAGTTCTCAGTATATAGAACACACACAAGAGGAAGAGTTCAGAAATGAACGAATCCTTCTTGAGGTATTGTAGACTAGGTCATATCAATGCGACCCGACTAGCTGAAGTTACATATAGATGCATATTTAAATTAGTTTAAATTTACATCTTGTGAAACTTGCCAGTCATGTCACAGAGATAAGATGACCATAGCTCTGTTTATTGGAAACAGAGAAAGTGTTAGTAAACGCTTGGGATTGATACATGCTGATGTATGAAGGTCCCCTGTCTACACATGCCAAGACCGGTTTTTTGTACTTCATTACATTCTCTGATAATCTCTCAAGATTCAGACATATGTTCCTGTTGAAACACAAGTCCGAACCTTTTGAGATATTCATAGAATATAAGTTAGAAGTAGAGAACCAAAATACGGGTCAAAGTATTATGTCCTTTGATGTGATCAAGGAGGAGAATACTTGAGCACGGAATTCCTGGATTATTCTAAAGGAGAATGAGATTCTCTCTCAGCATTACTCCTCCGTATACACCATAGCACGATGGTATATCGAGGCGGAGCAATCACACCCTATATGATATGGTGCGATCTATGATTAGTACTACTGAGTTTCCTATTTCCTTTTAGGGAGTTATGCACTTATGAAGTTGCATACCTATTGAATAGGGTTCCGATCAAATCAATTGCCTACCACTTCATATATGATATGGAAAGGAAAGAGCCCATATCTTAAGTTTGTTAAGATTTGGGGTTGTCCGGCCTATGTCTAAAAAGCAAAATCCGGACAAGCTCGAGGCAAAGTCAGTTCTGTGGAAGTTTGTTGGATATCCCAAGCATTCACAAGGGAATATCTTCTACCTAACCGAGGAACAAAAATGTTTTGTTTCTCAGCATGCCTCCTTTGTGAAAGGGAATTTCTTATGAAGAAATTAGTGGACATAAGGTAGAACTGGAAACAGTTCCAGCTATACAAACTGCAGCTGATGATTTGGTAGAACCAAAGGATTCAATAGAAACCAACGAACCTCAGCCTCTCCGCTGATCTAGTAGGGTTCCTCACCCACCTGAGAGATACTTCGGTTTCTCTATGACAGTGGGAGCGAGAATTGCATCATGGGATGATGACCCAACTAGTTTCGAGCTGGCCATCAGGAGTGGGACTCTATAAGAATGGCTGGATGCTTATCGATCTGAGATGGAATCCTTATACACCAACAAAGTATGGACTTTGGTTGCTTTATCTGAAGGGTTAAAACCCCATCAGGAGCAAGTATATCTTGAGAAGATTACTTGGTGTACATGGAAAAGTTGAGACTTTCAAAGCTAGACTTGTTAAAGCTTTGCATCATTGACCAGGTATGGATTATAATGAAACCTTTTCTAAGTAACTATGCTTAAGTCCATCCAGATCCTGCTTGCCACGGCTACATACCATGACTACGATATCTGGCGGTTGGGTGTCATGACTGTTTTTCTAAATGATGATTTGGAAGAAAGCGTCTATAAGTACACAGTCAGAGGGCTTCGTAGACAGTGGGAGCAGCGGAAACGTATGCAAGATGTTTTATGTGATAAAGCAGGCATCGCGGAGTTGGAACATCTGTTTTGATGAGTTAGTCAAAGAGTTTGACTTCATCAAAATGGTAGATGAACCTTGTATAAACAAAAAGTTAGTAGGGAGTATGGTGGTGATCCTCATAGAGTACGTGGATGACATACTCTTGATAGGGAAGGAGTTTCCTATGCTACGCTCGGTCAATCTCCGCTTATCACAAGGATTCTCCATATAGGATCAAAGTGATACCTACTAAATCCTGGGTTTTGGATCTATGAGACAGATCTAATTGGATGTTAGGATACTCACTAGTTGTAGTGAATCGGTATCAATCGATCCTGGGGAGAATCACTGGAAAGGTTCCAGGGTGATAAGGATGACTGAATGTCAGTCACAGGCATTGTCTTTACCCTTGGTAAAGGGACGGTATGTTGGAAGAGTTCCAAGCTAGATACCGTGGCATACTAGACGATTAAAGGCAAGATAAATCGTTACCAAAGATGCTACCAAAGAGACAGTCTGGGTGTATATTTGTTCATGAGATGAACTTCGTTCCTCCCATTGTGTGACAATGGAGTTGTGGCTAATGCCAAGGAACGCCCGTCCCATCAGTGATCCAGACATATTCTTAGGCAGTATCGCCTGATCGTGGAGATGGTTGATCTCCAGGGGATCGAGGTTAGAAGAGTAGACTCAGAGGACAACACGGCGGATCCACTCACGAAAGGCCTTTTCCCAGAGAGAGACTTTTACGGGATGGTTGAGTATGAGATAATTCAACCACTGCTATCAGATGGCCCTAGTGCAAGTGGAAGATTGTTAGTTATATGTATGCCCTAGAGGCCATTACTATACATAGGATGTATATTGTAGTGGATGCTTGGACATATATAGGGAGGACTTTCTTGCTCGACATGATAGTATGCTATCTGGTTACTCTTTACCTTAACATGCACACTGATTGTCTCTCTGTTACATGTTGGTAAAGCCCTTAGGATGTGTACTTGACGACCTGAACCATGATGTGGATCATACTAGTGGGGACATGGTAGTCCATAAGTACATCCTTCAAAGTCCCTAGTCGTGGGTGTATCGAGACGGGGCATCGATATACCAGAGTAGACTAGCGTGTAGCTTCTCGACCCATATAGATGGGCGATGGATGATCCCATATCCACTGGTGTTTGACATCAAAGATGATATACGGGTGCTCAGTGGAGACTGGGTACACTGGACGGAATCGCCGAGAACTCCCAGATGGTATTATACCTTACGTCAGATGGCGGTTCTCTGGTGACACTGGTACAGGTTAGTCTGTAGACCCGAGATCGTCATAGAGTCTTGTGTGATTCCCACTGTGCTTTGATTCCCATCATACCACGTCTAAGAGGGCGTGCAAAAAGGTGGCTTTTGGGTACAGTCCCGAATCGCATGGAGGCAATGAGCGATAGGAGGGGTTTCGTCTCTCCCGGTATAGGGAGTTGATGTTGCGCAGTGCTCGATTGGCTATAACAGGAAGTCCTTGGCCAAGGCTGTTTTAGGGATGTACTGGTAAGTGTTATCAGTAGTTTCTCGACCCGTTATGAGCCTCATATCGACATGACTTATCGAGTTATTGGGGTCTGACGTTTACCACCCCTAGACGAGATATGCGACATATCAGACGAACAGACCGGACTGTACGGTTGTGTTACTCGTTGGATTCACAGGAGTGTGAGCGGGCTTGCTCATTAATCTTCTGATCGCTCAATACCCGGGTGGCCGTTACGTTTAGCAGACCGCTTGCGGCTTGTGGGTGTTTGATATGATCATCACCTGCTGCCGGCATATTGACGAGTCTTTAGAGTCCTACACAGGGGTTTCCTGGCTCAAGCGAAACGGTGTAGGAGTGCATATGTGATATGTGCGGGACCGAGATTGATACGATATGAGATACCGTATTCAATTCTCATGATTTGTGACATTCATCGGTTGTATGGATATAGCCGGGTTATCGGATCAAGTGTTGATTCGATAAGTTGTTACTTTTGATATTAGTCGGTTATAGCCGGATTATAAAATCAATTGTTGATTTAATAATTTAATGTATAATTATATATTTGATATATTACATTACATTAACTAATATTAGCTCACTTAAGATTTATTTTCTCACTAGTTTGTGCACATTGTTTATATGTGATATATGCAAGTGTATATGTATGTATCATACTTGACGATACACACAAGATGGGTGTATGAGACTTATACTAAGATTAGGGTTAAGATTAGGGTTATTGGATTATCTTAAGATTTAACAAATGAGTTAAACTTAGTCAAAGTTGTCAAGCTTGAAGAAGCTTGGAGAAAGTTTGACAAAGTCCACTCTTTTGTCAATTCTCTTGATATTTCTTTAACCTAACCCTTAAACCTCATACCTTAGTTAATTCTCTACATGAGTTAAGCATGAGGGCTTAACTCAACCATGGGTGAATTATTCAAGAGGATAATTTTTCATTTGGATGAATAATTCACTTCTTCTTCTTCATCAAGCTCCTTGAAAAGCATTCTAGCTCTAATGGTGCCTTGAGGAAAAATGTGAGAAAATCAATTTTAAAGTGAGCAACCTTCCTACTTTATCATCCTCTACTACTTGCCATTTAGTAGAGGGTGTTCTCTTCACAAAGTTCTTGACCAAGTGAAGGAATAGCTTGAGTTTGAGTCTCCCCGACGTAGATCATCTTCGGCCTCGAAGTCAATGACCTAACCCGATCATTTCTTCGACGAAACCATTACTAGAGTCCGGGATCCCGATGATCGCAACGGAGGGACGTCAACACGGAGCTAAAGAAGTGGAGGACCGGATCTACAAAGGTTGTAATCCCTTTCACTTGTAGTTAAGTTGTTAACTTGCATGTTCTTTTGCCTTAACTTTTGGTTAACGATCTATATTAGGGTTTCTCAGCACCGTAAAATTTTAATTTGGCATGGTTGATTCCTTGTGGAACCTCTTGAGTGTGCCTAGTAACCCTACAGATTGCATCATAGATGATGATGAACCTACTGGCTTCCAGCAGGCCATCCAGAGCGGCGACTCGGTACGATGGCTAGATGCAATGCGGACCGAAATGGAGTCCATGTACACAAACAAAGTATGGAATTTGGACTTTGCTCCAGATGGGGTAAAACCCATAGGATGCAAATGGATCTTCAAGAAAAAGATTGGTGTAGATGGACAGATGGAAACCTATGTTGGAGATAGTGCCCTCAGAGTCAATTATTGGATCACAAGCACGTGATTGCAATGATTGAGGGAGGACCTATCCCGGTAGGACAGTCTTACTCGAGATGATAGTATGCTATCTGGTTTACCTTTATCATCGTGTACTGCTTTAGGTAACCTGACATGTCGCTATTACACGTTGATAGAGCCCCTAGGATTCTTGCTTGACCACCAGCAGTATGAGGGCGATCATATAATGGGAGCTGGGGTCTATAAGCACATCCTTAAAAGGTCCCTAGTCGCGGGAGTTTCGAGACAGGGCATCGATACTCCAGAGTAGACTAGTGTGTACATTCGAGACCCCGACGAGGGGCGGTGGCCGGTCTCACAAGCCACTGGTGTCAGTTGGTTCACCTAAGATGTATACAGGTGCTCATTGGGTTATGAGTATACCGGACAGGACTCGCCGGGAACATGCTAGTTGGTCTTATACCTGACGTCAGATAGCAGTTCCCTGGTGACATGTGTACAGGTTAGTTCATCGACCTGGGGATCGTCATTTGTCTCGTGTGAGTTCCCACTGTACTTTGATTACTACCCTACCATGCTCAAAGGAGACGTGCAAACAGGTTTTAGTTGGGTACAGTCCCGAGCCACATGGAGGCAGTGAGCGGATCTTCAGGGGTTCGTCTCTCCCGGTATTGGGGGTGAGGTCACGCTGTGTCTAGGAGAGCCATTACACGAATCCCTCGGCCGAGGCAGGAGATTTACTGGTAGGTATTCCAGTAGTATCTCAGGGTGTTTTGGGCTATACTCCGACACGACTTGTACCGCTTTTGGGGGCCTGACTTTCACCAACCCTCTAGGCCCGCCATGCGATGCTCATAGACGAACGGACCAGACTGTACGGATATTGTCACTGACAGGCTCAGTAGGGTGTCAGGATGAGTTCGCTCATCGACGTCCCTTTTGGTCAATAGCTGGTGGCCCGTCACGTATGGCTAATACCTCTGACGTGCTAGTGGTTAAATCCACAGCCATAGTATTGACGAGTCTTTAGAGTCCACCACACATACAGTTACTCAAGTTTCGGGCGAAACGCTGTAGAGGCCGTATGGAGATATGGCAGGGTTCGATCAGACACGTGCGGTATTGCACAGATCAGGATCGGACGGTTAGTACCAGAGGCCGTATGGATATATGGCAGGGTTCGATCAGATACGTGCGGTATTGCACGGATCAGGATCGGACGGATATTACTAGCCGGCTTTGGTTTAAGCCGGATCCTAGTATAGTACTGTGTAGACTTTGTCTCATTGCATTTGCATTCGGTTGGAATACAGATGCGGGTGTGTATACACAGTATCGGGGTTTTCCTGTAATTTATTACAGGATCAGTTTTCTGGAGTTGCCAGTTTGCTTTCCGTTTCGGCCATATTTCTTTGTATCATTCATTGGCCGAAGATTGGTGGAGGAGGGCTTATTTGCATTTGTGCAAATAAGCATTTGTGGAGGGTGTTCTTTGCTTTTTATTGTATCATGATACTTGCACCATCATTTGACTTCTTTTGACCATGATGGCTTGACTTTTGGCATCATGATGGTGCACCATCCATTGACCTCACTTGACTTTCTTTTTCCATGATGGCTTGACTTTTAGAGTCATGATTGTTGATGATGATAAAGGGTGATGGATGGTGGAGTGTTGGACTTTCCTTGTCATGATTTCTTCTCATGATCTCATTGGACTCTTACTTGCATTATGGTTCCCTCTCTCATTTTTCCACTCTCCCAATTTCATAAGCCATGGCCGGCCAAGCCATGAGAGGGCTGTCCAAAATTTGATATGTGGGATTTTGTTCTCTTTTGGCTTTGGAAAAATCCCACAACACCATCTCCAAAAGCTTATATCATTTCCTCCACCATATGTCAACTCCATGAACCCCAAAATGAGACATGGTTCTACACTATGTTCTACAGCAAATCTTGGGCACGTCGACTCGCCAGCTTCGTGCCCGAGTTGCCTCGGTATAGAGGTGGGAGCCCGTAAAAGAAGCAGGCGACGTGGTGCCCTTCCGGCGAGGAGGTGGAGACCGGACTTTCCGCGGGAGATCGGGACGACGGCGAGAAGACCAGAGGACACGGATCGCTCGGTATATCTCTCTTCCCCATCTTGTAGTTTGCTAGGACTAGTTAATGGCACGATCCGGGTATTTAGTGCGCGGTGGTGCCGGTTTGAAAAATTAAAGTTAACCATCGCTTCGGCATTTGGCCTCGGGATGGAGGCCGGGGCGCCGCCGTGCACTTACAGTGGTTTCAGAGCCTCGCCATTAACATAGTCTAGCTTTGTCTAATGTGTTTTACATTTCCGATCGAACAAATGTTCCAAAACCGTGTTTTTCAAAACAACAGTTTTCTGTCGAAATTTTTTTGTCTCGAAAAATTTTTCAGGTAGTCTCAGAATACTGTGCAGGGAAGTGTAAGCCTACTGTAGAAATTTGGTCGCGAGATCTCATTATTCGACCGCGGATCCGCGGCCAAACCCATGCTTGGGCCGCGGTTCCGCCGCTATTTTGACAGATCGTTGCACCAATTTTTTACAGAGGCCTTCTGGGTTGAAAATATGGGTTTTGGAATATTATTTTTGGGCCCAGAATTTCTTTAAGTTCTACAGTAATGCTTGGGGCCCACTTGGTAAAATTTGATCGATCGGATATTTTAAACACATTAGTTCACAGTATTTACATTATATCTGCGACCGTGAATGTCACTTGATCGGTAAATCCTGTCTAACTGCTATAGCCCGGTTAGACGGATTTGCGAACGTGACTTTCACGGTAATGTTCTGTGTATTGTTGTGATGTTGCGGATTGGTCGTGGGGGATAGCCTGGATGCAATGTTAGTACAGTTTTTGTTGTATTATGTACATTTGATATTGCGGGAGGAGCGTCCGACATGTGGACTGCCGTCACTGCCTGTTTGTATTATTATTTTGGGGCACGACCAGGTTGCAGTCGATGTACCCGTTGTATGTATATTTTACTTTCTGTACTAGGATTACCCCAAGGAGGGGTGCATGGATAGCCGGGTTCTAGAGGGCAACGGGCCCGCATATCATGGCATTGAGACGGAGGGGGCTTCACTCTAGAATTGGCGGGCTATTCGCCGCACTCGTAGGGGGTACAGGTTGACCCAGGAGGGGTGCCCAAGTTACCGGATTCCGTGAAGTGCTGGGTGGTCCATTCACGTTGCTGAAGGGGCTGCCTCACTTCAGGTTTTGGCGGGTAACTTGCCGCGCCCGTAGGGGTCTAGGATTTCATTGCACAGGCTATCCACACGACCAGGGGAACGTCGGGTTTCAGTAGTGGCTCTGTGAAACCCGGGGATCCCAGATATCTATATTGTTCTGTGATGCTGTACATTTCTGTGATGTTGCATTTTTTTCATGCCTTGAGCGAAATATAATATATTGGTATATATATATTAGTAGATGTTGTATATGTTTTGCATCCGCGCTAGTCCAGTCCCCGCTCTGTCATTAGTTAGCTAACCTAACGGGTAATGACGGGTCCCAGTGGCGAATGCGGATGGCATATACGTACATCAATATATTTTCGTTCTTTGTGGTGTAATCAATTGATGGGACTGTGTTGATTCGAATCAATGCAAGTTAAAAACAAATATATTCTGATGTTATTGGAACACTTTTCAAAAAGCTGTTATTGCAAGAACGTTCACTTTTGTTTTGCATCGTGGTATTCAGTTGGAATATCCTGCTTCTCAGTCGACGAGGCAAGGGCCGAGATCTCTTCACCGGGAGTGACCCCTTGGACAAAAGGTTTGCGTCAGGAAAATAACTTCACTATAGCCGATTACTTTTGCTTTGCACCGTGGTATTCAGTTGGAATATCCTGCACCTCATTCTACGGGGAAAGAGCCGAGATCCCTTCACCGGGAGCGACCTCTTTAGCAAAGGTTTTCGTCACTATATTTTCAAAAAAGCTATCTGGTTCCTTCAACGATATCAAGTTCATTACGTTAAAGGTTTTCGCCAGAAATCATTCGTAGCCCTCCATCATTTCGGTTAAATATTCGGTAGTATTCAAGCTATGTATTTTGACCTCACGCCAAGGCATAGTGATTGGTAGCTGCCGGGTATTTATCTGTTGCATAGATAGATGCGTTGGTTTGGGACAGTCGTACTACTATTTTGGCCTACGTCAAGGGTATGTACGGGTGGGTTCAAATTAACCTGGATAATGATGGGCAGAACTTGACATGTGACTTATGATATTTTGACCTCACGCCAAGGTCATAAGAGCATGGGGCAGAAATCACATCGGGAGTTTCTAAAGAAACTGAAACTTGCCAGATATGAGCATACCTTCTGGAGTGTGATACCGTGAGCGGATTCCGTCACGTTATCATGCGATGATAGTTGGATCCCGATTCCCACTGATGAGTTAGTTTACTCCTCGGGTGATCCCGACTAATTCTTCTTTCAGGTTTGGAGGAGAATTTGACGGTACAGTGGGAGGTTTCGAGATTAGATAAATTGGTAACCATTCTGATCTAGGTTAGAGTGCACGCTGAGTGTTTCTTTTCTCTCTCTTTGGCAGCGACCATTGACCCGACCCTAAGACTATGACTCAGTGACAAAGTTAACCTAACCTTCTTAAACACTGGCTTTTGGATTGTCAGAGTTGCAAACCTCATTGCCACTCCTACTTTTACCCTTTTTTTCCAGGACACCCCGTATTACTCGAATGTCCACTTCCATTGGACAAAACCATCGTATGGTTATATACGAACTCGAAGGAATTTATTCGAGGATGGTTTCCGGTTCTGGAGAAAACGGATAGGACTATTCAGTTGTCTTTTCCTTTTACCTTCTCTCAGGTTACGAGTACTCCTTGGTTTAGGAGATAGTACACCTATTACGCAAATTGGATAGTCTTCTTCCAAACCTTAGGCTGGTGCCGACCGGTAGGAAATGAAGAAAACCAATTAGCCTAACGATGGTGTACAGAAGGTATTAAGTAAAGAAATAACAAGGGATTAGTAAGAGGGCAAAGTAAATTGCAACTGATATTCACGACCAAACCAAGTATTTCTTCGCCAATCCTAAATCACCTTTGTATTTCTCCAGGACACTCCGTATCACTACGAAAGATCCACAGTTTATTAGATACTCCATCGTATGGTTATATACGAACTCGAAAGGAACTTGTTCCAGTTCGGGGATGGATTCTGGTTCAGGAGAAATAAGAATAAGGTTTATTCGGTTGTCTTTTATCTTCACCTTCTATCGCATTGCGAGTGTTCCTAGGATTAGGACAGTACACCTATTATGCTTATTGGATAGTCTTCTTCCAAACCATAGGCTGGTGTCGAACGGTAGGGAAGGAAGAAAACCATTTGGCCTAAAGGGGTGTACAGAAGGTAATGACTAAAGACATAAAAAGGGATTTGGAAAGATGGCAAAAAATTACACGGTTACAGTTGTGGATCTGGATGGAAGAGGCATTACTAGGAATACCGGGATACCCCATCAAAACATTTCAATGTTTCAGTTTCACTGTGTACTGTTAAAGGAAAACTGATTTCCCAATTAGACACTTGCTCCAGGGTATGTACTTACCAGGAATGATTCTCACATCTATATGGTTTTACAGATGATGAGTGGGAGTAAGTTATTGGGAATTGGGTGATCATCCTCATTATATCGGGATTCGTTGTAATCAGTGATATTTGTGGAAGTCTCCTGGGTTGTTTGCCGGTCGGCAAATATTTGGTTTTGAATATCCGCTGTTGTGCACCAATTTCAAATCTATATATCTGTACGTCTATTTTTCATAGAGTGAGATATACCTTTTTGAAATTATGTCTGTGACATTTACCTATATCAGTGGATGGTTAGGTAAGGAGTATTAAACAGCAGTGTAATTCTTCTTAACCATAAGTACAGTTTTCAACCTACGACAGACAGTGAATGAGTTATCAGACTCAAGGGACTTATACAGAGTATTGTATGTTGTCCAGGGTCCATCAGGACAGAGAGGTTGGTCCTCGTACTATATTCGGTTTACTTATGACTTCTCTAGTTTTTAGACAGGTGTTTCGTGGAAACACAGGGTCCGAATTTTGAGAAGTTATAGGTATTTGAATAAAGTAGAGAACCAGGTATTGCAAGTATCGGGATTCTTCAAAGTGATCGAAGATGTAGATACTTGTGTATGGTGTTCAGTTGATAGTAATGATTAAGAGATCTTACTTCTCTTTCAGGTTATTCATAATTGGAAGCATTCCTAAGTTGAGTAGCGCTGATCAGCCTCTTTCCATTTAGTTGACATGCACTGGAGACAGCTGCATGATTTGAATCTGGTTCAATTAAATCTGTGCCTCTGGTTCTATATTGGATATAGAACAGTTCATATCTTAACGATGATAAGGTACGGGGAGTTGTCTGGCTTATGATTAAAACCAGACTCTGGATAACTCACGGCACGTTTCTGTAATGGCTGTTTGTGGGTTGACCCAGGCTATGACGAGGGTTGACTTTCTACCATCTGGAAGATCAATAGTGATATTGTTCTAGACTCGCCACAGTTTTATTAAAAATTGATTTTTTCAGAAAACAGTAGTGGGAGTATGGTAGAACTGAAAGTGATTCCAGAACCGCAAACGATTACTGAAGATTTGATAAGGAACCTAAAGATTCAATCTGGCTTGACATTCCATTGGCCACTCCGCAGATAAGGTGGGTAACCTCAGGAACCCGAGAGGTACTCCGGTAGCCT
Organism: Agapanthus africanus; assembly: GCA_030015575.1. Taxonomy (NCBI): domain Eukaryota; kingdom Viridiplantae; phylum Streptophyta; class Magnoliopsida; order Asparagales; family Amaryllidaceae; genus Agapanthus; species Agapanthus africanus. The sequence continues at coordinate 93,607,471 of JASDDO010000006.1, read as the reverse complement.
CAAGGACGGTGGCAGGGAAGTTCTTGTTTACCCACACTTGCCATTGCTGTTGTTCCAGACTGTGAGACCCGGCAGGAGAATGAGTATAGCGTCGTTCTAAACTTGCTTTAGAAGTGTACGTTTATATGACTCTGCCAGAGGGTTGTCGTACTCAGTGGGAGCAGCGGAAGCATTGGTGGACAGGTGGCTTATGTCTATCTATAGACTAAAGCAGATGTGGCGGAGATAGATCATCTATTTCTGACGTGACAGTCATAGGTTTGACTTCATCATAATAGGGGATGGATCTGTTGAGAAGGTAGTAGGGTGTGATGTCATGGCATTTGGATGACATACACATAGTAGGAAGTGATATTCCTATACTACAATCGGTTATACTTTGGTCGTCACATAGTGGTTTCTCCACATGGGACTTGGACATTATATCAGACATATTGGTTACTAGATCTATGGTTTTAGATCTAGATTTGGGTGGTTTCCCAATTAAGGGTGCTTAGACAGCATTCTAAGAGCATTTAGAATGGACGACTCCTGGCACGGTAGTGTACCTGCAGGTAATGGACTCACCATCTCTAAAGGTGTCTTACAGACTAAAGGGGAGAGGGATGTGCATGATTGGCAGATCACTTGCTTAGGCAATTGAGTCAATCATGAGATGTCAAGTACCACACCAGATGTTGTTCTTGCACTAGATGCAATAAGTTGACATTGATCCAATCCTGGAGAAACAGTCGGAAGCAGTTTTAGAACATAAGTGGATGTTCTAGGGATATGATAACGACAGCCTCATGTAGGAGACAGTTATCATTCCAGGCTTCCAAGGTGACATGGACGACAAGGAGGTTGTCAGAGTTATAGTTTTCCTTCTGACGAGGGGCAGTATTTTGGACAGGTGGTCCAAGGCAATACTGAGGGAGGCATGGCGCAGGATACTGATTAAGTTCAGTTGACGATACAGTCTTAGAAGTTTGGATTTGGAGTTCATTTATGAGCTAGGTCCCATCAGACATCCAGACACATTCTAAGACAGGTATTGCTCATTTCGGGAGATGGCTTTCTCCGCGAACTTGAGATTATAGAGAGACATAGAAAGAAACATCAAAGCGGATCCACTCACTGAGGCTATTCCTCGAACGCAATAGTTTCGAAAACGAGCTTTGTGAGACTGACTAGTAGAGGAGTTGGGTGTTCGGTATCACACGGGCTGTGAGTATGCGACATCGCAATAATTAGCCTTGAGTGCAAGTGGGAGATTGTTGGAGATAGTGCCCTCAGAGTCAATTATTGGATCACAAGCACGTGATTGCAATGATTGAGGGAGGACCTATCCCGGTAGGACAGTCTTACTCGAGATGATAGTATGCTATCTGATTTACCTTTATCATCATGCACTGCTTTAGGTGACCTGACATGTCGCTATTACACGTTGATAGAGCCCCTAGGATTCTTGCTTGACCACCAGCAGTATGAGGGCGATCATATAAGTGGGAGCTGGGGTCTATAAGCATATCCTTAAAAGGTCTCTAGTCGCGGGAGTTTCGAGACAGGGCATCGATACTCCAGAGTAGACTAGTGTGTACATTCGAGACCCCGACGAGGGGCGGTGGCCGGTCTCACAAGCCACTGGTGTCAGTTGGTTCACCTAAGATGTATACAGGTGCTCATTGGGTTATGAGTACACCGGACAGGACTCGCCGGGAACATGCTAGTTGGTCTTATACCTGACGTCAGATAGCAGTTCCCTGGTGACATGTGTACAGGTTAGTTCATCGACCTGGGGATCGTCATTTGTCTCGTGTGAGTTCCCACTGTACTTTGATTACTACCCTACCACGCTCAAAAGAGACGTGCAAACAGGTTTTAGTTGGGTACAGTCCCGAGCCATATGGAGACAGTGAGCGGATCTTCAGGGGTTCGTCTCTCCCGGTAATGGGGGTGAGGTCGCGCTATGTCTAGGAGAGCCATTATACGAAGCCCTCGGCCGAGGCAGGAGATTTACTGGTAGGTATTCCAGTAGTATCTCAGGGTGTTCTGGGCTACACTCCGACACGACTTGTACCGCTTTTGGGGGTCTGACTTTCACCAACCCCCTAGGCCCGCCATGCGATGCTCATAGAAGAACGGACCGGACTGTACGGATATTGTCGCTGACAGGCTCAGTAGGGTGTCAGGATGAGTTCGCTCATCGACGTCCCTTTTGGTCAATAGCTGGTGCCCCGTCACGTATGGCTAATACCTCTGACATGCTAGTGGTTAAATCCACAGCCATAGTATTGACGAGTCTTTAGAGTCCACCACACACACAGTTACACAAGTTTCGGGCAAAACGCTGTAGAGGTTGTATGGAGATATGGCAGGGTTCGATCAGACACGTGCGGTATTGCACGGATCAGGATCGGACGGTTAGTACCAGAGGCCGTATGGATATATGGCAGGGTTCGATCATATACGTGCGGTATTGCACGGATCAGGATCGGACGGATATTACTAGCCGGCTTTGGTTTAAGCCGGATCCTAGTATAGTACTGTGTAGACTTTGCCTCATTGCATTTGCATTCGGTTGGAATACAGATGCGGGTGTGTATACACAGTATCGGGGTTTTCTTGTAATTTATTACATGATCAGTTTTCTGGAGTTGCCAGTTTGCTTTCCGTTTCGGCCATATTTCTTTGTATCATTCATTGGCCGAAGATTGGTGGAGGAGGGCTTATTTGCATTTGTGCAAATAAGCATTTGTAGAGGGTCTTCTTTGCTTTTTATTGTATCATGATACTTGCACCATCATTTGACTTCTTTTGACCATGATGGCTTGACTTTTGGCATCATGATGGTGCACCATCCGTTGACCTCACTTGACTTTCTTTTTCCATGATGGCTTGACTTTTAGAGTCATGATTGTTGATGATGATGAAGGGTGATGGATGGTGGAGTGTTGGACTTTCCTTGTCATGATTTCTTCTCATGATCTCATTGGACTCTCACTTGCATTATGGTTCCCTCTCTCATTTTTCCACTCTCCCAATTTCATAAGCCATGGCCGGCCAAGCCATGAGAGGGCTGTCCAAAATTTGATATGTGGGATTTTGTTCTCTTTTGGCTTTGGAAAATCCCACAACACCATCTCCAAAAGCTTATATCGTTTCCTCCACCATATGGCAACTCCAAGAACACCAAAATGAGACATGGTTCTACACTATGTTCTATAGCAAATCTTGGGCACGTCGACTCGCCAGCTTCGTGCCCGAGTTGCCTCGGTATAGAGGTGGGAGCCCGTAAATGAAGCAGGCGACATGGTGCCCTTCTGGCAACGAGGTGGAGACCGGACTTTCCGCGGGAGATCGGGACGACGGCGAGAAGACTGGAGGACACGGATCGCTCGGTATATCTCTCTTCCCCATCTTGTAGTTTGCTAGGACTAGTTAATGGCACGATCCGGGTATTTAGTGCGCGGTGGTGCCGGTTTGAAAAATTAAAGTTAACCATCGCTTCCGCATTTGGCCTCGGGATGGAGGCCGGGGCGCCGCCGTGCACTTACAACTTTTAAGGCTAGACTTGTTGCAAAGGGTTTTCGTCAAAGACCTGGTTTGGACTATGACGAAACTTTTTCTCCAGTGGCTATGCTCAAATCCATTCGGGTCCTTCTTGATATTGCTGCCTTCCATGATTATGAAATCTGGCAGATGGACGTAAAGACGGCTTTTCTGAATGGAAATTTAGAAGAGTGCGTATATATGGATCAGCCAGAGGGTTTCAATCAGAGTGGGAGCAGCAAGAAAGTATGCAAGTTGCTTAAATCCATTTATGGATTAAAGCAAGCATCACGGAGTTGGAACATCTGTTTTGATGAAACGGTCAAAGAATATGACTTTATCAAAAATCCAGATGAACCATGTATATATAGTAAAGTTGTAGAAAGAACTGCCGTATTCCTCGTCTTGTACTTGGATGACATTCTATTAATAGGAAATGACATTCCTATGCTACAATCTGTCAAAGGATTCTTGTCACACAGGTTCTCCATGAAAGACCTGGGTGATGCCTCTTACATTCTAGGGATCCGGATCTATCGTGATAGATCCAAGAGGATGTTGGGACTTTCGTGTAAGTGCACGGCGGCGCCCCGACCTCCATCCCGAGGCCAAAATGCGGAAGCGGTGATAAACTTTAATTTTACGAACTTAGCAAACCGGCACCACCGCGCACTATACCCGGATCGAACCATTAACTAGTCCTAGCTAACTACAAGATAGGGAATAGAGATATACCGATTGATCCGAGTCCTCCGGTCTTCTCGTCATCGTCCCGATCTCCCGCGGAAACTACGTTCGTCGCCTCCTTGCCGGAAGGGCACCACATCGTCTGCATCTTTTACGGGCTCCCACCTCAATACCGAGGCAACTCGGGCACGAAGCTGGCGAGTCGACGTGCCCAAGATTTGCTGTAGAATGTGTAGTGCTCAAGTCTCATTTGGGGTAGAGGATGTTGACTTTGTGGTGGAGGAAAAAGAACTTGGAGAGAGGTGAGGAAAAAAAAGCATACAAAGAATGAGAGTGACATTTTTCTCACAACCAAAAGAAAGAGAACCCTCTCCCTCACTAGTGGCCGGCCATGCATAATGGTGGTAGGTGGGAATGGAGTGAAGTCAAGGAAAGTCAAGGGAGTGGGGAAGCTATCATGCAAGCATGGATAAAGAGTGGTGATTGAAAGAAATTATTCACCACAAAATCCAACACTCAACCACTATATCATAACCCATCATCAAACATGATGACTTCAAAAAGTCAAGCCATCATAAAGAAGTCAAGAAGTCAAGGTCAATGGATGGTGCAACCATCATGACACAAGAATATGCAAAGACCCCCTTCCAAATTGCTTATTTGCACAAATGCAAATAAGCCCTCCTCCACCAATCTTCGGCCAATGAACGATACAAATGAAAATGGCCGAAACGGAAAGCAAACTGGCAACTCCAGAAAACTGGTCCCGTAATAAATTACAGGAAAACCCCGATACTGTGCATACACACCCGCATTTGTATTCCGACCGAAATACAAATGCAATAAGACAAAATCTACACTGTACTATACTAGGATCCGACTTAAACCAAAGCCGGCTAGTAATATCCGTTCGATCCTGATCCGTGCAATACCGCACGTATCTGATCGAACCCTGCCATATAACCATACGGCCAGTAGTACAAATTGTCCGATCCTGATCCGTGCAATACTGCACGTATCTGATCGGACCCTGCCATATCTCCATACGGCATCTACAGATTTTTGCCCGAAAGCTGAGTAACTGAATTTGGGGGACTCTAAAGACTCGTCAACACCTTGGTTTTGGATTTAACCACTAACACGTCAGAGGTATAAGCCAATACATAACGGGCTACCAGGTATTGACGGAAAGGGACGTCTGTGAGCGAACTCAGCCAGACGACCCTACTGAGCCTGTCAGTGAAAATATCCGTACAGTCCAGTCCGTTCGTCTATGAGCATCGCATGGCGGGCCTAGGGGGTTGGTAAAAGTCAGACCCCCAAAAGCGGTACAAGTCGTGTCGGAGTGTAGCCCAGAACACCCTGAGATACTACTGGAATACCTACCAGTAAATCTCCTTGCCTCGGCCGAGGGCTTCGTGTAATGGCTCTCCTAGACACAGCGTGACCTCACCCCCAATACCGGGAGAGACGAACCCCTGAAGATGCGCTCACTGCCTCCATGTGGCTCGGGACTGTACCCAACTAAAACCTGTTTGCACAACCCCTTTGAGCCGTGGTAGGGTAGTAATCAAAGTACAGTGGGAACTCACATGAGACAAATGACGATCCCCATGTCGATGAACTAACCTGTACACATGTCACCTGGGAACTGCTATCTGACGTCAGGTATAAGACCAACTAGCATGTTCCCGGCGAGTCCTGTCCGGTGTACTCATAACCCAATGAGCACCTGTATACATCTTAGGTGAACCAACTGACACCAGTGGCTTGTGAGACCGGCCACCGCCCCTCGTCAGGGTCTCGACTGTATACACTAGTCTACTCTGGAGTATCGATGCCCTGTCTCGAAACTCCTACGACTAGGGACCTTTTAAGGATGTGCTTATAGACCACCAGCTCTCACGTATATGATCGCCCTCATACTGCTGGCAGTCAAGCAAGAATCCTAGAGGCTCTACCAACGTGTAATAGCGGCCTGTCAGGTCACCTAAAGCAGTACACGATGATAAAGATAAACCAGATAGCATACTATCATCTCGAGTAAGACAGTCCTACCGGGATAGGGACTCCATCAATCATTGCAATCACGTGCCTGTGATCCAATAATTTACTCTGAGGGCACTATCTCCAACAATCTCCCACTTGCACCCAAGGCTAATTATTGCGATGTCGCATACTCACAGCCCGTGTGATACCGAACACCCAACTCCTCTACTAATCAGTCCCACAAAGCTCGCTTGCGGAACTATTGCGTTCGAGGAATAGCCTCAGTGAGTGGATCCGCCTTGTTGTTTCTTTCTATGTCTCTCTATATCTCAAGTTCGCGGAGAAAGCCATCTCTCGAAAAGAGCAATACCTGTCTTAGAATATGTCTGGATGTCTGATGGGACCTAGCTCATAAATGAACTTCAAATCCAAACTTCTTAGACTGTATCGTCAACTGAACTTAATCAGTATCCTGCGCTATGCCTCCCTCAGTATTTCCTTGGACCACCTGTCCAAAATACTGCCACTCGTCAGAAGGAAAACTATAACTCTGAAAACCTCCTTGTCGTCCATGTCACCTTAGAAGCCTGGAATGATAACTGTCTCCCGAATGAGGCTGTCGTTATCATATCCCTAGAACATCCACTTATGTTCTAAAACTGCTTCTGACTGCTTCTCCAGGATTGGATCAATGTCAACTTATTGCATCTAGTGCAAGATCAACATCTGGTATGGTACTTGACATCTCATGACTGACTCAATTGCCTGAGCAAGTGATCTGCCAATCATACACATCCCTCTCCCCTTTAGTCTGTAAGACACCTTTAGAGAGGGTGACTCCATCACCTGCAGGTACACCACCGTGCCAGGAGTTGTCCATTCTAAATACTCTTAGAATGCTGTCTAAGTACCCTGATTGGGAAACCACCCAAATCTAGATCTAAAACCATAGATCTAGTAACCAGTATGTCTGATATAATGTCCAAAGCCCATGTGGAGAAACCACTGTGTGACGACCAAAGTATAACCGATCGTAGTATAGGAGTTTCCTTTCCTACTCTATGTATGTCATCCAAATACCATGACATCACACCCTACTACCTTCTCAACAGATCCATCCCCTATTCTGATGAAGTCAAACCTATGACTGTCACGTCAGAAATAGATGATCTATCTCCGCTATATCTGCTTTAGTCTATAAGTAGACATAAGCCACCAATGCTTCCGCTGCTCCCACTGACTACGACAACCCTCTGGCAGAGTCATATACACGTACACTTCTAAAACTAGTTTAGAACGACGCTATACTCATCCTCCCGCCGGGTCTCGCAGCCTGGAACAACAGCAATGGTAAGTGTGGGTAAACAAGAACTTCCCTGTAATCGTTCTTGAGGCTACCGTAGTACCTCTCGGGTGCCTGAAGTTACCCACCTTATCTGCGGAGTGGCCAATGGAATGTCAAACCAGATTGAATCTTTAGGTTCCTTATCAAATCTTCAGTAATCGTTTGTGGTTCTTGAATCACTTCCAGTTCTACCATACTCCCACTACTGTTTTCTGAAAAAATCCATTTTTAATAAAACTGTGGCGAGTCTAGAACAATATCGCTATTGTTCATCTAGATGGTAGAAAGTCAACCCTCGTCATAGCCTGGGTCAACCCACAAACAGCCATCACAGAAACGTGCCTTGAGTTGTCCGGTGTCTGGTTTTAATCATAAGCCGGGCAACTCCCCGTACCTTAACAATGTTAAGATATGAACTGTACTATATCCAATATAGAACCAGAGGCACTGATTTAATTGAACCAGATCCAAATCATGCAACTGTCTCCAGTGCAGGTCAACTAAATGGAAGGAGGCCGATCAGCGTTACTCAACTTAGGAACACTTCCAATTATGAGTAACCTGAAAGAGAAGCAAGTTCCCTTTATCATTACTATCAACTGAATACCATACACAAGTGTCTACATCTTCGATCGCTTTGAAGAATCCCGATACTTGATACACCTGGTTCTCTACTCTATTCAAATACCTATAACTTCTCAAAATTCGGACCCTGTGTTTCCACGAAACACCTGTCTAAAGACTAGAGAAGTCATAAGTAAACCGAATATAGTACGAGGACTAACCCCTCTGTCCTGATGGACCCTGGACAACATACAATACTCTGTATAAATCCTTTGAGTCTGATAACTCATTCACTGTGTGTCGTAGGTTGAAAACTGTACTTATGGTTAAGAAGAATTACACCGCTGTTTAATGCTCCTTACCTAACCATCCACTGATATAGGTAAATGTCACAGACATAATTTCAAAAAGGTATATCTCACTCTATGAAAATAGACGTACAGATATATCAATTTGAAATTGGTGCATAACAGCGGATATTCAAAACCAAATATTTGCCGTCCGGCAAACAACCCAGGTGACTTCCTCAAATATCACCGATTACAACGAATCCCGATATAATGAGGATGATCACCCAATTCCCAATAACTTACTCCCACTCATCATCTATAAAACCATACAGATGTGAGAATCATACCGGGTAAATACATACCCTGGAGCAAGTGTCTAGTCGGGAAATCAGTTTTCCTTTAACAATACACAGTGAGACTGAAACATTGAAATGTTTCTATGGGGTATCCTGGTATTCCTAGTAATGCCTCTTCCATTATCCAGATTCACAACTGTGACCGTATATCTCTTTTCCACCTCTCCAAATCCCTTCATATGTCTTTAGTCATTACCTTCTGCACACCCCTTAGGCCAAATGGTTTTCTTCCTTCCCTACCGTTCGGCACCAGCCTATGGTTTGGAAGAAGACTATCCAATGAACATAATGGGTGTACTGTCATAATCCTAGGAACACTCGCAATGCGAGAGAAGGTCAGGATAAAAGACAACCGAATAAACCTTATTCTTATTTCTCCTGAACCAGAATCCATCCCCGAACTGGAACAAGTTCCTTTCGAGTTCGTATATAACCATACGATGGAATATCCAATAAACTGTGGATCTTTGTAGTGATACGGAGTGTCCTGGAGAAATACAAAGGTGATTTTAGGATTGGCGAAGAAATACCTGGTTTGGTCGTGAATATCTGTTGCAATTTACTTTGCCCTCTTACTAATCCCTTGCTTTGTCTTAACCTAATACCTTTTGCACACCATCGTTATGCTAATTGGTTTTCTTCATTCCCCACCGTTCGGCACCAGCCTAAGGTTTGGAAGAAGACTATCCAATTTGCATAATAGGTGTACTATCTCCTAAACCAAGGAGTACTCACAACTTGAGAGAAGGTAAAAGGAAAAGACAACTGAATAATCCTATCCGTTTTCTCCAGAACCGGAAACTATTCTCGAATAAATTCTTTCGAGTTCGTATCTATCCATACGATGGTTTTGTCCAATGGAAGTGGACGTTCGTAGTAATACGGGGTGTCCTGGAGAAAAGGGTAAAAGTAGGAGTGGCAATGAGGTTAGCAACTCTGACAATCCAAAAGCCAGTGTTTGAGAAGATTCGGTCAATTTTGGTCACTGAGTCATAGTCTTAGGGTCGGGTCAATGGTCGCAGCCAAAGAGAGAGAGAAAAGAAACACTCAGCGTGCACTCTGACCTAGATCAGAATGGTTACCAATTTATCTAATCTGGAAACCTCCCACTGTACCGTCAAATTCTCCTCCAAACCTGAAAGAAGAATTAGTCGGGATCACCTGAGGAGTAAACTAACTCATCAGTGGGAATCGGGATCCAACTATCATCGCATGATAACATGACGGAATCCGCTCACGTCATCACACTCCAGAAGGTATGCGCATATCTGGCAAGTTTCAGTTTCTTTAGAAACTCCCGATGTGATTTCTGCCCCATGCTCTTATGACCTTGACTTTGGCCAACAAATCATAAGTCACATGTCAAGTTCTACCCGTCATTCTCCAGGTTAATTTGAGTCCACCCGTACCTACCCTTGACTTTGGCCAACAAGGCATTACGACTGTACCAAACCAACGCATCTATCTATGCTGCATATGAATAACCAACAGCTACCAAACACTGTGCCTTGACTTTGGCCAACAAACACAGCTTGAATACTATTGACTACCCATATGAAACGACGGAGGGCTACGAATGGTTTCTGGCGAAAACCTTTAACGTAAAGAACTTGATATCGTTGAAGGAACGGATAGCTTTTTAAAAATATAGTGACGAAAACCTTTGCTAAAGAGGTCACTCCTGGTGAAGGGATCTCGGCTCTTTCCCCGTAGAATGAGGTGCAGGATATTCCAACTGAATACCATGATGCAAAGCAAAAGTAATCGGCTATAGTGAAGTCATTGCCCTGACGCAAACTTCTGTCCAAGGGGTCACTCCCGGTGAAGGGATCTCGGCCCTTGCCTCGTCGACTGAGGAGCAGGATATTCCAACTGAATACCACGATGCAAAACAAAAGAGAACGTCCTTGCAATAACAGCTTTTTGAAAAGTGTTCCAACAACATCAGATTAGGTTTGTTTTTAACTTGCATTGATCCGAATCAACGCAGTCCCATCAATTGATCACACCAAAAAGAACGAAAATATAATGATGTACGTATATGCCATCCGCATTCGCCACTGGGTCCCGTCATTACCCGTTAGGTTAGCTAACTAACGACAGAGCGGGGACTGGACTAGCGTGGATTCAAATCATATACAATATCTACTAATATATATACCAAAATATTATATTTCGCTCAAGGCGTGATAGAAATGCAACATTACAGAAAATGTACAGCATCATAGAAACAATACAGATATCTGGGATCCCCGGGTTTCACAGAGCCACTACTGAAACCCGACGTTCCCCTGGTCGTGTGGATAGCCTGTGCAATGAAATCCTAGACCCCTACGGGCGCGGCAAGTCACCCGCCAAAACCTGAAGCGAGGCAGCCCCTTTCAGTACCATGAATGGACCACCCAGCAGTTCACGGAATCCGGTAACTTGGGCACCCCTCCTGGGTCAACCTGTACCCCCTACGAGTGCGACGAACAGCCCGCCAATTCTAGAGTAAAGCCCCCTCCGTCTCAATGCCATGAGATGCGGGCCCGTTGCCCTCTAGAACCCGGCTATCCGTGCACTCCTCCGCAGGGTAATCCTAGTACAGAAAGTAAAATATACATACAACGGGTGCATCGACCGTAACCTGGCCGTGCCCCAAAATAATAATACAATCAGGCAGTGACGGCAGTCCACATGTCGGACGCTCGCCCCGCAATATCAAATGTACATAATACAACAAAAACAGTACTAGCATTGCATCCAGGCTATCCCCCACGACCGATCCGCAACATCACAGCAATAAACAGAACATCAACGTGAAAGTCACGTTCGCAAATCCGTCTAACCGGGCTATAGCAGTTAGACTGGATTTACCGATCAAGTGACATTCACGGTCGCAGATATAATGTAAATACTGTGAAATAATGTGTTTAAAATATCCGATCGATCAAAATTAACAAGTGGGCCCCCAAGTACTACTGTAGCACATCAAGAAATTCTGGGCCCAATGTTAATATTCCAGAAACCCTATTTTCACCCCAGAAGCCCACTGGAAAATTTTGACGCATTGATCCCTCTAAACTGGGGCGGAACCGCGGCTCCAAGTTGGGTTTGGTCACGGTTCCGCGCTCTCCCTGAACGATCAATGTATCGAATTTTCCCAGAACTCTTAGAACTTCCAGTACATCAGTTTTCTACAACCTGAAAAAATTTTCGACTCCAAAAAATTTCAACAGAAAACTGATGCAAACAAAAATGCAGATTTTGGAATTTTGGTCGATCGGAAATGTAAACACATTAAACAAAGCTAGACTAAGTTAATGGTGAGGCACTGATACCACTGTAAGTGCACGGCGGCGCCCCGACTTCCATCCCGAGGCCAAAATGCGGAAGCGGAGATAAACTTTAATTTTGCGAACTTAGCAAACCGGCACCACCGCGCACTATACCCGGATCGGACCATTAACTAGTCCTAGCTAACTACAAGATAGGGAATAGAGATATACCGATTGATCCGAGTCCTCCGGTCTTCTCGTCATCGTCCCGATCTCCCGCGGAAACTCCGGTCGTCGCCTCCTTGCCGGAAGGGCACCACATCGTCTGCATCTTTTACGGGCTCCCACCTCAATACCGAGGCAACTCGGGCACGAAGCTGGCGAGTCGACGTGCCCAAGATTTGCTGTAGAATGTGTAGTGCTCAAGTCTCATTTGGGGTAGAGGATGTTGCCTTTGTGGTGGAGGAAAAAGAACTTGGAGAGAGGTGAGGAAAAAAATGTAGCATACAAAGAATGAGAGTGACATTTTTCTCACAACCAAAAGAAAGAGAACCCTCTCCCTCACTAGTGGCCGGCCATGCATAATGGTGGTAGGTGGGAATGGAGTGAAGTCAAGGAAAGTCAAGGGAGTGGGGAAGCTATCATGCAAGCATGGATAAAGAGTGATGATTAAAAGAAATTATTCACCACAAAATCCAACACTCAACCACTATATCATAACCCATCATCAAGCATAATGACATCAAAAAGTCAAGCCATCATAGAGAAGTCAAGAAGTCAAGAAGTCAAGGTCAATGGATTGTGCAACCATCATGACACAAGAATATGCAAAGACCCCCTTCCAAATTGCTTATTTGCACAAATGCAAATAAGCCCTCCTCCACCAATCTTCGGCTAATGAACGATACAAATGAAAATGGTCGAAACGGAAAGCAAACTGGCAACTCCAGAAAACTGGTCCCGTAATAAATTACAGGAAAACCCCGATACTGTGCATACACACCCGCATTTGTATTCCGACCGAAATACAAATGCAATGAGACAAAATCTACACTGTACTATACTAGGATCCGACTTAAACCAAAGCCGGCTAGTAATATCCGTTCGATCCTGATCCGTGCAATACCGCACGTATCTGATCGAACCCTGCCATATAACCATACGGCCAGTAGTACAAATTGTCCGATCCTGATCCGTGCAATACCGCATGTATCTGATCGGACCCTGCCATATCTCCATACGGCATCTATAGCTTTTTGCCCAAAAGCTGAGTAACTGAATGTGGGGGACTCTAAAGACTCGTCAACACCTTGGCTGTCGATTTAACCACTAACACGTCAGAGGTATAAGCCAATACGTAACGGGCTACCAGGTATTGACGGAAAGGGACGTCTATGAGCGAACTCAGCCAAACAACCCTATTGAGCCTGTTAGTGACAATATCCGTACAGTCCGGTCCGTTCATCTATGAGCATCGCATGGCGGGCCTAGGGGGTTGGTAAAAGTCAGACCCCCAAAAGCGGTACAAGTCGTGTCGGAGTGTAGCCCAGAACACCCTGAGATACTACTGGAATACCTACCAGTAAATCTCCTTGCCTCGGCCGAGGGCTTCGTGTAATGGCTCTCCTAGACATAGCGCGACCTCACCCCCAATACCGGGAGAGACGAACCCCTGAAGATGCGCTCACTGCCTCCATGTGGCTCGGGACTGTACCTAACTAAAACCTGTTTGCACGACTCCTTTGAGCATGGTAGGGTAGTAATCAAAGTACAGTGGGAACTCACACGAGACAAATGACGATCCCCAAGTCGATGAACTAACCTGTACACATGTCACCTGGGAACTGCTATCTGATGTCTGGTATAAGACCAACTAGCATATCCCCGGCGAGTCCTGTCCGGTGTACTCATAACCCAATGAGCACCTGTATACATCTTAGGTGAATCAACTGACACCAGTGGCTTGTGAGACCGGCCACCGCCCCTCGTCGGGGTCTCGACTGTATACACTAGTCTACTCTGGAGTATCGATGCCCTGTCTCGAAACTCCTACGACTAGGGACCTTTTAAGGATGTGCTTATAGACCACCAGCTCTCACGTATATGATCGCCCTCATACTGTTGGCTGTCAAGCAAGAATCCTAGGGGCTCTACCAACGTGTAATAGCGGCCTGTCAGGTTACCTAAAGCAGTACACGATGATAAAGATAAACCAGATAGCATACTATCATCTCGAGTAAGACTGTCCTACCGGGATAGGTCCTCCATCAATCATTGCAATCACGTTCCTGTGATCCAATAATTGACTCTGAGGGCACTATCTCCAACATTTCGCAGTCCAGGTATATCGACACTGTACTGAAAAGATTCAGTATGGAAGATTCTAAGCGCGGTAATCTACCGGCTTGTCAGGGAATCACCATATCCAAAGAGATGTCTCCCAAGACTGATTTAGAAAGGGAACGCATGTCTATTATACCCTACGCTTCTGCGGTAGGCTCTATAATGTATGCGATGTTGTGCACCGGAATAGATGTAGCTTACGCACTGAGCGTGGTGAGCCGGTATCAGTCGGACCCAGGGGAGATGCACTGGAAAGCAGTAAAGAACATTCTCAAGTACCTGAGGTGGACTAAAGAGATGTTCTTGGTTTACGGCGGAAAAGACCTCAAGATGGAGGCCTATGCTAATTCTGGCTTCCAGAGTGACAAGGACGATTCCAAGTCCATGTCAGGTTATGTCTTTACCCTCAATGGAGGGGCGGTGTGCTGGAAGAGTTCCAAGCAGGACACCATTGCTGACTCGACGATGGAAGCGGAGTATATTGCTTCTTGCGATGCCGCAAAAGAAGCGGTCTGGATGAAGAAGTTCCTAACAAAACTTCAGGTGGTTCCTACCATTATTGATCCAATACCTCTGTATTGCGACAACAATGGAGCTATAGCTTTAGCGAAGGAACCAAGGTCCCATCAGAAGTCCAGACACATCTTAAGGCGGTATCACCTGATCAGGGAGATCATTGATCGTCAAGAGATCGAGGTTCGGAGAGTTGCTAATGAAGAGAACATTGTTGATCCATTCACAAAGGCCCTACCTCAGATTCAGTTCAAGAGGCTACTCGAGATCATCGGTCTTCGATATGCCAGTACATGGCCCTAGTGCAATTGGGAGATTGTTAGTATATATGCCCTAGTGGCCATTATTGTATCATACTAGTTTGTATATTACTTAATGGAAGCTTGGGATATTCACATGTATATGACAGTCTTGCTACACTTGGTAGTATGTTACTTGGTTTTTTTATCTTAATATGTGAGTATACGTATTGATAGAGCTCTCAGGATCTTGCTTGACTACCAGCGTTGTGATGGCAGTCACACTAGTAGGGGCTGGGCAGTCTACAAGCATATCCTTATTCAAGTTCCTAGTCGTAGGATTATCGAGACAGGGCATCGATACTCCGGAGTAGACTAGTGTGTACGCTTCTCATCCCAGTTGGGGAGATGGTCTGTCCCACAGCCGTCAGTACGTCGTACTGGAGATAGTATGCAGGTGCTCGTTAGGTTACGGGTACACCGGACAGGACTCACAGGGAACTGTTGGTTGGTTTTATACCAGTCGTCAGTTAACAGTTCCCAGGTGACATGAGTACAGCATAGTCCGCGGACTTGACACTGCTACTTCGCCTCGAGTGTGTCCCACTGTTCTTAGATTGCTACCCTACCACGGCTCAAAGGAGTCGTGCAAACAGGTAGCAGTTGGGTGCAGTCCCGAGCACTTGGAGGCAGTAGCGGTTAGACAGGATTCGTCTCTCCCGGTATTGGGGGTTGATATCGCGCTGTGTCAGAGAGCCATTACGCAAAGTCCCTGGCCAGAGCAAGCGAGATTTGCTGGTAGGTTCCAGTAGTTTCTCAGGGTGTAATGGGCTTCGCTCCGACACGACTTATACCGCTATTAGGCGACTGACGCTTGCCGCCCCCTAGGCCCGATATGCGATAGTCTTAGACCGGACTGTACGGAGATTGTCATATCAGACTCAGTAGGAGTTCGGATGGGTTTCCTCATCGGCCTTCTTATCGACATCTACCTGGGGACCGTTACGTACATCTAGTGCCGCTTGCGGTCTGTGGTTAAACCCACTGCCAGCGTAGTAGTCGAGTCTCTAGAGTCCCATACAGAGAGTTTCCCTACTCCGGGCGAAACGATATAGAGGTCGTATGGTTTTACGACATGGGTTCGGACGCATACTTGTGTTTACGCACGTACGACATCCGGACAGTTTTTACTAGCCGGCTTTGGTTTAAGCCAGTTTCTAGTATCCGGTTATTGGATTTATACAGTCTAAAGTTTTTCCGTGTTTTCACGGATAGGAGGGGCGTTCTCGTAATTACGCGAGAAGCTTCTAGAAGATGGTGACTTGGGGGTTAAGGTGGCATATGTATTAAATGAGATTAGTGAGTCATTTGAGTGATTCATCCATGTCATTAATGCATCATAAATGCTTAATGGCTCATGGAGATGAATCGCCCTCTTGTATTTATGAAGCATGATTATTAATCCTTTATTTTCTTTTATTGGATAAATGATAATACTTGATATTTATTATGATAGATCATTATCTCATCTCATTCTCTTGCTCACTTTCTCTCTCCTCAAGCTCTCTCTCTTCAAACCCTAATCCTCCCCTCTCATGCGTTGAGACCAAGGATTAGAGTAGACTACTTAATCCTTAATCATTCTCTATATCACCTAGGTTACTTAGATTAAAGATTTAAGAAACCTAGTTACCTCAAGTTAGAGGTGAAGCTTGTAGTAAAGCTCTCGGGTGGATCATCTACTACATAGAAAAGGCCGGAGAGGACATGGAGAACGACAAGATGAAGGACACGGTTATTTAGGTATAATCACTTATCATAGTAGTTGTTAACTTCTATAGTTTCTTGTTAGTCATTGTTTTAGCAAAGATTCTCGGTTAGTCGATGTTTACGCTTTAAACAAGATCGTTTTTCATTATTCCGCCTCCCCGCAAAACGTGGGGTGTTGTACTTCGACTTACATAAGTGATATGCTAAAAGAAACACATGCACATATTGAAGTAGAATCAAACCAAGTAGCATACTACCATTTTGAGAAAGACTGTTTATACAACTGTGAATATCCCAAGCTTCAATTAAGTAATATACAAGCTAGTATGATACAATAATGGCCTCTAGGGCATATACACTAACAATCTCCCACTTGCACTATGGCCATGTACTGGCATATCGTAGACCTATCATCTCGATCAGCCTCTCGAACTATGTCTGAGGAATGGCCTTCGTGAATGGATCTGCAGTGTTATTCTCCTAATCTACTCTCCTCACCTCGATCTCCCGGCGATCTATGATCTCCCGGCGATCTACGATCTCCCTGATCAGGTGGTACCGCCTCAAGATGTGCCTGGACTTCTGAAGGGACCTGAGTTCCTTTGCTAAATCTATAGCGTCGTTGTTGTCACAATACAGCGGTATTGGATCAACAATGGTTGGAACCACCTGAAGTTCTGTGAGGAACTTCTTCATCCAGACAGCTTCTTTTGCGGCATCGCAAGCAGCTATGTACTCTGCTTCCATCATCGAGTCAGCAAAGGTTTCCTGCTTGGAGCTCTTCCAACAGACCTCCCCTCCATTGAGGGTAAAGACATAACCCGACATGGACTTGGAATCATCCTTGTCACTCTGGAAGCCGGAGTCAGCATAGGCCTCGATCTGGAGGTTCTTTCCGCCATACACCAAGAACATCTCCTTAGTCCTTCTCAGGTACTTGAGAATATTCTTTACTACTATCCAGTGCTTCTCCCCAGGGTCGACTAATACCGGCTTACAATGCTCAATGTGTATGCTACATCTGGTCTGGTACATAATATCGCATACATTATAGAGCTTACCGTAGATGCGTAGAGTATAGATGACATGCGAGCCCTTTCCAAATCAGTCTTGGGAGACATCTCTTTGGAGAGGGTGATTCCGTGACAAGCCGGCAGGTTACTGCGCTTAGAATCTTCCATACTGAATCTTTTCAGTATAGTGTCAATGTACCTGGACTGTGAAAGTCCCAACATCCTCTTAGAAATATCACGATAGATCTGGATCCCTCGAATGTAGGAGGCATCACTCAGGTCCTTCATGAAGAACCTCTGTGACAAGAATCCTTTGACTGACTGTAGCATAGGAATGTCATTTCCTATTAAGAGAATGTCATCCAAGTACAAGATGAGGAATACGACAGTTCTCCCTACAATCTTACTGTAAATGCATGGTTCATCTGGATTTTTTATAAAGTCGAATTCTTTGACAGTATCATCAAAACAGATGTTCCAACTCCGCGATGCCTACTTCAATCCATAAATGGACTTAAGCAACTTGCACACTTTACCACTGCTCCCACTCTGAATGAAACCCTCCGGCTGATCCATATAGACGCACTCTTCTAAATTAACATTTAGAAAAGCCGTCTTTACATCCATCTTCCAGATCTCATAATCGTGGAAGGCAGCAATGGCAAGAAGGAACCGAATGGATTTGAGCATAGCAACTGGAGAAAAGGTTTCGTCATAGTCCAAACCAGATCTTTGACGAAAACCCTTTGCAACAAGTCTAGCCTTATGGGTTTCAACCTATCCATCTATACCAATCTTCTTTTTGAAGATCGATTTGCAGTCTACTGGTTTTACCCCTTCTGGAGCAATGTCCAAAGTCCAAACTTTGTTGTGTACATGGACTCCATTTCGGTCTGCATTGCATCCAGCCATTTTGCTGAGTCCCCGCTCTGAATGGCTTGCTGGAAGCTAGTAGGCTCATCATTGTCAATGACGCAATCCTCTCGATCCCCGTCTATGAGAAAACCGTAGTATCTCTCGGGCAGATGAGACTGCCTGCTACTCCTGTGGAGTGGCACTGGGATGTCCGGTTCTTCTAAAACCTCTGGTTCTACCAAGCTTTCAGTAATAGATTGTGGTTCTAGAATTTCTTCCAGTTCTATTGCGCACCAACTTTTCTGATTTCCTAAAAATTCAGCTTCCAAGAAGTGGGGATGCTGAGAAACAAAAACCTTTTGTTCCTCTGCGTAATAGAAAAGATACCCCCTAGAGTTCTTCGGGTATCCCACAAACTTACACAGTACTGAGCGTGCCTCGAGCTTGTTCGCATGCTGCTTTTTTACAAAAGCTGGACATCCCCATATCTTAAGATACTTAATACAGGGTTTCTTCCCACTCCACATCTGATATGGTGTGGTAGGCACAGTCTTGGTTGGTACCTTGTTCAAAAGATATGCAGCTGATTCTAGTGCATAACCCCAGAAGGATCGTGGTAACTCGGCCTTACACATCATGGAATGAACCATATCCAATAGGGTTCGATTCCCCCTTTCCGATAAACCGTTGTGTTGCGGTGTGTATGGAGGAGTAAGCTGAGAGAGAATTCCATTCTCTTTTAAGTAGCCCAGGAACTCGGCACTTAAGTATTCACCACCTCGATCAGATTTCAGTGTCTTGATACTTTTGCCTGTTTTCTTTTCCACTTCATTCTTGTATTCCCGGAATTTCTCAAAGGCCTCGGATTTATGCTTCATCAAGAAGATATGTCCATACCTAGAAAAATCATCCGTAAAAGTAATGAAATAGGAATAGCCACCTCGCGCATGTGTATACATTGGACCACATACATCGCTGTGTATGAGTCCTAAGAGCTCGCTCGCTCTTTCTCCGTGTCCAGTGAACGGAGTCTTTGTCATCTTTCCCATGAGACAAGATTCACAAGTAGCATAAGACTGATATTCGAACGGATTCAAATATCCCTCTCTATGTAACTTTGTCAACCGTGTTTCATTGATGTGACCCAGTCTACAATACCATAAGAAAGCCTGATTTAATTCCAGAGACTTTCTTTTAAGTGTGTTCTGGACACTGAAAACCTAAGCTTGATTTAATACGTATATACCGCTATCTAATGTACCTGACCCAATCAGTGTCTGATTAAGGTGGATGTGGACCACATCGCTTACAAAAGTAAAATCATATCATTCCTTAGAAAGTAAGGATACATATATGATATTACATGCTAGACTAGGCACATATAAACAGTTATGTAGAATCAATATCTTCCCACTTGTCAATCTTAGATGATATTCCCCTATGGATTCAGCGTTTACGCTCATTCCGTTTGCAACTCTGAGAGTCATATCACCTACCCTGATAACTCTACGGTTTCTCAAAGCCTGTAATGAATTACAGATATGAGATCTTGATCCGTTATCTAGTACACAGAAAGAAGAGTTAATTGACATACAGTTTTCTATTACAAACACATCCGAAGCCGAAGCCACAACATGCTTCGAATCCTGGCTACTAGCTTCCAAAGCCCTGCAATCCTTCTGCCAATGTCCTTTCCTGCTACAATAGGAACGTCTCTCCTTCCCTATTTTTAGCCCCGAAACTTTTGCCATTCCCTTTCCTTTTACCTCCCTGACACCGCATATCGGCTTTGTGGAGGTCTTCTTCTTCTCACCCTTTGCTTTCACCTTGGATGCAGAAGAAGAAGGTCCCCCATTAAGCAGAGTGGGTGTCTTCCTAATTTCTTTCAGGGTGTAAATAGAGTGTAGAGACTATAGAATTAAGTCAGTATTTGACTCATTCTCCAACGTGGTCTTCAGGTCCGTGAGCTCATCAATATAGCTAGTCATTGTAAGGACGTTGTCCTCTACAGATGACCCGATAGCCAACATCGCTTGAAGCAATTCTTTCGAGGTCTCATATCTTGCGATACGAGTTTGCTCTCCATATAAATTTTTGTTATGGAGGAAGATGGAAGCTAAGTCCATCTTCTCGCGCTGCCCCTGGTATATACCATCAACTGGGCCCAATACGAGGCACTTGGCATTCGCATAGTCTTTTTCCGATGTCTTACGGATATCAATATCCGTGACGATGGAAACTGGTCTTGAGACGGCAGGGGTTTGAGTAGTGAAGAGGTGTTCCAGCTTGTTATGGATAATGGACATCTGGACAGACCTTTGCCAGTCAATACATTCAGATTCAGTCATTTTATTATCTAGATGTAACCTATGTCTGGTCACTAGGTCACTGAAATTAAGAGAGAGAGAAGAAAACACTTAGCATGATGCTCCTTGCAAGTTTAGATTGGTTTTTAATTTATCTAAACATGATGGCTCCCACTGTTTCTCGAATCCTTCCTCAAAGCATAAAAGAAGAATTGGTCAGGATTGATCTCACCGTACAATTCTTGCTTAACCGTTCAGCCAGGCTAGTGTCGGTACTTCGATGGAGGTTTTAAGACGCTTTCGCGAAGTCCCTTAATTAAATAACATCTTTTCCCTTGGAGGCGTAGCCCCGCTAACACAGTTCTAGACACCTACTTGGTTTATAGCATTGATCGTTAAGTGAAGAGTTTCCCGAGGAGTAGCGGATACTCACAGTACGATCGGGATCCAAATATCATTGTGAGATAATGCTGAAGGAATCCTACCTACATTATTAAACTCCAAATGGTATGCAGCACTAGCAATTTCAGTTTCTTTAGAAACTCCTGTTGTGGATTTTTGCCCCATACTCTTATGACCTTGACGAAGGTCAACAAATCATAAGTCACATGTCAAGTTCTACCCATCATTTTCCAGGTTAATTTGAACCCACCCATATATACCCTTGACGAAGGTCAACAAGGTAATACGACTGTCCCAAACCAACGCGTCTTTTTATGCTACATATGAACACCCAGCAGCTACCAATCACTATGCCTTGACGAAGGTCAACAAACATAGCTTGAATACTATTGAATATTCATATGAAATGACGGAGGGCTACGAATGGTTTTGGCAAAACCGTGAATATAGTGAACTTCATATAATCGAAGGAAGCTGATACCTTTTAAAAGGAGTGGTTTAAGCTCCGCGGTTTAAAAGTTTTGCTGTTTTGAAAAAACCGAGTGGTTTTGAAATTGTTCCAACGATTCAGCTTTGGTTTGTTTTCTTTGCATTAATATAATATGTCCCATCATTTAATCCTACCATTATAGAAAACAACGAAAATATAACGTACGCTTATGCCATCCGCATTCGCCACTGGGCCCCGTCATCATCTGTTAGGTTACTTAACTAATGACAGAGCGGGGGCTGGACTAGCGCGGATGTAAAACATAAGAAACGTCTACTAGATATCATATATAGATATATACATTCATCAGATGCAATGATAGACATTCCAGATCACAGATGAACACATTGGATATACTAGGAATCCGCGCTTCGTTCGAGCCTGCAACGAAAAACGGATTACACGGTCGTGATGAATAGCCAAACCCCACCCTAGACCCATACGGGTGCGGCAAACCACCCGCCAAATACCCGAAGTGAAGCATCCTCCCTCAACAAAGTGAGTAGGCCACTCGGCACTTCAAAGTACCCGGTAGTTTGTGCACCCCACCTTGGGTCTATCCTAAGAGCAGAAAACGGTAAAAGAAATAATATACAAAGGCGGCTACATCCTCAACCCGGATGTGCGACCCAAAAATAATATTATATCAATTTACAATTTACATCGAATGAAAGATAAAAAACACTCATCTCACATCCCCAGCTATTCATCCACAACGATCCAACAAGTTCATATACACAATCCAACATCACAGAACACAGATATGTACAACCCCCACTAATCGACGTATAGCGATTAGTAGACTTTCAGTACATGTATCACATCACAGAAGATCCGATTAGCTAAACTACTTAGAATTTCGATCGAGTACAAGATTTGAATCTACCCCAAGTGCAACACTGTACTCAAAACATAATGGGAAGAAACAAAATATCGGAGAAATCACAAAACACCATGTTGGACACTCTGCAGGAAAAACGAGTTGACTCGGAGTCGACTCGGCCGCGGATCCACAGTGGAACGCTTGGTTCTGCCGCGGTTCTGCGGTGGTCTGACCGATGCACTTCCTCGTTTTTCTTGTGTGCCGATAAAAAGGCCTGAACGTATTTTTAAGGTCCCTGGAAAAATTTTTGGACCAGATTTTAAAATCGACAGAAAATTGCATTTTTAGTTCGTGTTTTTCCGATTTTTCCGGCGATCGAATTTCTAACACTTTGCTAACATGTTAGTAATGGTTTAACCTAGCTCTGATACCACTGTAAGTCTACGTTACCCATCTCGGTACTTACGGGGAGGCGGAATAGATAAAAATCAAATTTTTCATACAAGGTAACATAGACTTTCCATAAGGATCTTTGCTAAACCATAGCTAACAAACAACAAGAGGTTCTATCTACTATGCAAAGAGATTATACCTCATGCTATAAGTCCTTCGGGTCTTCTCCTCTATCCTCCTCATCTCTGTAGGCTCCATGGGTCGGTCCGGATCGTGGCTTCTTCAACGGCCTCCTTGAGTCGAAGATGATCCACCCGAGAGTCTATAGTCCGAGCTCCACAACAAGAACTGAAGTAACTAGAGCAACAAGTATGCTACTCTTGATGTCCTAGGTGATGTAGAATATGATGGTGGATTTGTTTGTCTATTTGAACCCCAACTTGCTCAACACAAGAGACCCTTTGGGAATTCAAGTGAGGAAGAAGAAGAAGAGCAAAGCTTGAGAGCTCAAGTGAAGAGAGAGAATGCAAATGAGATAATGAGCCATAGAAAATAATAAACCAATCTTTTATTATGATAATTATGATGGCTAAGTTGATTTGACTATTATATGTCACATTTAATGCTAAGCAAGAAAATATCTTATTCTTAGCAAAAATATGTAGGTCAACATAAGTCAACAAGTCAAATGGTCAAACTCTAATTAGCCATGACACAATTATCACTAAAAAAGATTAGTAAACATTTTCCACCACCTCATAATGGTTCTAATCAAGTCAATGGTCAAAACCGTAATGAGGCATCTCCTTCTTCGTTCCTCACAACTGTGCATACATACCCACATCCGCATTCCGAGGAATACGAATACCAAGAGACAAAACTGATCCATCTATACAATACTAGGATCCGTCTTAAGCCAAAGCCTACTAGTATCATCTGCCCGAAGAACATACGCGAACAAGTGCACGTAAGTGATAGAAGCCATGCCGTAAAATCATACGGCCTCTACACCTTTTGCCCAGTGCAGGGAAACTCTCTGTGTGGGACTCTAAAGAATCGAAACTACGCTGGCAGTGGGTTTAACCACAGGCCGCAAGCGGTACTAGCTATACGTAACGAACCCCAAGTAGATGTCGACAAGAAGGCCGATGAGGAAAACCCATCCGAACTTCTATTGAGCCTGAATTTGACAATCTCCGTACAGTCCGGTCTGTTCGTCTAAGAGTATCGCATGTCGAGCCTAGGGGCGGTAAACGTCAGACCCTTAATAGCGGTACAAGTCGTGTCGGAGTGTAGCCCAGAACACCCTGAGAAACTACTGGAAACACTACCAGTAAATATCGCTTGACCTGGCCAGGGACTTCGTGTAATGGCTCTCCAGACACAGCGCGATATCAACTCCCAATACCGGGAGAGACGAATCCTGTCTAACCGTCACTGCCTCCAAGTGCTTCGGAACTGTACCCAACTACTACCTATTTGCACGACTCCTTTGAGCCGTGGTAGGGTAGTAATCAAGGTACAGTGGGAACACACTCGAGGCGAAGTGACAGTGTCAAGTCGACGGACTAAGCTGTACTCATGTCACATGGAAACTGCTATCTGACAATAGGTATTATACCAACCAGCAGTTCCCGACGAGTCATGTCCTGTGTACTCGTAACCTAACGAGCACCTGCATACTATCTCCAGTATGACGTACTGATGGCTGTGGGACAAACCATCTCCCCTGCTGGGGTGAGAAGCGTATACACTAGTCTACTCCGGAGTATCGATGCCCTATCTCGATAATCCTATGACTAGGGACCTGTATAAGGATGTGCTTGTAGATTACCCAGCCCCCACTAGTGTGATTGTCATCACAACGCTGATAATCAAGGAAAGATCCCTAGGGCTCTACTAACATGTATAAGCGATATGCTAAAAGAAACACATGCACATATTGAAGTAGAATCAAACCAAGTAGCATACTACCATTTTGAGCAAGACTGTTAATACAACTGTGAATATCCCAAGCTTCCATTAAGTAATATATAAGCTAGTATGATACAGTAATGGCCTCTAGGGCATATACACTAACACCATCTGTGAAGGTTCTTTGGCGTAGCCATCTTGTGAGGAGATCACTTGGGAGGCTGCGAGCGAGATACGGAAGAAATTCTCTCTTCTCTTTGAAGGTACGCACAGTAAGAATTTTAAATTCGGGAACGAATTTCTTTAAGAGGGGAGATTGTAACACATTAGAATGCGATCAGTGTTAATTAAACGATAAGGTTGGTTTTTGGTAAAAAGTTTACCAAAATAGTTTTCAAATGTTTTACTTAGATTAATCAATATTTTATTATTAATTGTTTTTTGCTTTCACATACTTGTGCATATTAACATGGGGGTTGTTTAGTGTTAGCCTTGTTTACTGGCCATGACACTTTAATCTAATCCATGCCTTGATTAACCTTGCCTTAGATATTGGTTGTGAGAGTAGATATTTGTTTTGGTTTGAGGGGAGGTGGCAAGGTGACTCATGGAGGAGGCATGCTTGCATTAATGATGGAGAGGGAGAGAGTTAATGCAAGGGTGCACTCACCTTACGCTCACCCTCTCACCATTATCTCACCTCACTCTCTCATTCTCACCTCACTATCTCTTTCTCAATTATTTCTTCATTTTCTCTTCCCTGAACTGAAACCCTCACTACTCCTTCACTAAACCTTGCAAAACCTTCATTAAACCTCACTAAAACCCTTATCAAGTCTTGTTTTAGCCTCTAGGATCCCTTGGAGCTTGGAAAGCTAGGATCTTTTGAGCAAGTGTCGATAGGTATAACCTCTAAACTGTTAAATAGGTGTTATAATGTTGTGTACCTTGTTACTTGTTGTTTAGAACACTTAAAGTTTAGTTTTGTGCACATATCGTATTTTTAGTGTCATTATAGGATACCTCCGATCTGCTGTGACCCCGAGTGTATGCTGGAAAATCTAGCAGTGTAATTCTGTTGTACCAGAGACCATAAGCATTCACCTGAAGCACGAACCCCATAGGCTCGGATTTGGCTGGCGACATGTAGGTAAATTCCGGCGAGCTCGGCCTTTTAGTGGAGTTAGGGCTTGGGTTTTGTAGGGTAGCTGTCTGCAGTTGTTTAGAAGTGTTTGGTACTGCTTGATTTTTATGTTTTGACAGTATACAAAATCTGGGATCACTTTTCTTGTTTCTAGTGTTTCGACTACGCGCGTTACGTTATCCTACACGGTTCATATACTTTGTGTAGCTGTTGTTATTGGGTCGGTTTCGTAGTGTTGCTACGCATGTTAGCCAGTAGACGAACACTTGAGAGTTTGTTTGGAGTTGGTGGGTCGGCCAAACGTAGTTTGTACGTGTTATTGGTCGATTCTAATGTGAACTTTTTATATTGTTATATGATTTTAGGGTCGCAGGCGGGGACTTCGGACGCCGCGAAGAAGGGAAAGCAAGTAGTTGGCTTTACTTATCCCAAGATCATCAGTGAGTAGATTTAACATCTACAGGGGAATCGCCCGCATGGCATTATGCGTTTGGGCTAGATTCAATGACGTGATTATTAGTTATAAGTATATGGACATTGATTGTGCATGTGTACCATTGTTGCATACCTCATTTCCCTATTTCATATGGACATAGTATTAATGAGACACAGAGCACTAATTGTATGCTACACACACTCCGTCGATAATTGCCATGACACGCACAACCCATATACATATGTGATATTGTATGGTTAGTGACATTGAGACATTGATTCTTATTCCATTGTACATATTAAATATAGCATACATGTATACCTACATGCTTATACATATGCTTTGCTATGCCTACATGCTTATACATATATCTATACGGTATTGTATCAGTATTGACAGGTATATACACATATCTTGTTATACCTACATGTACATCATACATACATACTTACATGTACACCCATATACCTTGCTATAGCCAGATTTTCACTTTTATATGATGTTGCTTTGGACTTTGGAGAAATTGGGAACCGTATGATATATTTAATAACTTGATGCATTTAAATAGCGGTTTTTCCTTGATATGCTCATATTACTGTTTTATGTTTCATATATTATATTTCATGGATTTACGCATTGAGATATGGATTTCATATGATGTTTTCTAGATTTGAGGACCGTGGTATTACATGAAATTATGCATTGTTTGAAAAACCTGGTTTCTCTTGATATGATATTTCAGTGCGTCCACCATGAGTTTTCTCGGTTCTGAGACTTGTGTTAGAAACCCGATATGAGGAGTTGGATGAGGCCGTGTGCGGGTACATGGTGGGCCCGGAGGTACCCCGGGGCAAAAAGATCGCAGATGATAGCATTGAGCCCGAGCCAGGGGAGTACTACCTTACCGGTGATATTATTTGGATTCGGAGGTTATCTGGGGGGTACCGACCGGAGTTATGTACGGACATGATATATGGATTGCGACTGTCGATGTTGGACACTCAGGTTCCATGATATGTACGGACATGATATAAGGATTGCGAGTGTCGAGGTTGGACACTCAGGTTCCGTGAGATGTACAGATATGAGGGTCGGTCCTGGTGACGGCGCCTGAGAGATGAGTATTTACGTGTCGATGCTGGACACTAGTTTTCATGTGTCGATGTTGGACACTCAGGTTCCATGAGACTTACAGGATTTGAAGGCCGATCCGAGGATGCGGTGCCTGAGGTATTGGGATTTGGAGTGTCGTTGATGGACACTAGTTTCTCCATGTTGAGAATTCCGTGATGATGATATGTTTTATCCCATACTCAGCATTTATTGATATGCATTGCTTCATGTTTTAGTAGTACCTGATAGAGTACCTTTCATGACTGTTGCATACATATTGCGATATTATACTATCAGCTTGCATGTGATAGATTATCGCCGTACATGCATACCTGCGATTACCTGCATGATGTTATTTACTATTCACGAGTTGGCAACTCACCCCCGTTGTGCCACAGTGTTTTGCAGGTAGCCCCTCAGAGCAGTCGGGGCAGGGCTTCTTCTTATCGTATCATCTTTTGCGGCAGATACCGCTACGGCTGACTGTAAGCAGTTTTGCTATAGTTGGGTTTTGCGGTTATCCAATGATGCTCATTGTATATCCTATTGTATCTAGTTCTATCCATCTACTACTTTCATGTATTGACTTAGAGACGAGATGTGAGGACGATATTGTATATTGTTTTGTGACTCTGGATGTCGTGCTCGTGTGAGCCGGCCTTTTATGCAGCTTTATCTTTTATGCTGTTGTCACTCCTTTTTGTCTTTTTCTTCGCTACGGCGTCGTATATCCGCTTGTGGTGGTTGTTCCCACCTTTGGGCGTGGTTTGCTCTCGTTTAGGGATGCTTTACTTATATTTTATGTTGTACCCTTTTTTAGGCTAGTTTTTACGAAGGAGATGCTGCAAAATTTTAAAGGAAGTAAATTTGGACTTTAAAGGATTTTTACTTGAGATTCCCAAAAGCTTTTAACAATGTTCTTATCACTTACTACTTTTGATGGTTTAGATTGTTGGTTTTTCGGCTTACTTAAATTGCGTTACGCCTGTAGACTTTACATGGTTTAAGGGCCGTCACGTGCCAAATTTCGGGTCATGACATAAGACTGTCGTAAGCATGCACGTCAATGCGTCACAACCCACGTATCTCAAAATGATACTATGTACTAGCATGAATGCAACATGAATGCATAATTAAACACGAAACCTGCACAAGTCTGGTATGAGAAAATCTTTATTCTTATCTTAGAAAAACCTCTGTGCAATAAACTGAATGATTATCAATGAAATCAACAGAAAATCCATCTCAAGCATCGACACAACATATATATCCTAATATTTCAATGTCTCCATATCTCAATGTCTCAATATCTCAATATCTCGGGCTCCGTCAGTCCGGATCGGCCCATATCATCAAATCTCACGATTACATCGGTATCCTCCGGATATCCGCCGCGTCACAAATAATCGGTCGGTAGTGCTCACCTGCCGGGCTCAACGCCATCATCTGCGACCATCTTGCCCCGGGGTACCGTACCGGATCCACCATGCACCCGTAAACAGTTCATCCTCCTCCTCCTCCTCGAATCGAGTGTATGATATCGCTCAAGACCCAAGAAAACCCATGGTGGACACCACATACATCATATCACGAGAAAACCGCAACTTGCATTTTTCTTAAAATGGTAATACGTTCTTAAAATCCTTGCGGTTTCTCCAAAATCCATAAATCTCATAAATGCAGAAATCCTCGAGAAGAATCACAATATGTAAACATGTCAGTGATGATAGATGTCTATGATATGATAGTATATACCATGCGAAGTATGGCCAGAAGCTATGCATGAATCATGATGCAATGAGGTATGTATATATGACTAATAATCCTACGTATCCATCCTGATGAAATGACTATACAGGTACAGGTTTACAGATCATATATGATGCAATGCACAGATACCGATTCTAAGCAAGTTCTATAGTATTCATGGCATAGCAATTACCAATGGCGTGTGTGTTCGCATGAATAGTGCACGTGGCATGAACCGATGGTAATGGTGCAAGTGTCCTATAAGATAATATCATATATATTTATGATGATGCAATGCAATGAGATGAATGACTAGGAGACTACGCATATAAATATAAGCACTACTAGAAATCCTAACTATCGGGCGCCTCACGCTATCCAGACGGTTCCCCCGTAGATGTGTACATCAACTCACTGGGACGCCTCGGCTAATCTGATCCGATTTCAGCTCTGCAATTTCCGCGCCACATCCGACGCCTCTGCACCCGATTCTAGAAACGTACACAAAGAAATAAGAGAATAAATATATAAATAGTCGCGGACACAAGCAATACAAATCAACCACGCGGACTAACTAAACGCGCACGCACTTGGTGCATAAAACGCGCTCGCGACAACGCCACAAACCACAACTAGGGTCGCTATCTGTGGCAACTACCAAACCTAGGACCCGATCGTACTGATCGCGCAATCACAACACCCTAAAAATCATAGGAAATAGTATATAGACCATCACAACGTCAAACTAAACCAACATCTATTTATACCAAAAACCTAGTAAGCATTCAAATGGGATTTCGGTGCAAAACTTAATGGATTAACGACCTAATGGCTAAAATCACAAGTAGACATCCTAATAAGCCATGCTCCACAAATTAATATAACATCGCACTAACCCACAAAAATCATGAAATTTGCTTGCATAACCACTCGATTATAATAATTTGAAGCCACTTAAGCTAGGTAACCACTTAGATTAGTTTTGTATAGTCACTAGATAGCAAACTAAACTTAATTAACATAGTAATGATGATTGAAACCCTAGCTCTAACTCAAACCCTCATCTTTAAAAACCCAAACTTGCAATTAGCACCAAATTAATACTTAAACAATTTAGATTAAGATAATCAACCAACAAAGTAACTATTGAGTTAAGATTATACCTCAAAATTTATAGATCTAGCATGCAACTTGCCTCCAAAATGGTTTCTTGCTCTAAGATCCTTGCTAGACTAGGCCAAGGAAAATTGGGTGGAGATTGAACTATGAATTAGTGAGAAGTTGTGTGGATTTTTGAAGAATTTTTCATGTTTTTTGAGGTGAAATTGAGATGGGAAAATGAGAGAGGGAACTGCAGAAATTTCGGCCAGATTTGGGGCTGGAAATGGTGAGTGAGTGTGTGTGTGGGTGAGGAAAAATAATTAACACCATACCCCAAGTCAAACTAGCACCATACCTCTTTATCTCCTCATTTTTCTATTTATTTATTTTGTTTTATTAAAATTTCTAGAACCATAGAGAACAAAAATGAAAGAGAATGTGTTACAGCTAGCTATTTAAATGATATGGTGCACTAATGTGTACTTAACCCATCTCTTGTAATAAACACTAATTAAAAGTATAAGTGAAAGCTTAAAACAATATTTAAAAAAATAATTAATTTAGGAAAATATTTAAGAAAACTAGAAATTTATAAGCGACTAATTAAATACCAAATACTAGTAATTACATAGCCAAAATATGTATAATTAAGTCTATGTTGAAAAATAATTATATCTTGGTTTTTGCGGAAAACACCAGTTCTTTTACCGATTATCGGAAATTCCACCTAAACAATTTTTCAGAACGTTACACATATCCTCATACTTATATATGTATATATATATATGTATATGTATATATATATGTATATATACATATACATATATATATATACATATATATATATACACATACATACATATATATATACATATACATATATATATACATACACATACATACATATATATATGTGTGTGTGTGTGTGTGTGTAACAACATATATATCAATGGCTCTAGGCTATGAAAATAAGAACTAAGGATATTCCTCCCAACGAGTACGCTTACTATCGCCTATGGTCTCCTAGAACCCTATTAGCTAAGTATACATATATACATATATATGTAAGTCGAGGTTAGACACCCCACATGATGCGGGGAGGCGGAATAGGTAAAACAATCATTTTGTTTAAACTAACATCGACTAACTTTTCGGATCTTTGCTAAACCCTAACTAACAACTATATAGAATTGATTAGCTACTATGATAAATGATTATACCTAATGAATCAAGTCCTTCTTGTTCTTGTTGATCACCTCCTCGTCGGCCTCCTCGATGTGATAGAAGATCCACCCGAAAGCTACTTCTCCAAGCTTTAATTTCTCACTTGAGGTAACTAGGTGACTATGAGTGCTAATCAAGGTAACCTAGAGAATATAGAAAAGGATTAAGGATCTATTAGTCTTTCTAACCCTTGGATCTCAATACATGAGAGGTTAGGGTTAGTTCTTTGAAGAGAGAGAGCTTGAGGAGAGAGAAGGTGTGAGTGAGAATGATCATGAATTATAACTCATTTGTGAATATATATATGAAGCATGATAATTATTAAATGAATAACAAAATAATAATTGTTGGATATAGTGCCCTCAAAGTCAATTATTGGATCGCAAGTACGTGATTGCAATGATTGAGGCAGGGCCTATACCGATATGACAGTCTTGCTCGAGATGATAGTATGCTATTTGATTTGTCTTTATCATCGTATACATGCTTTAGTTCACTATTGCATGATGATAGAGCCCATAGGATTCTTGCTTGACTGCCAGCAGTATGATGGCGATCATATACGTGGGAGCCGGGGTCTATAAGTGCATCCTTAAAGTGTCCCTAGTCGTGGGAGTTTCGAGACAGGGCATCGATACTCCAGAGAAGACTTGTGTATACAGTCGAGACCCCGACGAGGGGCGGTGGCCGGTCTCACAAGCCATTGGTGTTAGTTGGTTCACCTAAGATGTATACAGGTGCTCATTGGGTTATGAGTACACCGGACAGGACTCGCCGGAAATTTGCTAGTTGGTATTATACCCAGCGTCAGATAGCAGTTCCCTGGTGACATGTTTACAGGTTAGTTCATCGACCTGAGATCGTCATTTTTCTCGTGTGAGTTCCCACTGTGCTTTGATTTCTACCCTGCCACGGCTCAAAGGAGTCATGCAAATAGGTCTTTTTTGGGTACAGTCCCGAGCCACATGGAGGCAAATGAGCGGATCGGCAGGGGATTTGTCTCTCCCGGTATTGGGGATGAGATCGTGCTGTGTCTAGGAGAGCCATTACACAAAGCCCTCGGCCGAGACAGGAGATTTACTGGTAAGTACTCCAGTAGTATCTCAGGGTGTTCTGGGCTACTCTCTGACACGACTTATACCGCTATTGGGGGTCTGACGTTACCAGCACCCTAGAACGATATACGATACTCATAGACGAACGGACCGGACTATATGTATATATTCACTGTTAGGCTCAGTAGGGTTTATGGATGAGTTCGCTCATCAGCTTCCCATTCCTTCAATACATAGACAACCGTTACGTACAGCTAGTACCTCTGACGTGCTAGTGGTTATACCCAGTTCCAGTGTGTTGATGAGTCATTAGAGTCCCCCACAGACAGTTTCCCAAGTTCGGGCGAAACGTTGTAGAGGCCGTATGGTTTTATGGCAGGGTTCGGAAAATGCACGTGCGTTTACGCACGTGTCATATTTCGGGCAGATAATAGCGGTGGGCTTTGGTTTAAGCCGGATCCGAGTATTATACTGTGTAGATATAATATCTTTGTCTCAGTTGGATTTGTATTCGGTCGTAATACAAATGCGGGTATGTTTATACTGTTACGGGGTTATCCTGAAATTCGTTTCGGGATCACTTTTTGGAAGTTGCCAGTTTCCAGTTTTCTATCACCCGCTTTAACATTCGGTTAAATGCGGATTTATCATTTCTTCACTTGGGTGAGTCATGAGGGTGAGTCGTGTGGAAGGTTCTAGATGAGGTGACTAGGTTTCATGACTCATGGTTTGCATTTATTGTTATGCAAGGTGTCATTAGTGAGTCACCTTTAGCATTAATGTTTCTTGTTAACCTTAGGATATTTCTTCTTGATATTATTCCTTTGTGGTCACCTCCCTTGCTCCTACACTCACCCTCTCTTCCTCATATATTGGCCGGCCCCCTCCCCTTGAGATGATGATTGATTTTGGGAAAAAGATTATGATAGTTTTGCTTCATGTAATTTCATATAGCTCATTTTTCCATCACCCGATTCCAAAAGGAAACTTCATTAACCGTTCGTCCATGGCTTTGGATGAAGTGAGACAAAGTGTTCTACTCATTCTCTACATCAATCTTGGTAATATCTTTTAGCAAACTTGATGATCGAGTTTCCTCGGTTCAGAGGCGGGAGCCCGTTTAAAGATCCGTCGACGTGGTGCCACCTGGACGAGAAGACTGGAGATTCAGGAGATTGGAGCAGCCGCAACAAAGCGTGGGATGATGGTTGAAGACCGAAGGACTTGGATCGTTCGGTATAACATTTCTACCCACTTTGTAGTTTGTTAGTTTAGCTTTAATGGCAGATCCGGATTATAGTATACGATAGCGCCAGTCAAAAAGTTTTTGTTCCGCATTTGGCGTCTGTTAGACAGCCGGGGCGCTACCGTGTACTTATAATAATATCAACCATGCTTCATTAACTCTCTTTAGGTGAATCATCTCATGAGTCATTAAGCAATAAATGCTTCATTAACACATTTGGATGAATCACACCATGAGTCACTAATCCATTTAATACAAATTCCACCTAAGCCTTCAACTCATCAATCTTCTAGAAGCTTCTCGACTAATTAAGAGAATGCCCTTCCCATCCGTGAAAACACGGAAATACCGAGACAGTATAAATCCAATAATCCAATACTAGAATCTGGCTTAAACCAAAGCCTGCTAGTATAAACTGTCCGAACATCGTACGTGCGTAAAAACACGTATGTGTCCGAACCCTATCGTAAAACCATACGACCTCTATATCGTTTCGCCTGAAGCAGGGAAACTCTCTGTGTGGGACTCTAAAGACCCGACACTACGCTGGCAGTGGGTTTAACCACAGACCGCAAACAGCACTAGCTGTACGTAACGGTCCCCAGGTAGATGTCGATAAGAAGACCGATGAGGAAACCCATCTGAACTCCTACTGAGCCTGATGTGACAATCTCCGTACAGTCCGGTCTGTTCGTCTTGACTATCGCATATCGGGCCTAGGGGGCGGCAAGCGTCAGTCCCCTAAAAGGCGGTATAAGTCGTGTCAGAGTGAAGCCCATTACACCTTGAAAAGCTACTGGAAATCCTACCAGTAAATCTCGTTTGCCCTGGCCAGGGACTTTGCGTAATGGCTCTCCTAAACACAGCGCGATATCAACTACCACTACCAGGAGAGACGAATCCTATCTAACCGCCACTGCCTCTAAGTGCTTCGGGACTGCACCCAACTGCTACCTGTTTGCACGACTCCTTTGAGCCATGGTAGGGTAGCAATCTAAGAATAGTGGGAACACACTAGAGACGAAGCAGCAGTGTCAAGTCTGCGGACTATGCTGTACTCATGTCACCTGGGAACTGTTAACAGACGACGGGTATAATACCAACCAACAGTTCCCTGCAAGTCCTGTCCAATGTACCCGTAACCCAACGAGCACATGTATACTATCTCCAGTACAACGTACTAATGGCTGTTGGACAGACCATTTCCCCTGCTGGGATGAGAAGCGTACACAGTAGTCTACTCTGGAGTATCGATGCCCTGTCTCGATAATCCTACGACTAGGGACCTGAAAAGGATGTTCTTGTAGACTACCCAGCCCCCACTAGTATGACTGCCATCACAACGCTGGTAGTCAAGCAAGATCCTAAGGGCTCTATCAATATGTATTCGTGATATGCTAACATATACACATATTAAGATAGACATAAACCAAGTAGCGTACTACCATATTTAGCAAGACTATTAATATAACTGTGAATATCCCAAGTTTCCATTAAGTAATATACAAGTTAGTATGATACAATAATGGCCCCTTAGGCATATACACTAACAATCTCCCACTTGCACTAGGGCCATGTACTGGCGTATCGAAGACCTATCATCTCGAATAGCCTCTCAAACTGAGTCTGGGGTAAGGCCTTTGTGAATGGATCTGCAGTGTTTTCCTCTGTAGCAACTCTCCAGACCTCGATCTCCCGGCGATCAATGATCTCCCTGATCAGATGATACCGCCTTAAGATGTGTCTGGACTTCTGATGGGACCTGGGTTCCTTTGCTAAAGCTATAGCCCCGTTGTTGTCACAATACAGCGGTATTGGATCAGCAATGGTAGGAACCACCTGAAGTTCTGTTAGGAACTTCTTCATCTAGACTGCTTCTTTTGCGGCATCGCAAGCAGCGATATACTCCACTTCCATCGTCGAGTCAGCAACAGTGTCCTGCTTGGAACTCTTCCAGCACACCGCCCCTCCATTGAGGGTAAAGACATAACCTGACAAGAACTTGGAGTCATCCTTGTCACTCTGGAAGCTGGAGTCAGCAAAAGCCTCGATCTTGAGGTCTTTTCCGCCGTAAACCAAGAACATATCCTTAGTCCTTCTCAGGTACTTGATAATGTTCTTTACTGCTATCCAGTGCTTCTCCCCTGGGTCTGACTGATACCGGATTACCACGCTCAGTGCGTAAGCTACATCTAGTCTGGTGCACAACATAGCATACATTATAGAGCCTACCGCAGAAGCGTAGGGTATAACTGAAATGCGATCCCTTTCCAAAATAGTCTTGGGAGACATCTCTTTGGATAGGGTGATTCCGTGACAAGCCGGTAAACTACCGCGCTTAGAATCTTCCATACCGAATCTTTTCAGTATAGTGTTGATATACCTGGACTGCGAAAGTCCCAACATCCTCTTGGATCTATCACGACAGATCTGGATCCCCAAAATGTAAGAGGCATCACCCAGGTCTTTCATGGAGAACTTGTGTGACAAGAATCCATTGATAGATTGTAGCATAGGAATATCATTTCCTCCTATTATAATGTCATCCACGTACAATACGAGGAATATGACAGTTCGTGCTACAATTTTACTATATATACATGGGTCATCTGGATTTTTGATAAAGTCATATTTTTTGACCGTTTTATCAAAACAGATGTTCCAACTCCGCGATGCCTGCTTTAGTCCATAAATGGACTTAAGCAACTTGCACACTTTCCCGCTGCTCCCACTCTGATCGAAACCTTCTGGCTGATCCATATAGACGCACTCTTCTAAATCACCATTTAGAAAAGCCGTCTTTACGTCCATCTGCCAGATTTCATAATCATGGAAGGCAGCAATGGCAAGAAGGATCCGAATGGATTTGAGCATAGCCACTGGAGAAAAAGTTTCCTCATAGTCCAAACCAGGTATTTGACGAAAACCCTTTGCAACAAGTCTAGCCTTATAGGTTTCCACATGTCCATCTACACCAATCTTTTTCTTGAAGATCCACTTGCATCCTATAGGTTTTACCCCATCTGGAGCAAAGTCCAAAGTCCATACTTTGTTGGTGTACATGGACTCCATTTCGTTCCGCATTGCATCCATCCATCTTACTGAGTCGCCGCTCTGGATCGCCTGCTGGAAGCTAGTAGGTTCATCATTATCAGTGATGCAATCTTCTCTATCCCCATCTATGAGAAAACCGTAGTATCTCTCAAGCGGATGAGACGGTCTACTAATGGTCTACTACTCCTGCGAAGGGGTGCGGGAATGTCCTGTTCTTCTTGAACTTCTGGTTCTACCAAAATTTCAGTAGTAGTTTGTGGTTCTGGAATTTCTTCCAGTTCCATTGTGCTCCCACTTGTTTCCTTTTCTAAAAACTGTTGTTCTCGAAAATGGGCATTACGAGAAACAAAAACCTTTTGTTCATCTGCGTAATAGAAGAAATACCCCTTGGAGTTCTATGGATATCCCACAAACATACACTGCACTAATCGTGCCTCGAGTTTGTCCGCATGCTGCTCTTTAACAAAAGCTGGACATCCCCATATCTTCAGATACTGAAGATAGGGTTTCTTCCCACTCCACATCTGATATGGTGTGGTAGGCACAGTCTTGGTAGGAGCCATGTTCAAAAGATATGCAGCTGATTCTAGCGCATAACCCTAGAAAGATCGCGGTAACTCAGCATTACTCATCATGGAACGTACCATATTCAATAGGGTTCGGTTCCATCTTTCCGATACACCGTTATGCTGTGGAGTGTATGGAGGAGTAAGTTGAGAGAGAATTCCTTTCTCTTTTAGGTAACCCAGGAACTCGGCACTTAAGTATTCACCACCTCGATCAGATCTCAGTGTCTTGATACTTTTGCCGGTTTGTTTTTCTACTTCATTCTTATATTCTTGGAATTTCTCAAAGGTCTCGGATTTATGTTTCATTAAGAAAATGAATCCATACCTAGAGTAATCATCCGTAAAAGTAATGAAATATGAAAAACCACATCTTGCATGTGTAGACATTAGACTACATACATCGCTGTGTATGAGTCCTAAGAGCTCGCTCGCTCTTACTCCATGTCCAGTGAATGGAGTCTTTGTCATCTTTCCTTTGAGACATGATTGACAAGTGGCATAAGATTGATATTCGAACGGATCCAAATATCCTTCTCTATATAACTTAGTTAACCTTGTCTCATTGATTTGACCTAGTCTACAATTCCATAAGAAAGCCTGATTTATATCAGGAGACTTTCTTTTTAGTGTGTTCTGGACATTGAAAATTTGTAATTGGTTTAACACATATATTCCGTTATCTAGTGTACCGGACCCAATCAAACCATGATTAAGGTGGATGTTAACAACATCGCTTACAAACGTGAAATCATAACCTTCTTTTGATAACAACGAAACTGATATGATATTACACGTTAAACTGGGTACACAAAAACAGTTATGCAAAACCAAAATATGTCCACTCGTCAATCCAAGATGATAATCCCCTACGGACACAGCACCCACGCTAGCTCCGTTAGCAACCTTGAGGGTCATATCACCAACCTTCAGCACTGTACGGTTTCTCAGTGCCTGCAATGAATTGCATATATGAGATCCTGATCCGGTATCCAATACCCAGGAAGTAGAGTTGATTGACAGACAATTTTCAATTAAAAACACACCTGAAGTCGAAGCCATAGCTTTCTTCGGGTCCTGGTTCTTGGCAATCCAAGCTTTGCAATTTTTCTTCCAACGGCCTTTCCTACGATAGTGGAAGCACTCGTCCTTTACCACTACTGGCACCGCAACCTTTGCCTTTCCCTTAACTCCCACCTTACCAACACCACCTCTTGGTTTGGTAGCAGCCTTCTTCTTCCTTCCTTCGGCCCTTGCCTTGGACCCGGAAGAGGAAGCACCGTGAACAAACATAGTGGGTGTTTCCCTTGCTTTCTGCAAGGTGCCCTCTGCACTCCTCAACATGTTAAGGAGTTCTGGAAGTTCAACTTCTTTTCCTTGAATGTTGAAATTCAGAATAAACTGGGCGTAGGTGGAAGGAAGGGACTGAAGAACCAAGTCTGTATACATCTCGTTCTCTAATGTTGTCCCGAGGTCCACGAGCTAATCTATATATCCAATCATCTTAAGGACATGTTCTCTTACAGATGATCCGACGGCCAACCTCGACTGAAACAAGTTCTTCGAGGTCTCGTATCTGGCTATACGAGATTTCTCTCCATACAAATCCTTGGTGTGTAGAAATATGGATTCTAGATTCATATTCTCGTGCCTCCTCTGATGTTCATTATTCATAGAGACAAGAACGATGCATTTGGCCTTCGCGCAATCTATCTCCCAGGTCTTGCGGATTTCCTTATCCGTGACACTGGATTCTGGACTAGGGACAGCAGGTACCTTAGTGGTAAGGACATACCCCAATTTGTCATAATTAATTGCCATCTTGACATTCCGGAACCAGTCTTTATAGTTTGGCCCTGTCAAAATAATTTTATCTAATAGTAACTTAAGGCCTGTCATGTTCTGGGTCGCTGCAATGAGAGAGAGAGGGAACACTTTAGCATGATGCTCTTGCAAGTTTTGAGTGGTTTTTAGTTTATCTAAACTGGATGGCTCCCACTGTTTCTCAAATCCCTCCTCAAACCAAAAAGGAAGAACTAGTCAGGACTATTCTCACCGTACAATACTTGCTTAACCGTTCAGCCAGGCTGGTGTCGGTACTTCGAGGGAGGTTTTACGACGCTTTCGCGAAGTTCCTTAATTAAATAACCTTTTTTCTCTGGGGGCGTAGCCCCGCTGACACCTTTCTCGACACCTACTTGGTTTATAGCATTGATCGTTAAGTGACGAATCTCCTGATGAGTAGCGGATACTCACAGTAGGATCGGGATCCAAATATCATCGTGTGATAAAGCTGAAGGAATCTTACCAGAATTATCACACTCCAAATGGTATGCAACTCTTAGCAAATTTCAGTTCCTTTAGAAATTCCAGATATCAATTTCTGCCCCATGCTCTTATGACCTTGGTGTTGGTCAAAATATCATAAGTCACATGTAAGTACTACCCAACATTATCTTGTTAATTTGAACCCATCCGTACATACCCCTGACGTTGGCCAAATGATAGTATGACTGTCCCAAACCAACTCATCTATCTATTCAACAAATGAATACCCAGCAGCTACCAAACACTATACCTTGGCGTTGGTCAAAATACATAGCTTGAATACTACTGAATACCCAAATGAAATGACGGAGGGCTACGAATGGTTTTGGCGAAACCGTGAACGTAGTGAACTTGATATGATCGAAAGAACCTGATAGCTTTTAAAAGGAGTGGTTAAAGCTCCGCAATTTAGAAAATATCTTCTGTTTTAAAATAACCGAGTGGTTTCTTTTAAACTGTTCCAACGATTCAACTTTGGTTTATTTTCTTTGTATTAATATAATGCGTCCCATCAATTAACCTATCATTGCAGAAAACAACGAAAATACGTCCTCTTATGCCATCCGCATTCACCACTGGGCCCCGTCATTCACCCGTTAGGTTACTTAACTAACGACAGAGCGGGGGCTGGGCTAGCGCGGGTGTAAAACATAAGTAACACCTAATAGATATCATATATAGATATTGTACATTCGTCAGACGCAATAATAAGCATTCCAAATCACAGATGAACATATTGGATTTTCTACGAATTCGCATTCCTTTTAAGCCTGCAAAGAAAGACGGATTACACAATCTCGATGAATAGCCAAAACCCCACCCTAGACCCCTACGGATACGGCAAACTACCCGCCAAGTACCCGAAGTGAAGCAGTCTCCCTCAACAACGTGAGTAGGCCACTATACACTTCAAAGTACCTTGTAGTTTGTGCACCCCATCTTGGATCTATTCTAGGAGCAGAAAACAGTAAATGAAATAATGCAACGGTGGCTACAACCTCAACCCGGATGTCCCCGCAAAAGAATATTACAACAATTTATAAATTACATTTGGATGAAAGAAACACTCGTCTCACATCCCCGGCTATCCATTCACGACAATCCAACAAGTCCACATTCACAAACCAGTAAGAACCATTACAGAAATGTGCAACCCCCTGCTAACCGACATACTAGCAGTTAGGGGAGGTTTACGAACACATTAAACACATCACATAAATAATCAAGTTAGCCAAATATCTTAGAATTTCGATCAAGCAAACACAAATGAATCTACTCCAAATTATTCTCTGTGCACCTGAAACCTGAGCAGAAACAAAACATCCTAGAAAACACAACATCAACACATAAGAATAACTGAGCAAATTTGGGTTGACTCGTAGTCAACTCGGCCGCTGATCCGCGGCGGATCGTTTGGATCGGCGGCGATTCCGCTGCGCTATGGTCGAGTCACAGTCCCAAATTTCTTCACAATTCTTAAAATTCCCTGGTTATATTTTTAAGGGTCCCTGAAAAATTTTTAGACCCCGTTTTAAAAACGGCAGAAACATGGTAAAAACGTCGTATTTTCGGGTTCGTTTTGCTATCGAATTTCTAACGACTTTGCTAACAAGTTAGTTATGGTTTAGCGAGGCTCTGATATCACTGTAAGTCGACGTTAGACACCCCACATGATGCGGGGAGGCGGAATAGGTAAAACAATCATTTTGTTTAAACTAACATCAACTAACTTTACGGATTTTTGCTAAACCCTAACTAACAACTATATAGAAGTGATTAGCTACTATGATAGATGATTATACCTAATGAATCAAGTCCTTCTTGTTCTTGTTGATCACCTCCTCGTCGGCCTCCTCGATGTGATAGAAGATCCACCCGAGAGCTACTTCTCTAAGCTTTAACCTCTCACTTGAGGTAACTAGGTGACTATGAGTGCTAATCAAGGTAACCTAGAGGATATAGAAAAGGATTAAGGATCTATTAGTCTTGCTAACCCTTGGATCTCAACACATGAGAGGTTAGGGTTAGTTCTTTGAAGAGAGAGAGCTTGAGGAGAGAGAAGGTGTGAGTGAGAATGATTATGAATTATAAGTCATTTGTGAATATATATGAAGCATGATAATTATTAAATGAATAACATAATAATAATATCAACCATGCTTCATTAACTCTCTTTCGGTGAATCATCTCATGAGTCATTAAGCAATAAATGCTTCATTAACTCATTTGGATGAATCACACCATGAGTCACTAATCCATTTAATGCAAATTCCACCTAAGCCTCCAACTCATCAATCTTCTAGAAGCTTCTCGACTAATTATGAGAATGCCCCTCCCATCCGTGAAAACATGGAAATACTGAGACTGTATAAATCCAATAATCCAATACTAGAATCTGGTTTAAACCAAAGCCTGCTAGTATAAACTGTCCGAACATCGTACGTGCGT
Source organism: Agapanthus africanus (assembly GCA_030015575.1). Lineage (NCBI taxonomy): Eukaryota > Viridiplantae > Streptophyta > Magnoliopsida > Asparagales > Amaryllidaceae > Agapanthus > Agapanthus africanus. The sequence continues at coordinate 93,564,924 of JASDDO010000006.1, read as the reverse complement.
AAAAACACGTATGTGTCTGAACCCTGTCGTAAAACCATATGACCTCTATATCGTTTCGCCTGAAGCAAGGAAACTCTCTGTGTGGGACTCTAAAGACTCGACACTACGCTGGCAGTGGGTTTAACCACAGACCGCAAGCGGTACTAGCTGTACGTAACGGTCCCCAAGTAGATGTCGATAAGAAGGTCGATGAGGAAACCCATCCGAACTCCTACTGAGCCTGATGTGACAATCTCCGTACAGTCCGTTCTGTTCGTCTATGACTATCGCATATCGGGCCTAGGGGGAAGCAAGCGTCAGTCCCCTAAAAGGCGGTATAAGTCGTGTCGGAGTGAAGCCAATTACACCTTGGGAAGCTACTGGAAATCCTACCAGTAAATCTCGTTTTCCCTGGCCAGGGACTGTAAGTCCGCGGCGGCACCCCGGCCGTCGATCCGACGCCGGAAACGCGGAAACGAAAAACTTTCAAAAACTTGAAACCGGCAACACCACGCACTTTTCACCCGGATTGGGCCATTAACCTAGCAACTAGCAAAGTAAAATACGGGTAGAGAAGTATACCAAGCGATCCGTGTCCTTCGGTCTTCGTCTCCACTCCGATCTCCCGCGGATACTTCGGCCGTCACCTCCTCGTCGAAACGGGCACCACATCGCCAAAGTCTTTTACGGGCTCCCACCTCTGGACCGAGGCAACTCGAGCGCGAAGTTGGCTAGCCGACGCATCCAAGATTTGCTGTAGATATAGTGTAGGAAACTTGTCTCTTGGGGTTTTGAGGTTGCCATGGTTGTGGAGGAAAGGAGAATAATCTATGGAGTGATGTGTGTAATTTTGTTTCAAGCAAGCATAAAATGAGAAGATATATTTCCACCACTAGAAAAATGATCCTCTCATCTCACGCCCCAAAAAGAATGGCCGGCCCCTCATGGAAAAATGGGTGGTGATAAAGCAATGAATAAATCAAGAGAAGAAAAAGAATATGAATCAATAAGAAAAATGGTCACCTCATTACAAATCCAAATCCTTTCCATATCTCATCTCATGAAAGCAAGTGATGAGATTAAAAAGGAATCTCATGATGATAAGAAGGCACAAAAGCAATAAACCCCTCCATAAAAGGTAATTTGCACAATTGCAAATTACCCCCTCCAACGAAAATCCGGTAATGAAGGAACAAAGGAAAACCGGCCGGAACGGAATGCAAACTGGCAACTTCAGAAAACTGATCCCGTAATAAATTACAGGAAAACCCTGCTGCTACAAATACATGCCCACATTTGTATTCCGACTGAACACAAATGCAAAGAGACAAAACTACACTATCTAATACTAGGATCCGGCTTAAGCCAAAGCCGGCTAGTAAAATCCGTCCGATCACGATCCGTGCAATACCGCACGTATCTGATCGAACCCTGCCATATCTCCATACGACCTCTATAGCGTTTCGCCCAAAACTTGAGTAACTGTGTGTGGTGGACTCTAAAGACTCGTCAATACTATGGCTGTGGATTTAACCACTAGCACGTCAGAGATATAAGCCAATACTTGACGGGCTATCAGGTATTGACCAAAAGGGACGTCGATGAGCGAACTCATCCTGACACCCAACTGAGCCTGTCAGTGACAATATCCGTACAGTCCGGTCCGTTCGTTTATGAGTATCGCATGGCGGGCCTAGGGGGTTGGTAAAAGTCAGACCCCCAATAGCGGTACAAGTCGTGTCGGAGTGTAGCCCAGAACACCCTGAGATACTACTGGAATACCTACCAGCAAATCTCCTGCCTTGGCCAAGGACTTTTCATGTTCTGGCTCTCCTAGACACAGCGCGACCTCACCTCCAATACCGGGAGAGACGAACCGCTGCAGATCCGCTCACTGCCTCCATGTGGCTCGGAATTGTACCCAACTAAAACCTGTTTGCACGACTCATTTGAGCCGTGGTAGGGTAGTAATCAAAGCACAGTGGGAACTCACACGAGACAAATGACGATCTCAGGTCGATGAACTAACCTGTACACATGTCACCAGGGAACTGCTATCTGACGTCTGGTATAATCCCAACTAGCAGGTTCCCGGCGAGTGCTGTCCGGTGTACTCATAACCCAATGAGCACCTGTATACATCTTAGGTGAACCAACTGACACCAGTGGCTTGTGAGAACGGCCACTGCCCCTCGTCGGGGTCTCGACTGTATACACCAGTCTACTCTGGAGTATCGATGCCCTGTCTCGAAACTCCCACGACTAGGGACCTTTTAAGGATGTGCGTATAGACTCCAGCTCTCACGTATATGATCGCCCTCATACCGCTGGTAGTCAAGCAAGAATCCTAGGGGCTCTATTAACGTGTAATAGCGACACATAAGGTCACCTAAAGCAGTACACGATGATAAAGATAAACCAGATAGCATACTATCATCTCGAGTAAGACTGTCCTACCGGTATAGGTTGTTAGTTATATGTATGCCCTAGAGGCCATTACTGTACATTGGATGTATATTGTAGTGGATGCTGGGACATATATAGATAGGACTTTCTTGCTCGACATGATAGTACGCTATCTGGTTGCTGTTTATCTTAACGTGTATACTTTCTGTCTCTCTGTTACATGTTGATAAAGCCCTTAGGATGTGTACTCGACTTCCAGGACTGTGATGTAGATCATTCTAGTGGGGCCTGGATAGTCCATGAGTACATCCTTGAAATGTTCCTAGTCGTGGGAATATCGAGACGGGGCATCGATATTCCAGAGTAGACTAGCGTATATCTTCTTGACCCATGCGATGGGCGATGGGTGATCCCATATCCATTGGTGTTTGACATCGGAGATGGTAAGCGGGTGCTCAGTGGAGACTGGGTACATTGAACGGACTCGCCGAGAACTCCCAGATGGTATTATACCTCACGTCAGATGGCAGTTCTCTGGTGACACTGGTACAGCTTAGTCTGTTGACCCGAGATCGTCATAGATTCTTGTGTGTCTCCCACTGTGCTTTGATTTCCACCCTACCACGGCTCTACTGAGTTGTGCAAACAGGTGGTTATTGGGTACAGTCCCGATTCACATGGAGGCAATGAGCGATAGGAGGGGATTCGTCTCTCCCGGTATTGGGGGTTGATGCTGCGCTATGCTCGACTGGCCATAACAGGAAATCCCTGGCCAGGGTTACAGTGATATACTGGTAAGAGTTATCAGTAGTTTCACGAATGTTATGGACCTCACGTCGGCATGACTTATCAAGCTACTGGGGTCTGACGTTTACTACCCCTAGGCGAGATATGCGACATATCAGACGAATAGACCGGACTGTACGGAAAGTGTTACTGGTTGGATTCACAGGAGTGTGAGCGGGCTTGCTCGTCGATCTTCTGATCGCTCAATACCCGGGTGGCCGTTACGTTTAGCAGACCGCTTGCGGCTTGTGGATGTTTGATATGATCATCATCCGCTGCCGGCGTATTGACGAGTCTTTAGAGTCCTACACAGAGGTTTCCTGGCTCAAGCGAAACGAAATAGGAGCGCATATGAGATATGTGCGGGACCGAGAATAATGCGTGTATGTGATACCGTATTTCATTCTCGCGATGAATGTGTCGAATGGTTGTATGCGATATAACCTAGTTATCGAATCAAGGATTGATTCGATAAGCCGATACATTGGATACTAGCCGGTTATATGCGATATGACCGGATCATTGAATCAAGTGTTGATTTAATGATTTAATGTATAATTATATATTTGATATATTACTTTGCATTAACTAGTATTGGTTCACTTTAATTGGATTTACTCACTTGGTTTGTGCACATTGTATATGTGATATATTTTGTGCACATGATTGTATCATGTTTGATGATACATGCAAGCTAGGGTTAGTGTAAAGAATTAGACCATGGTTAAGGTTATGATTAGGGTTTTCTTTTTAATTACTTATTCATTTATTTATTCTTTTTGTTTATTTTGGAAAAAGGAAATGATAATGAAAATGGAATGGTGGCTTGATTTGTTTGTAGTTGAAGTTTCTTGAAACTTTGACTAAGTCGCCATTCTTGTCTCATCCTTAACCCTAACCATTCAAGTTAACCATGGTCCATTCTCTACAACTAACCAAGGGTTAGTAAATGATAAGTATTGATTTATTTATCATTTACATAACACTTATCATATTCTTTATCATCTTCTTCTTCATCTTCAACTTGAAAAAAGCTTGCACCATCAATGGAAACTAGCCAAAATGAGTGAGAAATCCAAATCTAAAGTCTACCCACTTCCTATTTCTTCATCCTCTACCTCTTGCCAAGTTGTATAGGGTGTTTCCTTCACAAGTTTTCAAGGCTTGGTGAAGTTGGAGCTTGTTCTTGTGATGCCTCGACGTAGATCATCTTCGGCATCGAACCGACGATCAAGCCCGCCCATTCTTCGATGATGCCAATGCTAGAGTCAAGGGATCGATTTGGACAGCGGAGGGAGATCATCGCGGAGCTTAAGAAGTGGTGGACCGGATCTACAAATGTTGTAGTCACTTTCCCTTAGCATTTAATTCGATTACATGCTTGCTTTGCCTATACTTCTAGCCAACGATCCGTTCTAGGTTTTCTTGGCACCGTAATTTTTTGAAAATGGCATGTTTAATCACTTGTGAGACTTCATTAGAGTGCCCAGGAAACTTTCAGGTCCTCCCTCAATCATTGCAATCACGTGCCTGTGATCCAATAATTGACTCTGAGGGCACAATCTCCAACAATCTCCCACTTGCACTCAAGGCTAATTATTGCAATGTCGCATACTCACAGCCCGTGTGATACCGAACACCCAACTCCTCTACTAGTCAGTCTCACAAAGCTCGTTTGCGAAACTATTGCGTTCGAGGAATAGCCTCAGTGAGTGGATCCGCTCTGATGTTTCTTTCTATGTCTCTCTCTATCTCAAGTTCGCGGAGAAAGCCATCTCCCGAAATGAGCAATACCTGTCTTAGAATGTGTCTGGATATTTGATGGGACCTAGCTCATAAATGAACTCCAAATCCAAACTTCTTAGACTGTATCGTCAACTGAACTTAATCAGTATCCTGCGCCATGCCTTCCCTCAGTATCCACCTGGACTAACTGTCCAAAATACTGCCCCTCGTCAGAGGGAAAACTATAACTCTGACAGCCACTCTGCCATCCAGGTCACCTTGGAAGCCTGGAATGATAACTATCTGGGTACTTATTGCACCTACTGCAAGAACAACATCTGGTGTGGTACTTGATATTTCATGATTGACTCAGTTGCCTAAGCAAGTGATCCGCCAATCATGCGTATCCCTCTCCCTTTTAGTCTGTAAGACACCTTTAGAGAGGGTGACTCCATCACCTGCAGGTATACTACCGTGCCAGGAGTCGTCCATTCTAAATACTCTTAGAATGCGGTCAAAGTACCCAGATTGGGAAACCACCCAAATCTAGATCTAGAAGCATAGATCTAGTAACCAGAATGTCTGATATAATATCCAAGTCCTATGTGGAGAAACTACTGTGTGACGACCAAAGTATAACCGATCGTAGTATAGGAATATCACTTCCTACTCCGTGTATGTCATCAAATACCAGGACATCACACCCTACTACCTTCTTAAAAGATCCATCCCCTATTCTGATGAAGTCAAACCTATGACTGTCACAACAGAAATAGATGATCTATCTCCACTATATCTGCTTTAGTCTATAAATAGACATAAGCCTGATATCCACCAATGCTTTCGCTACTCCCACTGACCACGACAACCCTCTGGCAGAGTCATATAGACGTGCACTTCTAAAGCCAGTTTAGAACGACGCTATACTCATCCTCCTGCCGGGTCTCATAGTCTGGAACAACAGCAATGGCAAGTCTGGGTAAACAAGAACCTCCCTGCCACTGTCCTTGAGCATACCGAAGTACCTCTCGGGTGCCTGAGGGTACCCACTTTATCTGCTGAGTGGCCAATGGAATGTCAAACCAGATTGAATCTTTAGGTTCTTATCAAATCTTCAGTAATCGTTTGCGGTTCTGGAATCACTTCCAGTTCTACCATACTCCCACTACTGTTTTCTGAAAAAATCCATTTTTGTTAAAACTGTGGCGAGTCTAGAACAATGTCACTATTGATCTTCCAGATGGTAGAAAATCAACCCTCGTCATAGCCCGGGTCAACCCACAAACAGCCATTACAGAAACGTGCCTTGAGTTGTCCAGTGTCTGGTTTTAAGCATAAGCCGGACAACTCCCCGTATCTTAACAATGTCAAGATATGAACTGTTCTATATCCAATATAGAAACAGAGGCACTGATTTAATTGAACCAGATTCAAATCATGTAGCTGTCTCCAGTGCATGTCAACTAAATGGAAGGAGGCCGATCAGCGTTACTCAACTTAGGAGTGCTTCCAATTATGAGTAACCTGAAAAAGAAGCAAGTTCTCTTAATCATTACTATCAACTGAATACCATACACAAGTATCTACATCTTCGATCACCTTGAAGAATCCTGATACTTGCAACATCTGGTTCTCTACTTTATTCTTATACCCATAACTTCTCAAAACTTGGACCCTGTGTTTCTACGAAACACTTGTCTAAAACTGGAGAAGTCATAAGTAAACCGAATATAGTACGAGGACCAACCCCTCTGTCCTAATGGACACTGGACAATATACAATACTCTGTATAAGTCCTCTGAGTGTAATAACTCATTCACTGTGTGTCGTAGGTTGAAAACTGTACTTTTGGTTAAGAAGAATTACACCGCTGTTCAATGCTCCTTACCTAACCATCCACTGGTATAGGTAAATGTCATAGACATAATTTCAAAAAGGTATATCTCACTCTATGAAAATAGACGTACAGATATATCAATTTGAAATTGGTGCACAACAACGGATATTCAAAACCAGATATTTGCCGACCGGCAAACAGCCCAGGTGACTTCCTCAAATATCACCAATTACAACGAATCCCGATATAATGAGGATGACCACCTGATTCCCAATAACTTACTCCCACTCATCATCTGTAAAACCATACAGATGAAAGATTCATACTTGGTAAATACATACCCTGGAGCAAGTGTCTAATTGGGAAATCAGTTTTCTTTTAACAGTACACAGTGAAACTGAAACATTGAAATGTTTCAATGGGGTATCCTGGTATTCCTAGTAACGCCACTTCCATTATCCAGATTCTCGACTGTAACTGTATAATTCTTTGCCACCTCTCCAAATCCCTTTATATGTCTTTAGTCATTACCTTCTGCACACCCCTTTAGGCCAAATGGTTTTGTTCCTTCCCTACCGTTCGGCACCAGCCTATGGTTTGAAAGAAGACTATCCAATAAGCATAATGGGTGTATTGTCCTAATCCTAGGAGCACTCGCAATGCGAGAGAAGGTGAAGATAAAAGACAACCGAATGAACCTTATTCCTATTTCTCCTGAACCAGGATCCATCCCCGAACTGGAACAAGTTCCTTTCGAGTTCGTATATAACCATACGATGGATTATCCAATAAACTGGGATCTTCGTAGTGATACGGAGTGCCCTGGAGAAATACAAATGTGATTTTGGATTGGCGAAGAAATACTTGGTTTGGTCGTGAATAGCAGTCGCAATTTACTTTGCCCTCTTACTAATCCCTTTCTTTGTCTTTACTCAATACCTTCTGTACACCGTTTAGGCTAATTGGTTTTCTTCTTTCCCTACCATTCGGCACCAGCCTAAGGTTTGTAAGAAGACTATCCAATTTGCGTAATAGGTGTACTATCTCCTAAACCAAGGAGTACTCGCAATCCTGAGAGAAGGTAAAAGGAAAAGACAACTGAATAGTCCTATTTGTTTTCTCCAGAACCGGAAACCATCCTCGAATTCCTTCGAGTTCGTATATAACCATACGATGGTTTTGTCCAATGGAAGTGGACGTTCGTAGTAATACGGGGTGCCCTGGAGAAAAGGGTAGAAGTAGGAGTGGCAATGAGGTCTGCAACTCTGACAATCCAAAAGCCAGTGTTAAGAAGGTTCAGTCAACTTGGTCACTGAGTCATAGTCTAGGGTCGGGTCAATGGTCGCTGCCAAAGAGAGAGAGAAAAGAAACACTCAGCGTGCACTCTAACCTAGATCAGAATGGTTATCACTTTATCTAATCTGGAAACCTCTCACTGTAACGTCAAATTCTTCCCCAAACCTGAAAGAAGAATTAGCCGGGATCACCCGAGGAGTAAACCAACTCATCAGTGGGAATCGGGATCCAACTATCATCGCATGATAACGTGACGGAATCCGCTCACGTTATCACACTCCAGAAGGTATGCGCATATCTGGCAAGTTTCAGTTCTTTTGAAACTCCCGATGTGGATTTTTGCCTCATGCTCTTATGACCTTGACTTTGGCCAACATATCATAAGTCAGATGTCAAGTTCTACCCGTCATTATCCCGGTTAATTTGAACCCACCCGTACCTACCCTTGACTTTGGCCAAAATGGCAGTACGACTGTCCCAAACCAACGCATCTATCTATGCTGCATATGAATACCCAACAGCTACCAAACACTGTGCCTTGACTTTGGCCAACATACACAGCTTGAATACTATTGACTATCCATATGAAATAACGGAGGGCTACGAATGGTTTCTGGAGAAAACCTTTAACGTAATGAACTTGATATCGTTAAAGGAACTGATAGCTTTTTAAAAATATAGTGACGAAAACCTTTGCTAAAGAGGTCACTCCCGGTGAAGGGATCTCGGCTCTTTCCCCGTAGAATGAGGTGCAGGATATTCCAACTGAATACCACGATGCAAAGCAAAAGTAAACGGCTATAGTGAAGTTATTGCCCTGACACAAACTTTTGTCCAAGGGGTCACTCCCGGTAAAGGGATCTCGGCCCTTGCCTCGTCGACTGAGGAGCAGGATATTCCAACTGAATACCACTGTGCAAAACAAAAGTGAACGTCCTTGCAATAACAGCTTTTTGAAAAAGTGTTCCAACAACATCAAAATAGGTTTGTTTATCTTGCATTGATCCGAATCAACGCAGTCCCATCAATTGATCACACCACAAAGAACGAAAATAATGACGTACGTATATGCCATCCGCATTCGCCACGGGTCCCGTCATCACCCGTTAGGTTAGCTAACTAACGACAGAGCGGGGACTGGACTAGCGCGGATGCAAAACATATACAACATCTACTAGTATATATATAATTTATAATTTTCGCTCAAGGCGTGATAAAATGCAACGACACAAAAATGTATAGCAATACAGATCAATACAGATATCTAGGATCCCCGGGTTTCACAGAGCCGCTGCTGAAACCCGACGTTCCCCTGGTCGTGTAGATAGCCTGTGCAATGAAATCCTAGACCCCTATGGGCGCGGCAAGTCACCCGCCAAAACCTGAAGCGAGGCAGCCCCCTTCAGCAACGTGAATGGACCACCCAGCACTTCACGGAATCCGGTAACTTGGGCACCCCTCCTGGGTCAACCTATACCCCCTTTGAGCACGGCGAATAGCCTGCCAATTCTAGAGTAAAGCCCCCTCCGTCTCAAGGCCATGAGATGCGGGCTCGTTGCCCTCTATAACCCGGCTATCCGTGCACCCCTCCTTGGGGTAATCCTAGTACAGAAAGTAAAATATACATACAACGGGTACATCAACCGCAATCTGGTCGTGCCCCAAAATAATAATACAAACAGGCAGTGACGGTAGTCCACATGTCGGACGCTCGCCCCGCAATAACAAATGTACATATAAAACAAAACTGTACTAATATTGCATCCAGGCTATCCCCCACGACCGATCCGCAACATCACAGCAAAACACAGAACATCAACGTGAATGTCACGTTCGCAAATCCGTCTAACCGGGCTATAGCAGTTGACAGGATTTACCGATCGAGTGACATTCACGGTCGCAGATATAATGTAAATACTGTGAGCTAATATGTTTAAAATATCCGATCGAACAAAGTTATCGAAGTGGGCCCCAAGCAGTACTGTAGCACTTACAGAAAATCTGTGCCCAAAAAGATTATCCCAAAACCCCTATTTCCTAATCAGAAGCCTACTGTGAAAATATGGTGCAACGATTCCACTTACCCACCGCGGAACCGCGGCCAAACCAGGGGTTTGGCCGCGTTTCCGCGGTCATAGTAAGGAATCAGTGAATCGTATTTTCTCAGAATTCTTAGAATTTCTTGCATGCCTTTCTGCAATGGCCTGAAAAATTTTTGGAGCTGGAAAAATTTCAACAGAGAACACATGCACTAGAAATACGGTTTTTGGGATTTTGTTCGATCGAGTCTTTAAACATATAAGAGCAAGCTAGGCATGGCTAATGGCGTGGCTCTGATACCAATGTAAGTCCGCGGCGGCGCCCCGGCCGTCGATCCGATGTCGGAAACGCGGAAACGAAAAACTTTCAAAAACTTGAAACCGGCACCACCGCGCACTTTTCACCCGGATCGGGCCATTAACCTAGCAACTAGCAAAGTAAAATACGGGTAGAGAAGTATACCAAGCGATCCGTGTCCTTCGGTCTTCGTCTCCACTCCGATCTCCCGCGGATACTTCGTCCGTCACCTCCTCGTCGAAACGGGCACCACATCGCCAAAGTCTTTTACGGGCTCCCACCTCTGGACCGAGGCAACTCGGACGCGAAGTTGGCTAGCCGACGTATCCAAGATTTGCTGTAGATATAGTGTAGGAAACATGTCTCTTGGGGTTTTGAGGTTGCCATGGTTGTGGAGGAAAGGAGAATAAGCTATGGAGTGATGTGTGTAATTTTGTTTCAAGCAAGCATAAAATGAGATGATATATTTCCACCACTAGAAAAAATGATCCTCTCATCTCACTCCCCAAAAAGAATGGCCGGCCCCTCATGGAAAAATGGGTGGTGATAAAGCAATGAATAAATCTAGAGAAGAAAAAGAATATGAATCAATAAGAAAAATGGTCACCTCATTACAAATCCAAATCCTTTCCATATCTCATCTCATGAAAGCAAGTGATGAGATTAAAAAGGAATCTCATGATGATAAGAAGGCACAAAAGCAATAAACCCCTCCATAAAAGGTAATTTGCACAATTACAAATTACCCCCTCCAACGAAAATCCGGTCGTGAAGGAACAAAGGAAAACCGGCAGGAACGGAATGCAAACTGGCAATTTCAGAAAACTGATCCCGTAATAAATTACAGGAAAACCCTGCTACTGCAAATACATGCCCGCATTTGTATTCCCACTGAACACAAATGCAAAGAGACAAAACTACACTATCTAATACTAGGATCCGGCTTAAGCCAAAGCCGGCTAGTAAAATCCATCCGATCACGATCCGTGCAATACCGCAGGTATCTGATCGAACCCTGCCATATCTCCATACGGCCTCTACAGCGTTTCGCCCGAAACTTGAGTAACTGTGTGTGGTGGACTCTAAATACTCGTCAATACTATGGCTGTGGATTTAACCACTAGCACGTCAGAGGTATAAGCCAATACTTGACGGGCTACCAGGTATTGACCAAAAGGGACGTCGATGAGCGAACTCATCCTGACACCCTACTGAGCCTGTCAGTGACAATATCCGTACAGTCCGGTCCGTTCGTTTATGAGTATCACATGGTGGGCCTAGGGGGTTGGTAAAAGTCAGACCCCCAATAGCGGTACAAGTCGTGTCGGAGTGTAGCCCAGAACACCCTGAGATACTACTGGAATACCTACCAGCAAATCTCCTGCCTTGGCCAAGGACTTTTCATGTTCTGGCTCTCCTAGACACAGCGCGACCTCACCCCCAATACCGTTAGAGACGAACCCCTGCAGATCCGCTCACTGCCTCCATGTGGCTCGGGACTGTACCCAACTAAAACCTGTTTGCACGACTCATTTGAGCCGTGGTAGGGTAGTAATCAAAGCACAGTGGGAACTCACACGAGACAAATGACGATCTCAGGTCGATTAACTAACCTGTACACATGTCACCAGGGAACTGCTATCTGACGTCTGGTATAATCCCAACTACCAGGTTCCCGGCGAGTGCTGTCCGGTGTACTCATAACCCAATGAGCACCTGTATACATCTTAGGTGAACCAACTGACACCAGTGGCTTGTGAGACCGGCCACCGCCCCTCGTCGGGGTCTCGACTGTATACACTAGTCTACTCTGGAGTATCGATGCCCTGTCTCGAAACTCCCACGACTAGGGACCTTTTAAGGATGTGCTTATAGACACCAGCTCTCACGTATATGATCGCCCTCATACTGCTGGTGGTCAAGCAAGAATCCTAGGGGCTCTATTAACGTGTAATAACGACACATAAGGTCACCTAAAGCAGTACACGATGATAAAGATAAACCAGATAGCACACTATCATCTCGAGTAAGAATGTCCTACCGGTATAGGTCCTCCCTCAATCATTGCAATCACGTGCCTGTGATCCAATAATTGACTCTGAGGGCACAATCTCCAATAGGGACTTTGCGTAATGGCTCTGCTAAACACAGCGCGATATCAACTCCCAATACCAGGAGAGACGAATCCTATCTAACCGCCACTGCCTCCAAGTGCTTCGGGACTGCACCCAACTGCTACCTGTTTGCACGACTCCTTTAAGCCGTGGTAGGGTAGCAATCTAAGAACAGTGGGAACACACTCGAGACGAAGCAGCAGTGTCAAGTCTGCGGACTATGCTGTACTCATGTCACCTAGGAACTGTTAACTGACGACGGGTATAATACCAACCAACAGTTCACTGCGAGTCCTGTCCGGTGTACCCGTAACCCAACGAGCACCTGTATACTATCTCCAGTATAACCTACTATTGGCTGTGGGACAGACCATTTCCCTTGCTGGGATGAGAAGCGTACACACTAGTCTACTCTGGAGTATCGATGCCCTGTCGATAATCTTACGACTAGGGACCTGAAAAAAGATGTGCTTGTAGACTACCCAGACCCCACGTGTGACTGCCATCACAACGCTGGGTGTCAAGCAAGATCCTAAGGGCTCTATCAATATGTATTCACGATATGCTAACATATACACATATTAAGGTAGACATAAACCAAGTAGCGTACTACCATGTTAAGAAAGACTGTTAATATAACTGTGAATATCCCAAGCTTCCATTAAGTAATATACAAGCTAGTATGATACAATGATGGCCCCTAGGGTTTAGCAAGACTGTTAATATAACTGTGAATATCCCAAGCTTCCATTAAGTAATATACAAGCTAGTATGATACAATAATGGCCCCTAGGACATATACACTAACAATACACACACACACACACACACACACACACACATATATAACTATTTATAAGTACCCTAATACTACGGTTGCGGGGGTGCTATATGCCATCCACCCGACTTCCCCCGTATATATACATCTACTCACCTACAATTCTCGCTCTAGCCGTAGTCGATGAACACCTTGCTCTCCTTCGTCATCCCGAAAGTCCATGCGAAGGTACCTACAATTCAATGCATATCGTAATGAAATCAAAATCAAATCTGAAAAGCGATACGGCACGCGAAACGCATATAGATCAGAACCTATGGTCCAAGCATGCTAGAACAACCAAACAACTCTTGACGTTGATGTACAAATGTCAAACGATCGAGTCAAAACTCAAATACCAAAAATCTAGTTTTCAAAAGTCATAAAACAAAATATGAAACTAAGTAAAACACTCCCAGATTTTACCCAAGATAAAATTAGAACATTTTGCACATTATATAGGCCTAGATATTATATGATTGAGGTATGCACCAAAAACCAAACCCTAGTTCCAGGATCTGGCCGCAAATTGCGGCCACATTGGATAAATTGACGGCCAAGTATGGGAGATGGGGGCTCAGGTTTCTAGGGTATCTTCCAAATAGCCTGCACATCCTATTGTATCTGCAATATATTTTTCGCGGTCCTCGAGTCATTCCAAATTCTATTTGATCACTACAATTCAACAAAAACCCGATATCGGAAAATTCCAAGTTCATTTTTGAAACTTCTAAACTTAAGTTTGGTCAAAAATTCTATCACTAATATGGTTGTGGTCACTAACTAAGCCTTAATTATATCATCACAACTCAAAACATCCACTAAAGATAATCCTAGAATTTTCCAAATTCACCAAACCTACACTTTCATGCTCTAAACTATTTTGTGAGATTAGAAAACATAAAAACTTGGTGAAAGGTGGGTGTTTTATCTCATGGAGCAACTTTAGAAATTTCTAAGATGGCCAAAAGTGCTCAAAACTAGAACTTGATCATCTCATGGTGTGTAGGATGAGATGATGAACATTTTTTTGTGAAGGCAAATTTAAGTTTTGAGATGGTTTGAGTGGTGTTTTGAGGTGGTGGAAGGTGGTGGACGAGGTGGAGAGTGAAGGAGGAAGAAAGAGAAGATGGAAATGAGATGATATGACGAAAAATGAGGTGAGGAAAAGAAGGCATGGCTACCATATTCTCTCTCTCTCTTACCATACTTTCGTGTCTCTTTGTCCCCATCTCTCTTCCATTTATTTTCCTTTCCTTTTTCTTTTCTTTCCTCATTAAAACGAAACAAATTAAATGCAAACTAAAAATGAAACCATGGTAATAAATATGAACAAATGTTATAAAATGAAATATTGCATGTCATGATACATAAACATGGTTTAATACATAATCGGTGAAATACCAATCAAGTTTAGCATAAACTTGAATGTAAATAATGGCATAATAATTTATAAAAGATCAAATCCAATAAATGCTTTTATAAATCATAATTCAATTTAAAATTCCAATTATTTTCCCAAATTATATGTATATAATTATACCATTTCATTAAGACTAATTTCCATACTTTTATAATATTCATAAAATTTATTATTTTATTATTTAAATCCCAAAAATATTATTTTACATTTTCTGAAATGTTACACAGAAACTTGTATATTCTTTCAGATTTAGTGCGAGATGTATGTAGTATTCTTTATTTTGTGTGGTTGTGATTCCACTAATTGGCGAAGAGTTAGATCCCGCTTGGGGATACCATATTATTATTGATTATGTATTTATTTTTATCAAAATTTATAAAGGAGTTGCTGCCAAAATTTCAAATAACGAAAACGTTTTCAAATTATAGCATATAATTTCTTACATTTTAAACTAACCTTACTTATATACTTTGAAGGAAAGAATTTGATTTCATTATATTTTTATTTCAAAACTTCACCTCTATTAGTTTCCTAAAGGGTTTAGATTTCTGGGCTTTCGATTTACTTGGGTTACGGTGGGGTCCAATAGGCTTCACGTGATACAAGTGCCGGTCACGTGCTATTTCCTGGTTATGACATATAGGTGCACGACAAGTGCAAATGCAATATTTCTTTAAAAAAAAGTTGCAAAGGACACTATTATGATATAATATATACCTCGAATGATTTCAAGTGCAAATTAGAAAATTAAATATTAATCATAAAGAGTTGACATTTCCTTCTTTATGCTTTATAAAATATGAATTATCGCATCCAATTCAATTCATGTGCAATTTTCAATTTTAATTTTAAGATTATCAGGAAAAATTAAATGTAAAGACAATTTCCTTTAGTAGTCCAAGACTCATAACCAAGCATCAACGATAAGCTCAAAAGCATCTTGCAAACCTATGACACACGCTAACCAAGCATCTAGATAACATAAAAGGCATCAAAAAACTGCTAATAAGGTATCTATCTCCAAACGTTTCCCTACTCCCCACCGCACCCCAAAGCAGCCGACCCGCACGTGCGCACGCCACTCACCCACAAAGCCACACGTACCCAGTGGGCCCCACTCCCACGTGCCACCTTCCTCCCCACAACATAAGGCCATGACTCCCTTTCCCAATTTCTTTCCCCGTTCGTTCATCTCATGTCGCTCAACCCCCCTCCAAATTATCATCGAAAAATAAATCCAAAAGACTAAAGAAAAGTAAATTTCAAATTAATAACAGCAGAAGGAATTATTAAGGGGATAATGGAAACGGAAACGTACCGATACATGGGGCGAGCCTTCCCCGAGGCAGGCGCCGACTCATCCGGGGCCTTCAGCGACTGCAACTCCGACATCTCCGGCGAGTTCACCACATCCTCCTCCTCCTCCTCCTCCGTCGCCGCCTCCTCCCTCCACAGGCTCCTCCTCTCATCCTCGGACGACGTCATCCCCTCCCTCATCTCCTCCCTCTCCTCCCCCGAACTCGACCTCCAGCGCCGCGCCGCCATGGAGCTCCGCCTCCTTGCCAAGCACAACCACGACAACCGCCTCAAGATCGCCTCCTCCGGCGCCGTCAAGCCCCTCGTCTCCCTCCTCTCCTCCCCCGACCCCCTCCTCCAGGAGCACGCCGTCACCGCCCTCCTCAACCTCTCCCTCTGCGACGACAACAAGTCCCTCATCGCCTCCGCCGGCGCCATCAAGCCCCTCATCTCCACCCTCCGCAACGCGTCCACCTCCGCCGCCAGGGAGAACGCCGCCTGCGCCCTGCTCCGCCTCTCCCAGATCGACGATCTGAAGCTCGCCATCGGCCGATCCGGCGCCATCCCTCACCTTATCAACCTTCTCGAAACCGGCGGCCACCGAGGTAAACTAAACTAAATAATTACCAATACCAAATAATCCCAATTATTTTCAATCGGACGAGGTTTTGGATTAGGCAAAAAGGACGCATCGACGGCTCTATACGAGCTCTGCTCATGTAAGGAGAACAAGCTGAGGGCGATCGAGGCGGGGGTGGTGAGGCCCCTGCTGGATCTGATGGCGGATCCTGAGTCAGGGATGGTCGACAAGGCGGCGTACGTGCTGTACATGGTGGCGGCTGCTGGGGAGGGGAGGAGGGCGGCGGTGGAGGAGGGCGGGGTGCCGGTGCTGGTGGAGATGGTGGAGGTCGGGACGCAGCGGCAGAAGGAGATCGCCGCGGCCACCCTGCTGATGATCTGCGAGGAGAGCGTGGTGTTCAGGACAATGGTGGCTAGGGAAGGGGCCATCCCGCCGCTGGTGGCGCTGTCCCAGAGCGGAACGGCTAGGGCCAAACAAAAGGTAACAAATCAGGGGTGTTTCGTTTCGATAAATTATTTCATGTGCCGAGCGTAGAGCATCCTATTATGAGAAATTATTCGATGTGCACCATGTCATGTCATGATAGAGAAAACGATTAGAGAATTTTGGACACTCTTTAAGCAGCTTGATAGGGTTCGTGTGCTTATCTCTTTCTCTCTCATGATTGGGCGGCCATTCAGATTGTGGACTTTGTGAAATTTTTGGTTTTCTATTAATTATCATTGTTACTTACATTTTTATTTTCCTTTCAACAACTTAGAAAATCATTATTTTAATTATCCATGTTGACTTTTTATTTCAATTATAAGAATTTGCTCCTCTATATTAGGACTTGAAGTTAGTTTTGCATCATAATTTCGTTGTGTTTTGAAGCTGCCTAGTGAACAAAAAGTAATTCCTTAATTATAACCAAGTTAGACAGGATTTTATCTGTCTTCTTCCTTTGAAATTACAGCCAGTATTTCAATTAAAATGATCTCAATAAATATCATAACTTGTTTCAACGAATATTAAATTTAATCTTATGACCATTCATTAATTTCAATAAATTCTTGTATGAGACGAGTAGGATCCTCCGCTTGGAGATTCCCCAAGAATCCTGCTCTTTGGAGCCCTTCTTAACCCCACACGAATCATGAGCCCCATGTTTTACCCTAATTCCGGACCGTATTCATAAGAATCTTGCTGGACAAGCAGAGGATCTTGATCCGTAAGCCCAGCTCTTTCAAAAAAAATTTTGAATTTTTTTTGTTATGACCATTCATTACTTTTCTTATCCATCCTTGATGAATCTTTAGCAATAAATGCCATAAATATTTGTAACATTCTAATGACTAGTTTGCAATTAAAGAAGCACAATTAATACACACAAAAGTTTTGGCATTTTACTTTCAGATGTAATAGCTGATCCCAGAAACTTGTGATAAAATTGTAAATATATTATGTCTTAAGTTTTGGCATTTTACTTTATTAGTATTTCGCAAGTGCAATGTATGTCTATGTCTGTATTAAAATACAGATTTATGTTGATATATTCGTTATCTTAATTAAAAATCTCTAAAAGTTTTGGCATTGTGCTTAGGCGGAGGCGCTGATCGAGCTGCTGAGGCAGCCGAGATCCGGCAGCATTCGTGATGGAGGAAGAGCAGCAGCAGCAGATGGGTCAGACTGAAGCAAAGAATGGAGGGAAAGGTGGGCGTGCTGCCACGTGGTATGTTGGAACCTGGATCCTGTCCTGTTTTGCCAGTACGTGAGATTTGTAAATTGGACGATGAGTGTAACTATCTAGTGCCATATAAACTTTTAACTCTTTTTTTTCATTTTTTCTTTTTGGTTTTACTCTGTTTTGCTGAAGCTCCTTTTAAATCTTAGGAGTTTCTTGACCTTTGGGTATACTTCTTTTAATCTGAAGAATTGCAGCTTAGTTTGTATTTTAGTCTCTAGTTAGTTTAATTTTGAAAAACTAAATTTAAGGGAATTTAATTGTAATTTGTTTGTGTAGAAATAATTGTTTTTGGTTTTAATCTGATTCCTTCATGAGTTGAACCAGATGCTTTGAAGAGGATAGTTTCCTTGTCAGCTTCCTTTGATTGAGTTAATTTCCAGTGTGAACCAGGTTAAAAAAATGACCACGGGCATAGCTCGGTTGATTATTTCACTTCCTTCCTGAAGAATGTGCGGGAAAGGAAAGTGCTCATAATTTTAATGCTTCGTGTAAATCTGTGTAAATCTGAGCGACCAAAAATAATCAGGTTCACATGTGGGAACTCTCGGTAATAAGACATATATGAAGGCCCCCTTCACTTTTCTGGATGGAACTTTGTCTATTTCTGGATGGAACTTTGTCTATTTCAACCACTGCGGACACCGAACTTAACCATGGACACCGAACTTAACCATCACAACGGATCTTTATGTAAGATATTTGTTGAGTTACACTAAATGATCTTTAGACAGTTTTCTACCAATTTGAAATTTACATAATCCGTAAAATTGGTGCTAGTTATTTTTTTTCCTGTGCTATTGGTCCGTAAGCCTCATCCAAAGATACACCATATCTATGCACACAACACACAAATGGGATCTAATTTGTGGCAACTTCCTCTCCTCAGCACCACAACCAAGTATACATCATACACATGCACGCAACACACACAAGGGGACCCACGAATTGGCCCAAAAACATTAATTTATGACCAATTCCTCTATTAAGAGAAAGAGGTGAAGTGTCCTATCTACTAAGCTAAGACTATTTTGATTGCTAAACGCAAGCGTTTGACTTTTGATATGTTAAAGCTCATAAAGAGTTCTTTCGATTTCAGCTTGTTCCCATCGTGTACTGGAGAAATTTAATTAACAAATAAATTGAATTCACATAGAAATATCAAGTATTTGAACTCGATCTTTGGTCTTAATTTAGGGTGTAAGTGAGCCGAACTTGAACGAGCTGGGTTCAGCTCGAGCTTGACTTGTTTATTTTCGGCTCGGCTCGAATTCGATTCTAGCTGAGCTTAGCTGATTCAAGTTTAATTTGGCTCATTTACCTCAACTCTAGATCGGCTTATTAACGGTTCAATTACAAAACCAACCGAGCTCATAGTTAAATAAGCTTGGCTCTGGCTCGCTTGCAAGTTCAAATTGACCATAACTCATTAACCAATATTATCCAACTATAACTAATACAAAAGGAGAAAAATGCAACATATTTTGAATTTTTTTGAGGGAAACATATTTTGATTTGATTTCACCAAATATGTGTTTTTATAATTGATATTTAAATATTAAAAAATTGACTATTATTTAAAGTATATTATATATAATAAATAACATAAATGAGCGGAGCTCGAGCTATAAACAAACGGAGTTGAGGGCCACCTCGAGTTTGGCTCGTTAACTTAATAAGCTTAAATTTCGGCTCCTATTCGGTTTGTTTATTATCAAACCGAACTTATCGGAGCATTTAGTGAGTCGAACCTAAACCGGGTCGGTTAATTTAGAAACCCTTGTTTGAAAGATATATACGTACCTTTGGATACCAAAAAGGGCATAAAGTATCACCTACTTTCTGGATAATCCAGCATGCTATTCTTGAAAGTTTCTAATAGTTAAGTGAGAAGTCATAGTCATAGTTGAGGATGTGAATAGCCGTGTAGTTTTACCAAACTCGTTCTTCTGAGATCAACACGGTTTTATAGAACATGAAATTAAAAAGGTGCCTGTAATATGTAATTTGTATCCTTGTTAATATGATTCAAAAGGCCTCGTAAGCATACGTGTAACCATATGTGGGTGCCGATCGCTATGTATTATTTGTAAAGATCACAAAAATATATTTAGAGGAAGCTGGTCGGAGGAAAATAAAATTGAAATGAGAAGAAAAGATTTTCCTTATTTTTTTTTTACAAAATTTTTGTTTGCTTGATGGTAAATGTAATGTTTTAGGATGTGAGAAAATAATAATTTAGTTTTACTTTGTTTTTTTGGTGTGTGGAAAATGTTGATGAAAACAGAGATTGAATGTCTTGAGTAGAGAAAGTACAGCGAGAAAGAGAGTGAGTGGGGCTACAACTATTCTATTAATCACAA
This sequence comes from Agapanthus africanus, assembly GCA_030015575.1. NCBI lineage: Eukaryota > Viridiplantae > Streptophyta > Magnoliopsida > Asparagales > Amaryllidaceae > Agapanthus > Agapanthus africanus. Next base: position 93,544,242 of record JASDDO010000006.1, on the reverse strand, counting down.
CAATCCCTTGTCCATCCCATATCCCTGCAAAAACAAGGGAAAAGGTTTTCCATGCTTTGCTTAGTTAGCATGTCAAAATTGTAACTAGTTGTAGTTATGAATGGTCTGCAACTAAGAAACTGAAAGAAACCTCAGAAACGTCCGGATTACTCCCTTGATTCCCCCTAAACCGCAAATAAAGGAATCACACATGCCAAAAAGAATTTGCTCAACTGGCCCCACATTTTTATATTTTTCTCAATGTAACGCCTTAGATTTCGGTTAGTGTTCGTTTAGACGTTAATGCGGGTTTACTGTAAAAGGTTTACCAATTCGGATTCCTCATATTTTATAACATTTAATTAATAAGTTATTATTATTTGTTATGAGCATGCACACACGTGTGCACGTAAATGTGAGATTTGTCTGTCCTAATTTAGTTCTTAGCAACCATGACACTTAACCTAATCATTATTTAATCCACCATTTGCTTTAATTCTTTGATCTTTTGTTGAGTGAGAAGAGAGATATTTTGCTTGGTTTTGTTTTGTGATGAGGTGTGGGCGCATTAATGTGAAGGCATGGTTAGCATTTAATGATGTGATACACTCACCCTCATCTCACACCCTACACTCACCTCCCTCTTTCTTTATCAATTACTCTCTATCTTTTTCTCCATCTCTTTTCCTTTCTCTCATCCCTCTCTCATCAAACTGAACACTCTCATATATGCATCAAAATCCATCACAAAACTTCACAAATCTCATCAAAATCACACTTTTTTCTTGGATTTGCCTCATGGATGCCTTGGAGTGTGCCAAACTTGGATCTTTGAGTTATTTTGTGTAGGTAATGATTCTTTTCTGTTCTTTAAGTTAATTTTGTGTAGCTTAGCTTGTTAGTTTTAGTTTTTATCGTGTATCGTATCAGTTCGGGTAAATATCGTATTTTTAGTGTTTTGTTTGGGTCTCGGATGATCTGCTGTTAATCCAAGTATTTGTTGCAAAAGTTGGCATGACAGTAACCTAGTGTAGAGACCTAGAACCTACCCTGAAAATACGATCCAATTCCTCCATGATCGGGCCGTAGTTTTATTGGTTCTGGCCGCAAATTGCGGCCAGACTGGGGAGTTGGGGTTTGGGTTTTTGGTGTAGGGGTCTCTGGAGTGAATTGTAATCTCATGGTACTTGCAATTTTTACAAATTTTTAGCACAGAAAAATCTGGGACCACTTTGTGTATTACTAGTGTTTCGTTTCACGCGATACGTTATCTGATACGGTGCGTGTTCCGTGTTGCTATTGTTCTGAGTTGATTTCGTAGTGTCGCTATATGCGTTAGCTACAACACGAACCCTTTAGAGTACGTATGTGTGTCGTGTTGGTCCGTATAGATTTTATGTGTTTTGGTCTATTATTAATATATACTTGTTTTATTGTTGTAATGTTGCAGGTTCGCAGGCGGGGATTTCGGACACTGCTACAAAGGGAAAACAGGTGGTAGACTTCACCTAGCCAGGAGCGTTGGTGAGTAGATTTAACATCTACAGGGAAATCGCCCGCATGGTGTTATGCGTCTGGGCTAGAAATGATTTGACTTGTCACATATTCTATGTCATATTTAGAATTGCGCATTTATCCTACTATTTAGTTATTGTTGTGCTTGGACTAGTATCCTCAGGACACTGCACATATTATTGAAGACTCATGTTGCACGAGCACTGATTGTATGCTACACACACCATCAATAATTGCCATGTCACGCACAACCCACTTATAGTTATGATATTGTTTGGTTAGGGACATTGAGACATTGATTAATATTTCTTTACGTATATGACATATAGCATACATGTATACCTACATGCTTACATATATACCTGTAGGGTTCCTAGGCACTCTTGTGAAGGTTCATAAGGTATCAAACATGCCCGGATTAAAATTTAGACGTGCCGAACAACCCAAAGCCGGGATCTTTGCTAGATTATTAGGGTTTAATATGCAATATGATAACTTTTATCTAAGTGTGAGGGATTACAACATTTGTAGTCCGCTCCTTCACTTCACAAGCTCCGAGTAGAAGTCCCTTTGCCGCGATCCACGATCTCCCGGACTTATGAGAGGCTCCACGACTCGAACGATCCATTCTAGCTTGTCGTATTCCAAATCTCCGATGATCTACCTTGAAGTTGCTACGGCTCAAGCTTTCTCACTCTTAAAGAAGAGAACACACTAATCCCATGGGCTAGATGAGATGAGGATGAGAGAGTAGTAATTCTGCTTTCTTTTTATATCATTTTCTCATATTTTTCATCACTTAAGAAAATCTAGCAAGCTTTTCTTTCAAGAGAGAAGAAGAAGATAATGGAAAAAGAATAATGCTTTTTCTTTTGTGATGAATAGAATATAATCATATGATTGAATTGTTAACCAAGGTCAAGGATGAGTGGCTAGGATTTTGTAGAGAAATAACTAGAGTTAGGGTTTAGTTGAGTTAAAGAAAATATCTTAAGAATGACAAAAGAAGAAACCTTCTAGAAGATGCATGAAACATCTAACCCAAATTAAACCCTAATCTCAATTAATCATCCTTAAACATGTTTAACAATTAATCATAACATGTCACAATAATATATATCACATATATATTATATATTTGCAACAAAAGAAAATAATACAATTAACATATATCGCATATATATCAATGTATCATCCACTGAGAAAATGAAATAATAAAGCAAGCCAATATTAGTTAATATAATAATATATCATATATATTATTATATATTAAATTATCGAATCAACACTTGATCCGACGATCCGGCTATATCGAATATTACCGACTAATATATCATGTACCGATTCATCGAATCAACACTTGATCCGATGACCCGGTTCATATCTAAATATCGCGAGAATATAATACGGTATCCCATATCGCATTATTCTCGGTCCTGCACATATCACATATATGCCTCTACTCCGTTTCGCCTGAGCCAAGAAACCTCTGTGTAGGACTCTAAAGAATCGTCAATACGCCGGTAGCAGGTGATGATCATATCAAACACCCACAAGCTGCAAGCGGTCAGCTAAACGTAACAGCCATCCAGGTATTGAGCGATCAGAAGATCAACAAGCTAGCCTGTGCGTTCTCCTGTGAATCCGATCGGTAACACTCCCGTACAGTCCGGTCTGTTCGTCTGATATGTCGCATATCAAGTCTACGGGTGGTATACGTTAGACCCCAGTAACCGATAAGTCGTGTCGATGTGTGGCTCATAACGGGTCGAGAAACTACTAGTAACACTTACCAGTAAATCTCTATATCAGCCCTGGCCAGGGACTTCCAGTTATAGCCAATCGAACACAGCACAACATCAACTCCCTATACCGGGAGAGACGAATCCCCTCCTATCGCTCATTGCCTCCATGTGATTCGGGACTGTACCCAAAAGCCACCGTTTTGCACGCCCTCTTGGACGTGGTAAGGTGGAAATCAAAGCACAGTGGGAATCACACAAGACTCCATGACGATCTCGGGTCTACAGACTACCCTGTACCAGTGTCACCAGAGAACTGCCATCTGACGTGTGGTATATCACCATCTGGGAGTTCTCGGCGAGTCCGTCCAGTGTACCCAGTCTCCACTGAACACCCGTACACCATCTCTGATGTCAAACACCGATGGATATGGGATCATCCATCGCCCATCATATGGGTCAAGATGCGTATATGCTAGTCTACTCTGGTGTATCGATGCCCTATCTCGATATACCCTCGACTAGGAACAGTTATAGGATGTACTCATCGACTACCGCGGCCCCACTAGTATGATCTCATCATAGTCCCAGTAGTCGAGTACAGATCCTAAGGGCTTTATCAACATGTGAGAGTAAAACAGTAAACCAATACAAGTCAACATGTTAAGATAAAGTGAAACCAAATAGCATACTATCATGACGAGCAAGAAAGTCTTCTCTGTATATATCTAAGCATCCATCATAATATACATTATATGTACAACAATGGCCTCTAGGGCATATACATAACTAACAATCTCCCACTTGCACTAAGGCCAGCTGCTGTAGTATCTCATACCTAGCATCCCGAATAATCTCTCAAACTGTATCTGGGGAATAGCCTTCGTGAATGGATCCGCAGTGTTTTCCTTCGTATCTACTCTCCTGACCTCGATCTCCCGGCGATCAACTATCTCCCTGATCAGGTGATACCGCCTTAGAATATGTCTGGACTTCTGATGGGACCTGGGTTCCTTGGCCAAAGCCACAGCTCCATTGTTATCGCAATACAGAGGTATTGGATGCTCAATGGATGGAACCACACCAAGTTCACTAATGAACTTCTTGATCCAGACAGCCTCTTTGGCAGCATCGTTGGCAGCCTCCATCGTCGAGTCTGCAACGGTATCCTGTTTGGAACTCTTCCAACATACCGCCCCTCCATTGAGGGTAAAGACAAAACCCGAATGCGACTTAGAGTCGTCCTTATCACTTTGAAAGCTGGAATCGGTAAAGGACTCTACCTGGAGTTCTCCATTACCATACACCAAGAACATCTCCTTAGTCCTTCGTAAGTACTTGAGAATGTTCTTCACTGCTGTCCAATGACTCTCTCCAGGATCTGCTTGATACCGACTCACTACACTTAGTGAGTATGCAACATCGGGTCTGGTACATAGCATCGCATACATGATAGAGCCTACTGCCGAAGCATAGGGTATCCCTTGCATGCGAGCTCTCTCCAAATCAGTCTTGGGAGACATCTCTTTGGAGAGAGTGAGTCCAGAGATCGTGGGTTGGTTCCCACGGTTGGATTCTTCCATACTAAACCTCTTTAGTATGGTGTCAATGTACCTGGATTGGGACAATCCCAGTATCCGTTTAGATCTATCTCTATAGATCATGATTCCCAATATGCAGGAGGCATCACCTAGATCTTTCATTGAGAATCTCTGTGATAAGAAGAGCTTGACTGATTGCAGCATAGGAATATCATTTCCTATCAAGAGTATGTCATCCACGTACAATACGAGGAAGACAACTTTACCCTCTGCTACCTTCTTATAGATACAAGGTTCATCTATATTTTTGATGAAATCAAACTCTTTGACTACAACATCAAAACAGATGTTCCAACTCCGCGATGCTTGCTTTAACCCATAAATGGATTTAAGCAGCTTGCACACCTTTCCGCTGCTCCCACTATCTACGAAGCCCTCTGGCTGAGTCATGTACACGCACTCTTCTAAATCACCGTTTAGAAAGGCGGTCTTAACATCCATTTGCCAGATTTCGTAGTCATGGTATGCAGCAATGGCAAGTAAGATCCGGATGGACTTAAGCATAGCTACTGGGGAAAAGGTTTCGTCATAGTCCACACCTGGTCTTTGACGAAATCCCTTTGCTACAAGTCTAGCTTTGAAAGTCTCAACTTTTCCATCTACACCAAATTTCTTTTTAAAAATCCACTTGCTCCCAATGGGTTTTACCCCTTCAGGAGCATTTTCTAAAATCCATACTTTATTGGTGTACATGGATTCCATCTCAGATCGCATTGCATCCAGCCATTTGACAGAGTCACCACTCGTGATGGCCTGCTCGAAACTAGTCGGTTCATCATCATCCATGATGCAATCCTCGCTTCCACCATCAATGAGAAAACCGTAGTATCTCTCAGGTGGACGAGAAACCCTACTAGATCGGCGGAGAGGCTGGGGTTCGTCGGGTACTACTGAATCCTCTGGTTCCACTAAATCATCTATTGTAGTTTGTATCAATGGAACCTCTTCCAGTTCTACCTCAGAGCCACTAATCTCTTTTGCAAGAAATTCCTTTTCTAAAAAGGTGGCATGTTGAGCAATAAACACTTTTTGTTGTTCACTGTGGTAGAAAAAATATCCATTTGAATGTTTAGGATATCCTACAAACTTACATAGAACTGACCGTGCCTCGAGTTTGTCTGGATTTTGCCTTTTGACATAGGCCAGACAACCCCATATCTTAACTCGTTTAAGGCATGGTCTCTTCCCACTCCATATCTCATATGGTGTGGTAGCTACAGATTTAGTCGGAACTTGATTCAATAGGTATGCTGTTGTCTCAAGTGCATACCCCCAGAAGGAAATAGGTAACTCAGCTGTACTCATCATCGAGCGTACCATATCTAATAGGGTGCGATTCCTCCGCTCCGATACACCGTTGTGCTGTGGTGTATAAGGAGGAGTAAGTTGAGAGAGAATCCCATTCTCTTTTAGATAATCTAGGAACTCATTGCTTAAGTATTCTCCTCCTTGATCAGATCGAAGGATCTTAATACTTTTGCCCGTTTGTTTTTCTACTTCGTGTTTATACTCTCTGAATTTCTCAAAAGCTTCAAACTTGTGTTTCATCAGGAATACATGTCCGAATCTAGAGAGATCGTCAGTGAATGTAATGAAGTAGGAAGAACCGTTCCTGGCATGCGTAGACATGGGACCGCATACATCACTATGTATCAGTCCTAAGAGTTCATTAACTCTTTCTCCGTGTCCACTAAACGGAGCTTTGGTCATTTTTCCTTTGAGACATGAATGGCAAGTATCATAAGATGATAATTCGAACGGATTCAAATAACCATCTTTATGTAACTTAGCCAGTCGTGTCACATTGATATGACCAAGTCTACAATGCCACAAGTAGGATTCGTTCACATCTGAACTTTTCCTCTTGTGTGTATTTTGTATATTTAGGACTGTATTCTGATTTAGAATGAATATGCCATTATGTAACGAGCCTGATGCAATCAACTTTTGATCTAGGAATATGTTCATAACATTATCCTTTACTACAAAATTATATCCCTCTTTACTCAATAAAGAAACTGATATAATGTTGCACATCATGTTCGGTATATAATAGCATTCATTTAGAATCAGTGTATTACTACTTGGTAATACAAGGTGATATTCGCCAACTGCTTTGGCTGCAACATTTGCACCGTTCCCTACTAGAACGGAATGATCATCTTTTCCTAGTTCTCTACCTTTACGTAGCCCATGCAACTATTTGCATATGTGGGATCCTGATCCGGTATCTAATACCCAGGACGTAGGGTGAACTGAGAAACAGTTCTCAATAACAAACACACCTGAAGAAGATGCATCAACATGCATGTTCTTTTGGGCGGCGTGAGAATCCAGATATTCTCCTGTTTCCAATTCAGTCTTATAACTCTTATAAGAAAGAATGGGTCTAACGTTCCCTTGCTCAGTACAATAATCAGGTTCAGTCAATACATCCATATTATTATCTTGATTATGGCATGAAATGGTCGCTACCTGGAGAGAGAGAGAGAAGAAAACACTTTTAGCGTATGCTCTTGCAAGATTAGATTGCTTATTATCTTATCTAATCAGGATGTCTCCCACTGTTTTTATCATATCTACCTTAAAACCCTAAAAGGTAAGATTAGCCGGGATTAATTACACCCTACAACTTCGTCAATCTTTCAGCCAGATCAGTGTCGGTACTTTGAGGGAGGTTCCCCGTGCTTTCGCACGGACCTAATTAAAGTAAACTTCGTTTTCCCAGAGGCGTAACCTCGTTAACACTTTTCTAGACACATACTTGAATGACTGATTGTCCTGTGTAAAACTCTCCCAGGAGTAACTCTTACTCACAGTGGGTATCGGGATCCAACTATCTCATAGGAGGTATGCAATCTCATTGCAAATTTCAACATTTGAAATTCCCGATAATATTTTGCCCCTAGTGTGCCATGACCTTGACAGAGGTCAACAAACCATAGTGTACTAGTCAAGTTCAACCCGTCATTTCTTGATTGAATCAAACCCACTCGCACGACCCTTGACAGAGGTCAATAAGGTCGTACGACTACCCTAATCCAAACACATCACATGCTTTACAGATAATTACTAGTTAGCTACCGCACACTACGCCTTGACAGAGGTCAACAAACGCAGCACGAATACTAAATAATATCTATCTGAAATGACGGAGGGCTACGCAGGTTTTTCAGAAAACCCTGAGCGTAATGAACTTGATATCGTCGTAGAATCATGTGTTTTTGAAAAGGAGTGTTTTGAGGCTTTTCTTAGTTTCGCTAAAGGGGTCACTCCCGATGAAGGGATCGTCGGCCCTTTCCTCATCGAATAAGGTGCAGGATATATCATATATACCGCTGTGCAAAGCAAAACACTAAAAGCAATCAAAAGACAAACCGCGTTTTGTAGCATCTGCCAGTTTCGCTAAAGGAGTCACTCCCGGTGAAGGGATCTCGGTCCTTTTCTCATCGAATAAGGTGCGGGACATATCATATATGTCACTGTGCAAAGCAAAACTGTAGCTACCCTTTTTTTTATAAAGTTTTGATTCTACAACATCTTTAGGTTTCTTTTCTTTTATTAATCTCATTAATAAAAATCCCATCAGCTTATGCTTCCTAAGCATCACAGAAAAAACGAAAGCAGTAATATTTATATATCAGCATATATATATAGTATAAGCATTCGTCTCAGGCAGTAATATGATCTCATCACAGAACATTGCAGCAGAAGAACATATATGAAATATTGGATATACTAGGACGTCCGTGTTTTCAATACGAGCCTGTATAAAACACGGATTCCACGGTCGCGACGAATAGCCAAACCCACATCCCAAGACCCCTACGAGAGCGGCAAGTAACACTGCCAATTCTAGGGTTAGAAGACCCGGTCTCGACTCCTCGAGATGGCCTCCCATTGGACCCTAGAACCTGGTTACTTGTGCTCCCCACCTTGGGTCTACCTAATGCGGAAAAGTAAATAATATACACTGGTGACAGCAACCGCAACCTGGAAGTGCCCCAAATAAAAGAATATTACATTACAAAAGAATTTTACATGAATGAAAATAAAAACCCTCATCTCAATAAAACCCCCCGGCTATTCTGATCGCGACGATCCAATAAAACATATCACAGCAACACATAATATCTCATATCATCAACGTAAGTAAATATGCGCATCCCAATTGTCGTTGACATATAGCAACGAAACCGGCGATATCACATATTACACTTACGGTCACAGAAAAGAAAGTGTAAAACTACAACATTTGGAATCCACAATCACTTTAGACATCGTAAATCCGAAATATCACATATTCCGCATTTCATGCCTAACTCTATGAATTCCACATATTGTATCACATTCCAGATAAATATACAGTATTAAACTTTCCGAACAGATAATCAAACACCCAAAATTTCCCAAAGTGCTCAACTCTTGAGCGGAGTTCAAATAATCCCTGAATATGTCACAGTACCGGTGATCCAGCCGTAGAAGGGTCAAGCCAACGCCTCACATGTGGCACGCCGTACTGCCCCAAACCCGAAGGTTCAAAAAGCAGTTCAAGACGGTCACATAATCGAGTTAAGGTTTGTTGTCTTCTAGAGGGTCCACCGCTTAACTTGTACAATTTTTCCGAAAGATTTAAACCCGAATAAATTTCAACACTTGAAAATTTGCCGTACCGGGAAACAGTAAGTTAATGATATCCGTTCAAATAGTTTAACAGTTTCTAAATATCCGGAAAGAAATACGAATTTAAATATTCCGATCGAGTCTACTATTACAAAACAAACCCCAGAATTTTAAACACGTGAAACAGATTAAAAATACCCAGAATAGTCAGCAAGTACCTACGGTCTATACCATGAAGCCACGTGTCCCAATTCTACAGTTAGGCCGCGGAACCGCCGCGAGAACCATGTTAATGCCGCGGTTCCGCGCTTAGTTGGTGGAATTGTGGGCACGTGTTTCATGGTAATTCTTAGAATTACCTGCTGATTTTTTTACATATTTTTAATTCAGAAAAATCCCAAAATTTAAAAAATTTCCAGAGAGGGGTCAAGTTTCGTCGTTTCGGGTTCGATCGGAGTTTTAACTTCGTAAACACATCGCCCTTGCTAGATTATTAGGGTTTAATATGCAAGATGATAACTTTTATCTAAGTGTGAGGGATTACAACCTTTGTAGTCCGCTCCTTCACTTCACAAGCTCCGAGTAGAAGTCCCTTTGCCGCGATCCACGATCTCCCGGACTCATGAGAGGCTCCACGACTCGAACGATCCATTCTACCTTGTCGTATTCCAAATCTTCGATGATCTACCTTGAAGTTGCTACGGCTCAAGCTTTCTCACTCTTAAAGAAGAGAACACACTAATCCCATGGGCTAGATGAGATGAGAATGAGAGAGTAGTAATTTTGCTTTCTTTTTATATCATTTTCTCATATTTTTCATCACTTAAGAAAATCTAGCAAGCTTTTCTTTCAAGAGAGAAGAAGAAGATAATGGAAAAAGAATAATGCTTTTTCTTTTGTGATGAATAGAATATAATCATATGATTGAATTGTTAACCAAGGTCAAGGATGAGTGGCTAGGATTTTGTAGAGAAATAACTAGAGTTAGGGTTTAGTTGAGTTAAAGAAAATATCTTAAGAATGACAAAAGAAGAAACCTTCTAGAAGATGCATGAAACATCTAACCCAAATTAAACCCTAATCTCAATTAATCATCCTTAAACATGTTTAATAATTAATCATAACATGTCACAATAATATATATCACATATATATTATATATTTGCAACAAAAGAAAACAATACAATTAACATATATCGCATATATATCAATGTATCATCCACTGAGAAAATGAAATAATAAAGCAAGCCAATATTAGTTAATATAATAATATATCATATATATTATTATATATTAAATCATCGAATCAACACTTGATCTGACGATCCGGCTATATCGAATATTACCGACTAATATATCATGTACCGATTCATCGAATCAACACTTGATCCGATGACCCGGTTCATATCTAAATATCGCGAGAATATAATACGGTATCCCATATCGCATTATTCTCGGTCCTGCACATATCACATATGTGCCTCTACTCCGTTTCGCCTGAGCCAAGAAACCTCTGTGTAGGACTCTAAAGAATCGTCAATACGCCGGTAGCAGGTGATGATCATATTAAACACCCACAAGCTGCAAGCGGTCAGCTAAACGTAACAGCCACCCAGGTATTGAGCGATCAGAAGATCAACAAGCTAGCCTGTGCGTTCTCCTGTGAATCCGATCAGTAACACTCCCGTACAGTCCGGTCTGTTCGTCTGATATGTCGCATATCAAGTCTAGGGGTGGTATACGTCAGACCCCAGTAACCGATAAGTCGTGTCGATGTGTGGCTCATAACGGGTCGAGAAACTACTGGTAACACTTACCAGTAAATCTCTATATCAGCCCTAGCCAGGGACTTCCAGTTATAGCCAATCGAACACAGCACAACATCAACTCCCTATACCGGGAGAGACGAATCCCCTCCTATCGCTCATTGCCTCCATGTGATTCGGGACTGTACCCAAAAGCCACCGTTTTGCACGCCCTCTTGGACGTGGTAAGGTGGAAATCAAAGCACAGTGGGAATCACACAAGACTCCATGACGATCTCGGGTCTACAGACTACCCTGTACCAGTGTCACCAGAGAACTGCCATCTGACGTGTGGTATATCACCATCTGGGAGTTCTCGGCGAGTCCGTCCAGTGTACCCAGTCTCCACTGAACACCTGTACACCATCTCTGATGTCAAACACCGATGGATATGGGATCATCCATCGCCCATCATATGGGTCAAGATGCGTATACGCTAGTCTACTCTGGTGTATCGATGCCCTGTCTCGATATACCCTCGACTAGGAACAGTTATAGGATGTACTCATCGACTACCGCGGCCCCACTAGTATGATCTCATCATAGTCCCAGTAGTCGAGTACAGATCCTAAGGGCTTTATCAACATGTGAGAGTAAAACAGTAAACCAATACAAGTCAACATGTTAAGATAAAGTGAAACCAAATAGAATACTATCATGACGAGCAAGAAAGTCTTCTCTGTATATATCTAAGCATCCATCATAATATACATCATATGTACAACAATGGCCTCTAGGGCATATACATAACTAACAATACCTTGACATATTTACCTGCTAGATGTTTGTATACCTATAGAGTATTGTACCACTAGCGATAGGTACATACATACTTAATGACATAACTACAGGTATACCTTGCTCACATATTTTACTTATACCCAGGGGGTATATTACATCATTACTCAAAGGTAGATACATATACCTTGCTATACCTTTGTGTTTACACATATATCAGTTATAGCTACATATTTACCTTTACTTGATGTTATTTAGAATTGGAGAAAATAGGAACCGCATGATATTTTATATTAACTTGTTGCAGTTAATTAGCGACTTTTCCTTTATATGCTTACATTTCAGTTTTATATTGCACATATATTATATTCATGGATTTTTTCGCATTGAGCTATGGATTTTTCATGATATTTTCTGGATTTGGGGACAGTGGGAGTTCATGAAATTATGCATTATTTGAAAAACCCGGTTTCCCTTGATATGATATTTCAGTATCCACCATGAGATTTATCGGTTCTGATATATATATACCCCTGCGAAGAGGCGTTGAGGCCGTATGAGGGTACATGGTGGGGCCTGGAGATACCCCGGGGCAAGACGATTGATGGACCTTTCCGATTGAGCCTGTCAGGGGAACCATACCTTCCGGTGACATTACCTATGACTCGGCGGTTATCATGGGGATACCGACGGGAGTCATGTACGTATAGATACGTCGAGAGGCGAGGGTCAGAGCTAGGCACTCGAGCTTTCGGTATAGCGTATGATACGTACCTATCAGGGTGCCAGTCTTGGTGACAGCACCTGATAGATCGGCAGTTCTGTGTCGATGCTTGACACATTGGTTACATGATATTTTTACTCCTAGATATATAACAGTGAAATGAGACGCTTTTATATATGCACATATGTATATATTAGTGAAATGGGATGCTAATATATATGTATACATATCAATTCATATACTTCATCATATTTATTCCTGCAAATATACCTAGGTTATAAGAGATTCACTTGATATTGGATTTAGGACATATGACATTTACTTTATATTGTATATAAAGGATATATGAGATTCACGTGATTTTGTACATTCAGGATATAGGAGATTTATCCGATATTGTACATTATGGATTTGTAAGACTTATATGATATGAGAGCCAATTTGGGGGCTGATTTGAGGAAATTGGGATTTGGATTGTCTTAATGGATTGTGATCCTACCACGACGTCAGGATTCCATGAAAATGACATATTTCATTCCATACTCCACATTTATTGTTTATGCACTGCTTCATGTATTAGTAGTACCTGTTAGAGTATCTTTCATGACTGTTGCATTTACATACCTTTATTATATGCATTGCTTCATGTGTAGTTGTACCTGTTAGTATACATTTCATGATTGTTGCATATATACATTTTCATATCCTTATTGCATGATTATTGCATACCGATTGTTATATTATTATTGCTTCATGTATTAGTTGTACCTGTTAGCGTACCTTTCATGATTATTGCATTCATATGACCTTTTATTGCTATTAATTCCATATGTTAGATTCACGCTGTACGTGCATACTTACGATTACCTGCATATGTTATTTACTATTCACGAGTTGGCAACTCACCCCCGTTGTACCACAGTGTTTGCAGGTCTTCCTTAGGGTAGTCAGAGACAGGGCTATATTCACCTATCTGATCATCTTTTGATGCGGATACCGCTTCAGCTCATAGTGTGCAGTTTTGCTTAGGTGGGTTTTGTGGTTATCCGTATTGTTGTATTGTATATTCGTTGTATCCTTGTACTCTCCATCTAGTATTTTTCTTGTTGACCTAGAGACTTGGTGAGGACGATATTGTATATTATTTTGTGACTTGTTGTCTTTTATACAGTTTCCTTTCTATCGTCTTTTATTTCTTCGCTACGGCGTCGTATATTTGTTGTGGTGGTTGTTTTCCGCCTTTGGGCGTGTATTTGCTCCCGTTTGGAGGATACTTTATTTATATTTATGTTGTACCCATTTTTTGGGCTAGTTTTTATAAAGGAGGTGCTGCCAAAATTTTAAAGAAAGAAAAGTCAGACTTTTAAAGAATTTGGGTTGTGATTTCAAAAACTTTTAAAAATGTTTCTTATCTTTTCTTGTCTTTTAATGGTTTAGATTTGTGGGTTTTGGCTTTATTTTACCGCGTTACGCCTGTAGACGTTGCGTAGTATTAGGGCCGTCACGTGCCTATTTCGGGTCGTGAAAAAGTTGGTATCAGAGCGCTAGGTTTTTACCTTTCGTAGTGTAGGATGACCTTGGTATGATGGAATAGGTAGCTTAAGCAGAGTAACGTAGTGTGTGTATGTCTGCAGCATACCCACGATGCGGTACTCCGCCTAAAGTGACCTAAGTACAAATTGCTTGAAATTCCTTCTTTGATGATTCATATCCTTATGATTCGATTTCCATGTTCTTATTGAATCTTATTTCCATTTATAGCCTTGCCGTCGATGACTATGGGGACTCAGAGAGGTGCAACGAGGGCCGAGGTCAGAGTTGACTCAGGTGGGTCAAACACCGACCAGGATGGCGCGCTAGTTGCACAGGTGCAGATGGATCCGCCTTCAACAGATAGTATCGCTGGGCTTGTGACAGAGATGCAAGACATGCGCCAGGCGATGAGTTCATTGGTTAAGGTCGTTCGAGCGCAGCGACAGGAGGTTGTCACCCCTATTACCCAGTTGTTCCTTGCGATCAGTTTGCAACAGTCTGTCACCTACATACCACCAGTAGATGCAGTCCCAGTTGACGAGGCACGTATTCTAGAGACTTTGAGAGTTCCGGGACAGTGGAGGACTCGTACCGGTGTACCAGCCCAGAGACAGAGGCTTAGTCGTCGAGACAGATTTCATGACCGTCGCGGGAGTAGTAGAGGCTTAGGATGAGGACAGTCGTTCAGCTCTCATCCCCAGGGGGGTCAGTGTTGGAGATAGTGCCCTCAGAGTCAATTATTGGATCACAGGAACGTGATTGCAATGATTGAGGGATGACCTGTCCCAGTAGGACAGTCTTACTCAAGATGATAGTATGCTATCTGGTTTATCTTTATCATCGTGTACTGCTTTAGGTGACCTTACGAGTCGCTATTGCACGTTGATAGAGCCCCTAGGATTCTTGCTTGACTACCAGCAGTATGAGGGCGATCATATACGTGGGAGCTGGGGTCTATAAGCACATCCTTAAAAGGTCTCTAGTCGTGGGAGTTTCGAGACAAGGCATCGATTCTCCAGAGTAGACTAGTGTATACAGTCGAGACCCCGACGAGGGGCGGTGGCCGGTCTCACAAGCCACTGGTGTCAGTTGGTTCACCTAAGATGTATACAGGTGCTCATTGGGTTATGAGTACACCGGACAAGACTCGCCGGGAACCTGCTAGTTGGTATTATACCTGACGTCAGATGGCAGTTCCCTGGTGACATGTGTACAGGTTAGTTCATCGACCTGAGATCGTCATTTGTCTCGTGTGAGTTCCCACTGTACTTTGATTACTACCCTACCACGGCTCAAAGGAGTCGTGCAAACAGGTTTTAGTTGGGTACAGTCCCGAGCCACATGGAGGCAGTGAGTGGATCTGCAGGGGTTCGTCTCTCCCGGTATTGGGGGTGAGGTCGCGCTGTGTCTAGGAGAGCCAGTACATGAAAAGTCCTTAGCTAAGGCAGGAGATTTGCTGGTAGGTATTCCAGTAGTATCTCAGGGTGTTCTGGGCTACACTCCGACACGACTTGTACCGCTTTTAGGGGTCTGACTTTTACCAACCCCCTAGGCCCGCCATGCGATGCTCATAGACGAACGGACCGGACTGTACGGATATTGTCACTGACAGGCTCAGTAGGGTGTCAGGATGAGTTCGCTCACCGACGTCCCTTTTGGTCAATAGCTGGTGGCCCGTCACGTATGGCTAATACCTCTGACGTGCTAGTGGTTAAATCCACAACCATAGTATTGACGAGTCTTTAGAGTCCACCACCACACACAGTTACTCAAGTTTCGGGCGAAACACTATAGAGGCTGTATGGAGATATGGCAGGGCTCGATCAGATACGTGCGGTATTACACGGATCATGATCGGACGGTTTTTACTAGCCGGCTTTGGCTTAAGCCGGATCCTAGTATTAGATAGTGTAGATTTTGTCTCTTTGCATTTGTATTCAGTGGGAATATAAATGTGGGCATGTATATGCAGTAGAGGGGTTTTCCTCTAATTTATTACGGGATCATTTTTCTGAAGTACCCAGTTTGCGTTCCGTTCCGGCCGGTTTTCCTTTGTTCCTTCACGGCCGGACTTTATCGATGGAGGGGGTTATTTGCAGTTGTGCAAATAACATTTGTGGAAGGGTTTTCTTGCATATGATGGCTTCATGATTAGACTAGCATCATGAGATTCTTTTTCTTTCTTATCTTTTGCATTAAATGAGATTTGAGTTGGATGGGATTTGTTTTTTGGCTTGAGGGTTTTCTTTTATTCTAATTATCATTCATTCATTCTCTTCTCTTAAAATGATATTATTTTTCTCCTCCTAAAAGAAAGAGGCCGGCCACTTTGGTGAGAGATGGAGAGAAGTTTCATATTGTGTGAGGGGAGATTGTTCATCTCATTGGCTTGCAAGATATATCACCATTTTTCCTAGGTCATTTTTCCTCCACCTCCATCCATACAAGGCATCTTCAAACCCTAAAAGAGACAACCATTCTACACTTGTCTACAGCAAATCTTGGATGCGTTGGCTAGCCAACTTCGCGCCCGAGTTGCCTCGATCCAGAGGTGGGAGCCCGTAAAAGTATTTGGCTACGTGGTGCCCTTTCCGACGAGGAGGTGACGGACGGAGATTCCGCTGGAGATCGGAGTGGAGACGAAGACCGAAGGACACGGATCGCTTGGTATACTTCTCCACCCATCTTTTAGTTTGCTAGTAGCTAGGTTAATGGCCCGATCCAGGTTAAAAGTGCGCGGTGGTGCCGGTTTGCTAGTTTGCAAAGTTTTTCGTTTCCACATTTCCGGCATCGGATCGACGGCCGGGACGCCGCCGCGGACTTACATTGGTATCAGAGCCACGCCATTAACCATGCCTAGCTTGCTCTAGTATGTTTAAAACCCGATCGAACAAAAATCGCAAAAACCGTATTTTCAGTGCACTGGTTTCTGTTGAATTTTTTTTAGCTCCAAAAATTTTTCAGGTTGTTGCAGAATACTGTGCATGGAAATCTAAGCAATCTGTGAAAATTTGGTCGCGAGATCTCACCATAACGCCGCGGAACCGCGGCCAAACCCATGCTTGGGCCGCGGTTCCGCCGCTCTTTTGACTTGTCAACGCACCAAATTTTTCCAGTGGGCTTTTGGGTTGGAAATAGGGGTTTTGGGATATTATTTTTGGGCCCAGATTTTCTGTAAGTGCTACAGTAGTGCTTGGGGCCCACTTCGGTGAATTTGTTCGATCGGATATTTTAAATATGCTAGTTCACAGTATTTACATTATATCTGCGACCGTGAATGTCACTTGATCGGTAAATCCTGTCTAACTGCTATAGCCCTTTTAGACGGATTTGCGAACGTGACATTCACGTTGATGTTCTGTGTTGTGCTGTGATGTTGCGGATCGGTCGTGGGAGATAGCCTAGATGCAATATTTTTACAGTTTTGTTTTATATGTACATTTGATATTGCGAGGCGAGCGTCCGACATGTGGACTGCCGTCACTGCATGTTTGTATTATTTTTGGGGCACGACCAGGTTGCGGTCGATGTACCCGTTGTATGTATATTTTACTTTCTGTATTCGGATTACCCCGCGGAGGGGTGCACGGATAGCCGGGTTCTAGAGGGCAACGAGCCCGCATTTCATGGCATTGAGACGGAGGGGGCTTCACTCTAGAATTGGCGGGCTATTCGCCGCATTCGTAGGGGGTATAGGTTGACCCAGGAAGGGTGCCCAAGTTACCGGATTCCGTAAAGTGCTGGGTGGTCCATTCACATTGCTGAAGGGGGCTGCCTCGCTTCAGGTTTTGGCGGGTGACTTGCCGCGCCCGTAGGGGTCTAGGATTTCATTGCACAGGCTATCCACACGACCAGGGGAACGTCGGGTTTCAGTAGCGGCTCTATGAAACCCGGGGATCCCAGATATCTGTATTGTTCTGTGATGCTGTACATTTCTGTGATGTTGCATTTTATCACGCCTTGAGCGAAAATTATATATTATATATATACTAGTAGATGTTCTATATGTTTTGCAACCATGCTAGTCCAGTCCCCGCTCTGTCGTTAGTTAAGTAACCTAACGGGTGATGACGGGACCCAGTGGCGAATGCGGATGGCATATACGTACATCATTATTTTCGTTCTTTTGTGGTGTGATCAATTGATGGGACTGCGTTGATTCGGATCAATGCAAGCTAAACAAACCTATTCTGATGTTGTTGGAACACTTTTTCAAAAAGCCGTTATTGCAAGGACGTTCACTTTTGTTTTGCATCGTGGTATTCAGTTGGAATATCCTGCTCCTCAGTCGACGAGGCAAGGGCCGAGATCTCTTCACCGGGAGTGACCCCTTGGACAGAAGTTTGCGTCAGGGCAATAACTTCACTATAGCCGATTACTTTTGCTTTGCATCGTGGTATTCAGTTGGAATATCCTGCACCTCATTCTATGGGGAAAGAGCCGAGATCCCTTCACCGGGAGTGACCTCTTTAGCAAAGGTTTTCGTCACTATATTTTTATAAAGCTATCCTGTTCCTTCAACGATATCAAGTTCATTACGTTAAAGGTTTTCGCCAGAAACCATTCGTAGCCCTCCGTCGTTTCATATGGATAGTCAATAGTATTCAAGCTGTGTTTGTTGGCCATAGTCAAGGCACAGTATTTGGTAGCTATTGGGTATTCATATGCTGCATAGATAGATGCGTTGGTTTGGGACAGTCGTATAGCCTTGTTGGCCCTATTCAAGGGCTTGTATGGGTGGGTTCAAATCAACCTGGACAATGACGGGTAGAACTTGACATGTGACTTATGATTTGTTGGCCTTAGTCAAGGTCATAAGAGCATGGGGCAAAAATCCACATCGGGAGTTTCTAAAGAAACTGAAACTTTCCAGATATGCGCATACCTTCTGGAGTGTGATAGCATGAGCGGATTCCGTCACGTTATCATGCAATGATAGTTGGATCCCGATTCCCACTGATGAGCTGGTTTACTCCTCGGGTGATCCCGGCTAATTCTTCTTTCAGGTTTGGGGAAGAATTTGACGTTACAGTTGGAGGTTTCCAGATTATATAAAGTGATAATCATTCTGATCTAGGTTAGAGTGCACGCTGAGTGTTTCCTTTCTCTCTCTCTTTGGCAGCGACCATTGACCCGACCCTAGACCATGACTCAGTGACCAAGTTGACCGAACATTCTTAACACTGGCTTTTGGATTGTCTGAGTTGCAAACCTCATTGCCACTCCTACTTTTACCCTTTTCTCCAGGACACCCCGTATTACTACGAACGTCCACTTCCATTGGACAAAACCATCATATGGTTATATACGAACTCGAAGGAATTTATTCGAGGATGGTTTCCGGTTATGGAGAAAACGAATAGGACTATTCAGTTGTCTTTTCCTTTTACCTTCTCTCTCAGATTGCGAGTACTCCTTGGTTTAGGAGATAGTATACCTATTACGCAAATTGGATAGTCTTCTTCCAAACCATAGGTAGGTGCCGACCGGTAGGGAATATAGAAAACCAATTAGCATAAAACGGTGTACAGAAGGTATTAAGTTAAGACAAAGAAAGGGATTAGTAAGAGGGAAAAGTAAATTGCGACTGATATTCACGACCAAACCAAGTATTTCTTCGCCAATCCTAAATCACCTTTGTATTTCTCCAGGACACTCCGTATCACTACGAAGATCCCAAGTTTATTGGATAATCCATCGTATGGTTATATACGCACTCGAAAGGAACTTGTTCCAGTTCGGGGATGGATCCTGGTTCAGGAGAAATAGGAATAAGGTTCATTCGGTTGTCTTTTATCTTCACTTTCTCTCGCATTGCGAGTGCTCCTAGGATTAGGACAGTACACCCATTATGCTTATTGGATAGTCTTCTTCCAAACCATAGGCTGGTGCCGAACGGTAGGGAAGGAAGAAAACCATTTGGCCTAAAGGGGTGTACAGAAGGTAATGACTAAAGACATATAAAGGGATTTGGAGAGATGGCAAAGAATTATACGGTTATAGTTGTGAATCTGGATAATGGAAGAGGCATTACTAGGAATACCGGGATACCCCATCGAAACATTTCAATGTTTCAGTTTCACTGTGTACTGTTAAAAGAAAACTGATTTCCCAATTAGACACTTGCTCCAGGGTATGTATTTACCAGGTTGGATTCTCACATCTGTATGGTTTTACAGATGATGAGTGGGAGTAAGTTATTGGGAATTAGGTGATCATCCTCATTATATCGGGATTCGTTGTAATTGGTGATATTTGAGGAAGTCACCTGGGTTGTTTGCCGGACGACAAATATTTGGTTTTGAATATCCGTTGTTATGCACCAATTTCAAATTGATATATCTGTACGTCTATTTTTATAGAGTGAGATATTTCTTTTTGAAATTATGTCTATGACATTTACTTATATCAGTGGATGGTTAGGTAAGGAGCATTGAACAGCGGTGTAATTCTTCTTAACCATAAGTACAGTTTTCAACCTACGACACACAGTGAATGAGTCGCTAGACTCAGGGGACTTATACAGAGTATTGTATATTGTCCAGTGTCCATTAGGACAGAGGGGTTGGTCCTCGTACTATATTCAATTTACTTATACCTTCTCTAGTTCTTAGACAAGTGTTTCGTAGAAACACAAGGTCGAAGTTTTGAGAAGTTATAGGTATAAAAGTAAAGTAGAGAACCAGGTATTGCAAATATCGGGATTCTTCAAGGTGATCGAAGATGTAGATACTTGTGGATGGTATTCAGTTGATAGTAATGATTAAGAGAACTAGCTTCTCTTTCAGGTTACTCATAATTGGAAGCACTCCTAAGTTGAGTAACGTTGATCGGCCTCCTTCCATTTAGTTGACATGCACCGGTGACAGTTGCATGATATGAATACGGTTCAATTAAATCAGTACCTCTGTTTCTATATTGGATATAGAACAGTTCATATCTTGACATTGTTAAGATACGGGGAGTTGTCCGGCCTATGCTTAAAACCAGACTCCGGATAACTCAAGGCACGTTTCTGTAATGGCTGTTTGTGGGTTGACCCGGGCTATGACGAGGGTTGACATTCTACCATCTGGAAGATCAATAGTGATATTGTTCTTGACTCGCCACAGTTTTAATAAAAATGGATTTTTTCAGAAAACAGTAGTGGGATTATGGTAGAACTGGAAGTGATTCTAGAACCGCAAACGATTACTGAAGATTTGATAAGAACCTAAAGATCCAATCTGGTTTGACATTTCATTGGCCACTCCGCAGATATGGTGGGTAACCTCAGGCACCCGAGAGGTACTTCGGTATGCTCAAGGACGGTGGCAGGGAGGTTCTTGTTTACCCAGACTTGCCATTGTTGTTGTTCCATACTATGAGACCCGGCAGGAGGATGAGTATAGAGTCGTTCTAAACTAGCTTTAGAAGTGTACGTCTATATGACTCTGCCAGAGGGTTGTCGTAGTCAGTGGGAGCAGCGGAAGCATTGGTGGACATCAGGCTTATGTCTATTTATAGACTAAAGCAGATATAGCGGAGATAGATCATCTATTTCTAATGTGATAGTCATAGGTTTGACTTCATCAGAATAAGGGGATGGATCTGTTAAGAAGGTAGTAGGGTGTGATGTCCTGGTATTTGATGACATACACGGAGTAGGAAGTGATATTCCTATACTACGATCGGTTTTGCTTTGGTTGTCACACAGTAGTTTCTCCACACAGGACTTGGATATTATATCAGACATTCTGGTTACTAGATCTATGGTTTTAGATCTAGATTTGGGTGGTTTCCCAATCAGGGTACTTAGACAGCATTCTAAGAGTATTTAGAATGGACTGTAGGGTTCCTAGGCACTCTAGTGAAGGTTCGTAAGGCATCAAACATGCCCGGATTAAATTTTAGACGTGCCGAACAACCCAAAGCCGGGATCTTTGCTAGATTATTAGGGTTTAACATGCAATAAGATAACTTTTATCTAAGTGTGAGGGATTACAACCTTTGTAGTCCGCTCCTTCACTTCACAAGCTCCGAGTAGAAGTCCCTTTGCCGCGATCCACCATCTCCCGGACTCATGAGAGGCTCCACGACTCGAACGATCCATTCTAGCTTGTCGTAATCCAAATCTCCGATGATCTACCTTGAAGTTGCTTCGACTCAAGCTTTCTCACTCAAAAGAGAAGAACACCCTAATCCCAAGGGCTAGATGAGATGAGGATGAGAGAGTAGTGATTTTGCTTTCTTTTTATATCATTTTCTCATATTTTATCATCACTTAAGAAAATCAAGCAAGCTTTTCTTTCAAGAGAGAAGAAGAAGATGATAATGGAAAAAGAATAATGATAATCATTTTTCTTTTGTGATGAATAGAAATATAAACATATGATTGAATTATTAACCATGGTCAAGGATGATTGGATGAGAAAAGTAGAGAAACAACTAGGGTTAGGGTTTGGTTGAGTTAATAATGTGTCATCACAAAATATCCTAACCTTGACAAAAGAAATAGCTTCTAGAAGGAACTTGAAGCTACTAACCCTAATCAAACCCTAACCTCAATTAATCATCCTTAAACATGTTTAACAATTAATCATATCATGTCACAATAATATATATCACATATATATTATATATTTGCAACAAAAGAAAATAATACAATTAACATATATCGCATATATATCAATGTATCATCCCGCGAGAAAATGAAATAATAAAGTAAGCCAATATTAGTTAATATAATAATATATCATATATATTATTATATATTAAATCATCGAATCAACACTTGATCCGACGATCCGGCTATATCGAATATAACCGACTAATATATCATGTACCGATTTATCGAATCAACACTTGATCCGATGTCCCGGTTCATATCTAAATATCGCGAGAATATAATACGGTATCCCATATCGCATTATTCTCGTTCCTGCGCATATCACATATGTGCCACTACTCTGTTTCGCCTGAGCCAAGAAACCTCTGTGTAGGACTCTAAAGAATCGTCAATACGCCGGTAGCAGGTGATGATCATATCAAACACCCACAAGCTGCAAGCGGTTAGCTAAACGTAACAGCCACCCAGGTATTGAGCGATCAGAAGATCAACAAGCTAGCCTGTGCGTTCTCCTGTGAATCCAACCAGTAACACTCCCGTACAGTCCGGTCTGTTCGTCTGATATGTCGCATATCAAGTCTAGGGGTGGTATACGTCAGACCCCAGTAACCGATAAGTCGTGTCGATGTGTGGCTCATAACGGGTCGAGAAACTACTGGTAACACTTACCAGTATATCTCTATATCAGCCCTGGCCAGGGACTTCCAGTTATAGCCAATCAAACACAGCACAACATCAACTCGCTATACCGGGAGAGACGAATCCCCTCCTATCGCTCATTGCCTCCATGTGATTCGGGACTGTACCCAAAAGCCACCGTTTTGCACGCCCTCCTGGACGTGGTAAGGTGGAAATCAAAGCACAGTGGGAATCACACAAGACTCTATGACGATCTCGGGTCTTCAGACTACCCTGTACCTGTGTCACCGGAGAACTGCCATCTGACGTGTGGTATATCACCATCTGGGAGTTCTCGGCGAGTCCGTCCAGTGTACCCAGTCTCCACTGAGCACCCGTACACCATCTCTGATGTCAAACACCGATGGATATGGGATCATCCATCGCCCATCATATGGGTCAAGATGCGTATACGCTAGTCTAATCTGGTGTATCGATGCCCTGTCTCGATATACCCTCGACTAGGAACAGTTATAGGATGTACTCATCGACTACCGCGGCCCCACTAGTATGATCTCATCATAGTCCCAGTAGTCGAGTACAAGTCCTAAGGGCTTTATCAACATGTGAGAGTAAAACATTAAACCAGTACAAGTCAACATGTTAAGATAAAGTGAAACCAAATAGCATACTATCATGACGAGCAAGAAAGTCTTCTCTATATATAACCAAGCATCCATTATAATATACATCAAATGTACAACAATGGCCTCTAGGGCATATACATAACTAACAATCTCCCACTTGCACTAAGGCCAGCTGCTGTAGTATCTCATACCCAGCATCCCGAATAATCTCTCAAACTGTATCTGGGGAATAGCCTTCGTGAATGGATCCGCAGTGTTGTCCTTCGTATCTACTCTCCTGACCTCGATCTCCCGGCGATCAACTATCTCCCTGATCAGGTGATACCGCCTCAGAATATGTCTGGACTTCTGATGGGACCTGGGTTCCTTGGCCAAAGCCACAGCTCCATTGTTATCGCAATACAGAGGTATTAGATGCTCAATGGATGGAACCACACCAAGTTCACTAATGAACTTCTTGATCCAGACAGCCTCTTTGGCAGCATCGTTGGCAGCGATGTATTCAGCCTCCATCGTTGAGTCTGCAACGGTATCCTGTTTGGAACTCTTCCAACATACCGCCCCTCCATTGAGGGTAAAGACAAAACCCGAATGCGACTTAGAGTCGTCCTTATCACTTTGGAAGCTGGAATCGGTAAAGGACTCCACCTGGAGTTCTCCGTTACCATACACCAAGAACATCTCCTTAGTCCTTCGTAAGTACTTGAGAATGTTCTTCACTGCTGTCCAATGACTCTCACCAGGATCTGCTTGATACCGATTCACTACACTTAGTGAGTATGCTATATCGGGTCTGGTACATAGCATCGCATACATGATAGAGCCTACTGCCGAAGCATAGAGTATCCCTTGCATGCGAGCTCTCTCCAAATCAGTCTTGGGAGACATCTCTTTGGAGAGAGTGAGTCCAGAGATCGTGGGTTGGTTCCCACGCTTGGATTCTTCCATACTAAACCTTTTTAGTATGGTGTCAATGTACCTGGATTGAGATAATCCCAGTATCCGTTTAGATCTATCTCTATAGATCATGATTCCCAATATGCAGGAGGCATCACCTAGATCTTTCATTGAGAATCTCTGTGATAAGAAGAGCTTGACTGATTGCAGCATAGGAATATCATTTCCTATCAAGAGTATGTCATCCACGTACAATACGAGGAAGACAACCTTACCCTCTGCTACCTTCTTATAGATACAAGGTTCATCTATATTTTTGATGAAGTCAAACTCTTTGACTACAACATCAAAACAGATGTTCCAACTCCGCGATGCTTGCTTTAACCCTTAAATGGATTTAAGCAGTTTGCACACCTTTCCGCTGCTCCCACTATCTACGAAGCCCTCTGGCTGAGTCATGTACACGCACTCTTCTAAATCACCGTTTAGAAAGGCGGTCTTAACATCCATTTGCCAGATTTCGTAGTCATGGTATGCAGCAATGGCAAGTAAGATCCGGATGGACTTAAGCATAGCCACTGGAGAAAAGGTTTCGTCATAATCCACACCTGGTCTTTGACGAAAACCTTTTGCTACAAGTCTAGCTTTGAAAGTCTCAACTTTTCCATCTACACCAAATTTCTTTTTAAAGATCCACTTGCTCCCAATGGGTTTTACCCCTTCAGGAGCATTTTCCAAAGTCCATACTTTGTTGGTGTACATGGATTCCATCTCAGATCGCATTGCATCCAGCCATTTCACAGAGTCACCACTCGTGATGGCTTGCTCGAAACTAGTCGGTTCATCATCATCCATGATGCAATCCTCGCTTCCACCATCAATGAGAAAACCGTAGTATCTCTCAGGTGGATGAGAAACCCTGCTAGATCGGCGGAGAGGCTGGGGTTCGTCGGGTACTACTGAATCCTCTGGTTCCACTAAATCTTCAGTTGTAATTTGTGTTTCTGGAACCTCTTCCAGCTCTACCTCTTTGCCACTAATTTCTTTCGCAAGAAATTCCTTTTCTAAAAAGGTGGCATATTGAGAAATAAACACTTTTTGTTCCTCGGCGTGATAGAAAATATATCCTTGAGAATTCTTAGGATATCCCACAAATTTGCAAAGAACTGATCGTGCCTCGAGTTTGTCTGGATTTTGTCTTTTGACATAGGCCGGACAACCCCATATCTTAACTCGTTTAAAATATGGTCTCTTCCCACTCCATATCTTATATGGTGTGGTAGGTACAGATTTAGACGGAACTAGATTCAATATGTATATGGCTGTCTCAAGCGCATACCCCCAAAAGGAAATAGGTAACTCAGCTGTACTCATCATAGAGCGCACCATATCTAATAGGGTGCGATTCCTCCGCTCCGATACACCGTTGTGCTGTGGTGTATAAGGAGGAGTAAGCTGAGAGAGAATCCCATTCTCTTTTAGATAATCTAGGAACTCATTGCTTAAGTATTCACCTCCTCGATCAGATCGAAGAATCTTAATACTTTTGCCCGTTTGGTTCTCTACTTCGTGCTTATATTCTCTAAATTTCTCAAAAGCTTCAGACTTGTGTTTCATCAGGAACACATATCCGAATCTTGAGAGATCGTCAGTGAATGTAATGAAGTAGGAAGAACCGTTCCTGGCATGCGTAGACATGGGACCGCATACATCACTATGTATCAGTCCTAAGAGTTCGGTAACTCTTTCTCCGTGTCCACTAAACGGAGCTTTGGTCATTTTTCCTTTGAGACATGAATGGCAAGTATCATAAGATGATAATTCAAACGAATTCAAATAACCATCTCTATGTAACTTAGCCAGTCGTGTCGCATTGATATGACCAAGTCTACAATGCCACAAGTAGGATTCGTTCATATCTGAACTTTTCCTCTTGTGTGTGTTTTGTATATTGAGGACTGTATTCTGATTTAGAATGAATATGCCATTATGTAACGAGCCTGATGCAATCAACTTTTGATCTAGGAATATGTTCATAACATTATCCTGTACTACAAAATTATATCCCTCTTTACTCAATAAAGAAACTGATATAATGTTGCACATCATGTTCGGTATATAATAGCATTCATTTAGAATCAGTGTATTACGACTTGGTAATACAAGGTGATATTCGCCAACTGCTTTGGCTGCAACATTTGCACCGTTCCCTACTAGAACGGAATGATCATCCTTTCCCAGTTCTCTACCTTTACGTAGCCCATGCAACTGTTTGCATATGTGGGATCCTGATCCGGTATCTAATACCCAGGACGTAGGGTGAACTGAGAAACAGTTCTCAATAACAAACACACCTGAAGAAGATGCATCAACATGCATGTTCTTTTGGGCGGCGTGAGAATCCAGATATTCTCCTGTTTCCTGTTCAGTCTTATAACTCTTATAAGAAAGAACGGGTCCAACGTTCCCTTGCTCAGTATAATAATCAGGTTCAGTCAATACATCCATATTATTATCTTGATTATGGCCTGAAATGGTCGCTACCTGGAGAGAGAGAGAGAAGAAAACACTTTAGCGTATGCTCTTGCAAGATTAGATTGGTTATTATCTTATCTAATCAGGATGTCTCCCACTGTTTTTATCAAATCTACCTTAAAACCCTAAAAGGTAAGATTAGCCGGGATTAATTACACCCTACAACTTCGTCAATCTTTCAGCCAGATCAGTGTCGGTACTTTGAGGGAGGTTCCCCGTGCTTTCGCACGGACCTAATTAAAGTAAACCTCGTTTTCCCAGAGGCGTAACCTCGTTAACACTTTTCTAGACACCTACTTGAATGACTAATTGTCCTGTGTAAAACTCTCCCAGGAGTAACTCTTACTCGCAGTGGGTATCGGGATCCAACTATCTCATAGGAGGTATGCAATCTCATTGCAAATTTCAACATTTGAAATTCCCGATAATATTTTTGCCCCTAGCGATCTATGACCTTAACTAAGTCAACAAACCAAAAATCGTAAGTCAAGTTCAACCCGTACATTTCCCGATTGAATTAAACCCACCCGCACGACCCTTAACTAAGTCAACAAAGCCGTACGAATACCCTAATCCAATCACATCTCATGTTTTAGCAGATAAACATTACTTAGCTACCGTACACTATGCCTTAACTAAGTCAACAAACATAGCACGAATACTAAATAATATCTATCTGAAATAACGGAGGGCTACGCAGGTTTTTCAGAAAACCCTGAGCGTAATGAACTTGATATCATCGTAGAATCGAGTGGTTTTTGAAAAGGAGTGTTTTTGAGGCTTTTCTTAGTTTCGCTAAAGGGGTCACTCCCGGTGAAGGGATCGTCGGCCCTTTCCTCATCGAATAAGGTGCAGGATATATCATATATACCGCTGTGCAAAGCAAAACACTAAAAGCAATCAAAAGACAAACCGCGTTTTGTAGCATCTGCCAGTTTTGCTAAAGGAGTCACTCCCGGTGAAGGGATCTCGGTTCTTTCCTCATCGAATAAGGTGCAGGATATATCGCATATATCACTGTGCAAAGCAAAACTGTAGCTACCCTTTTTATTAAGTTTTGATTCTACAACATCTTTAGGTTTCTTTTCTTTTATTAATCTCATTAATAAAAATCCCATCAGCTTATGCTTCCTAAGCATCACAGAAGAAACGAAAGCAGTAATATTTATATATCAGCATATATATATAGTATAAGCATTCGTCTCAGGCAGTAATATGATCTCATCACAGAATATTGCAGCAGAAGAACATATATGAAATATTGGATATACTAGGACGTCCGTGTTTTTAATACGAGCCTGATAAAACACGGATTCCACGGTCACGACGAATAGCCAAACCCACATCCCAAGACCCCTACGAGAGCGGCAAGTAACGCTGCCAATTCTAGGGTTAGGAGACCCGGTCTCGACTCCTCGAGATGGCCTCCTACTGGACCCTAGAACCCGGTTACTTGTGCTCCCCTCCTTGGGTCTACCTAATGCGGAAAAGTAAGTAATATACACAGGTGACATCAACCGCAACCTGGAAGTGCCCCAAATAAAAGAATATTACATTACAAATGAATTTTACATGAATGAAAATAAAAACCCTCATCTCACATAAAACCCCCGGCTATTCTGATCACGACGATCCAATATAACATATCACAGCAACACATAATATCTCATATCATCAACGTAAGTAAATATGCGCATCCCAATTGTCGTTGACATATAGCAACGAAACCGGAGATTTCACATATTACACTTACGGTCACAGAAAAGAAAGTGTAAAACTACAATATTTGGAATCCACAATCACTTTAGACATCATAAATCCGAAATATCACATACTCCGCATTTCATGCCTAACTCTATGAATTCCACATATTGTATCACATTCCAGATAAATATACAGTATTAAACTTTCCGAACAGATAATCAAACACCCAAAATTTCCTAAAGTGCTCAACTCTTGAGCGGAGTTCAAATAATCCCAGAATATGTCATAGTACCAGTGATCCAGCCGTAGAAGGGTCAAGCCAACGCCTCACATGTGGCACGCCGTACTGCCCCAAACCCGAAGGTTCAAAAGGCAGTTCAAGACGGTCACATAATCGAGTTAAGGTTTGTTGTCTTCTAGAGGGTCCACCGCTTAACTTGTACAATTTTCCGAAAGATTTAAACCCAATAAAAATTCAACGCTTGAAAGTTTGCCGTGCCGGGAAAAAGTCGGTTAATGATATCCGTTCAACTAGTTTAGCAATTTCTAAATATCCGGAAAGAAATACGAATTTAAAATTTCCGATCGAGTCTACTATTACAAAACAAACCCCAGAATTTTAAACACCTGGAATAGAATAAAAATATCCAGAATGGTCAGCAAGTAGCTACGGTTAAAACCATGAAGCCACGTGTCCCAATCCTACAGCGCCGCCGCGGAACCGCCGCGAGAACCCTCTTTCTGCCGCGGATACGCGCTCTGTTGGTCGAATTGTGGGCACGTGTTTCATGGTAATTCTTAGAATCCCTGCTGATTTTTTTACATATTTTTAATTCTGAAAAATCCCAAAATTTAAAAAATTTCCAGAGAGGGGTCCATTTTGTTCGTTTCGGGTTCGATCGGAGTTTTAACTTCGTAAACACATCGCCTAATGCTCTAGCTAGGCTCTGATACCACTGTAGGGTTCCTAGGCACTCTAGTGAAGGTTCGTAAGGCATCAAACATGCCCGGATTAAATTTTAGACGTGCCGAACAACCCAAAGCCGGGATCTTTGCTAGATTATTAGGGTTTAACATGCAATAAGATAACTTTTATCTAGGTGTGAGGGATTACAACCTTTGTAGTCCGCTCCTTCACTTCACAAGCTCCGAGTAGAAGTCCCTTTGCCGCGATCCACCATCTCCCGGACTCATGAGAGGCTCCACGACTCGAACGATCCATTCTAGCTTGTCGTAATCCAAATCTCCGATGATCTACCTTGAAGTTGCTTCGACTCAAGCTTTCTCACTCAAAAGAGAAGAACACCCTAATCCCAAGGGCTAGATGAGATGATGATGAGAGAGTAGTGATTTTACTTTCTTTTTATATCATTTTCTCATATTTTATCATCACTTAAGAAAATCAAGCAAGCTTTTCTTTCAAGAGAGAAGAAGAAGATGATAATGGAAAAAGAATAATGATAATCATTTTTCTTTTGTGATGAATAGAAATATAAACATATGATTGAATTATTAACCATGGTCAAGGATGATTGGATGAGAACAAGTAGAGAAACAACTAGGGTTAGGGTTTGGTTGAGTTAATAATGTGTCATCACAAAATATCCTAACCTTGACAAAAGAAATAGCTTCTAGAAGGAACTTGAAGCTACTAACCCTAATCAAACCCTAACCTCAATTAATCATCCTTAAACATGTTTAACAATTAATCATATCATGTCACAATAATATATATCACATATATATTATATATTTGCAACAAAAGAAAATAATACAATTAACATATATCGCATATATATCAATGTATCATCCCGCGAGAAAATGAAATAATAAAGTAAGCCAATATTAGTTAATATAATAATATATCATATATATTATTATATATTAAATCATCGAATCAACACTTGATCCGACGATCCGGCTATATCGAATATAACCGACTAATATATCATGTACCGATTTATCGAATCAACACTTGATCCGATGTCCCGGTTCATATCTAAATATCGCGAGAATATAATACGGTATCCCATATCGCATTATTCTCGTTCATGCGCATATCACATATGTGCCACTACTCTGTTTCGCCTGAGCCAAGAAACCTCTGTGTAGGACTCTAAAGAATCGTCAATACGCCGGTAGCAGGTGATGATCATATCAAACACCCACAAGCTGCAAGCGGTCTGCTAAACGTAACAGCCACCCAGGTATTGAGCGATAAGAAGATCAACAAGCTAGCCTATGCGTTCTCCTGTGAATCCAACCAGTAACACTCCCGTACAGTCCGGTCTGTTCGTCTGATATGTCGCATATCAAGTCTAGGGGTGGTATACGTCAGACCCCAGTAACCGATAAGTCGTGTCTATGTGTGGCTCATAACGGGTCGAGAAACTACTGGTAACACTTACCAGTATATCTCTATATCAGCCCTGGCCAGGGACTTCCAGTTATAGCCAATCGAACACAGCACAACATCAACTCCCTATACCGGGAGAGACGAATCCCCTCCTATCGCTCATTGCCTCCATGTGATTCGGGACTGTACCCAAAAGCCACCGTTTTGCATGCCCTCTTGGACGTGGTAAGGTGGAAATCAAAGCACAGTGGGAATCACACAAGAATCTATGACGATCTCGGGTCTTCAGACTACCCTGTACCTGTGTCACCGGAGAACTGCCATCTGTCGTGTGGTATATCACCATCTGGGAGTTCTCGGCGAGTCCGTCCAGTGTACCCAGTCTCCACTGAGCACCCGTACACCATCTCTGATGTCAAACACCGATGGATATGGGATCATCCATCGCCCATCATATGGGTCAAGATGCGTATACGCTAGTCTAATCTGGTGTATCGATGCCCTGTCTCGATATACCCTCGACTAGGAACAGTTATAGGATGTACTCATCGACTACCGCGGCCCCACTAGTATGATCTCATCATAGTCCCAGTAGTCGAGTACAAGTCCTAAGGGCTTTATCAACATGTGAGAGTAAAACTGTAAACCAGTACAAGTCAACATGTTAAGATAAAGTGAAACCAAATAGCATACTATCATGACGCGCAAGAAAGTCTTCTCTATATATAACCAAGCATCCATTATAATATACATCAAATGTACAACAATGGCCTCTTGGGCATATACATAACTAACATGGACGACTCCTGGCATGGTGGTGTACCTGCAGGTGATGGAGTCACCCTCTCTAAAGGTGTCTTATAGACTAAAGGGGAGAGGGATACGCATGATTGGCAGATCACTTGCTTAGGCAATTGAGTCAATCATGATATGTCAAGTACCACACCAGATGTTGTTCTTGCAGTAGATTCAATAAGTTGATATTGATCCAATCCTGGGGAAACATTAGGAAGCAGTTTTAGAACATAAGTTGATGTTCTATGGATATGATAACAGCATTCTCCTTCGGGAGACAGTTATCATTCCAGGCTTCCAAGGTGACATGGATGGCAGAGTGGCTGTCAGAGTTATAGTTTTCCCTCTGACGAGGAGCAGTATTTTGGACAGATGGTCCAGGTGGATACCGGGGGAAGGCATGGTGCAGGATACTGATTAAGTTCAGTTGACGATACAGTCTAAGAAGTTTGGATTTGGAGTTCATTTATGAGCTAGGTCCCATCAGACATCCAGACACATTCTAAGACAGGTATTGCTCATTTCGGGAGATGGTTTTCTCCGCGAACTTGAGATAAAGAGAGACAGAAATAAACATCAGAGCGGATCCACTCACTGAGGCTATTCCTCGAACGCAATACTTTCGCAAACGAGCTTTGTGAGACTGTCTAGTAGAGGAGTTGGGTGTTCGGTATCACACGGGCTGTGAGTATGCGGCATCGCAATAATTAGCCTTGAGTGCAAGTGGTAGATTGTTGGAGATAGTGCCCTCAGGGTCAATTACTGGATCACAGGCACGTGATTGCAATGATTGAGGGAGGACCTGTCCCAGTAGGACAATCTTACTCAAGATGATAATATGCTATCTGGTTTATCTTTATCATCGTGTACTGCTTTAGGTGACCTTACGAGTCGCTATTGCACGTTGATAGAGCCCCTAGGATTCTTGCTTGACTACCAACAGTATAAGGGCGATCATATACGTGGGAGCCGGGGTCTATAAGCATATCCTTAAAAGGTCCCTAGTCGTGGGAGTTTCGAGACAGGGCATCGATTCTTCAGAGTAGACTAGTGTATACAGTCGAGACCCCGACGAGGGGCGGTGGCCGGTCTCACAAGCCACTGGTGTCAGTTGGTTCACCTAAGATGTATACAGGTGCTCATTGGGTTATGTGTACACCGGACAGGACTCGCCGGGAACCTGCTAGTTGGTATTATACCTGACGTCAGATGGCAGTTCCCTGGTGACATGTGTACAGGTTAGTTCATCGACCTGAGATCGTCATTTGTCTCGTGTGAGTTCCCACTGTACTTTGATTACTACCCTACCACGGCTCAAAGGAGTCGTGCAAACAGGTTTTAGTTGGGTACAGTCCCGAGCCACATGGAGGCAGTGAGCGGATCTGCAGGGGTTCGTCTCTCCCGGTATTTGGGGTGAGGTCGCGCTGTGTCTAGGAGAGCCAGTACATGAAAAGTCCTTGGCTAAGGCAGGAGATTTGCTGGTAGGTATTCCAGTAGTATCTCAGGGTGTTCTGGGCTACACTCCGACACGACTTGTACCGCTTTTGGGGGTCTGACTTTTACCAACCCCCTAGGCCCGCCATGCGATGCTCATAGACGAACAGACCTGACTGTACGGATATTGTCACTGACAGGCTCAGTAGGGTTTCAGGTTGAGTTTGCTCATCGACGTCCCTTTTGGTCAATAGCTGGTGGCCCGTCATGTATGGCTAATACTTCTGACGTGCTAGTGGTTAAATCCACAGCCATAGTATTGACGAGTCTTTAGAGTCCATAACCACACACAGTTACTCAAGTTTCAGGCGAAACGCTGTAGAGGCCGTATAGAGATATGGCAGGGCTCGATCAGATACGTGCGGTATTGCACGGATCATGATCGGACTGTTTTTACTAGCCGGCTTTGGCTTAAGCCGGATCCTAGTATTAGATAGTGTAGATTTTGTCTCTTTGCATTTGTGTTCAGTGGGAATACAAATGCGGGCATGTATATGCAGTAGTGGGGTTTTCCTGTAATTTATTACGTGATCAGTTTTTTGAAGTTGCCAGTTTGCATTCCGTTCCGGCCGGTTTTCCTTTGTTCCTTCACGGCCGGACTTTATCGATGGAGGGGGTTATTTGCAGTTGTGCAAATAACATTTGTGGATGGGTTTTCTTGCATATGATGGCTTCATGATTAGACTAGCATCATGAGATTCTTTTTCTTTCTTATCTTTTGCATTAAATGAGATTTGAGTTGGCTGGGATTTGTTTTTTGGCTTGAGGGTTTTTTTTTATTCTAATTATCATTCATTCATTCTCTTCTCTTAAAATGATATTATTTTTCTCCTCCTAAAAGAAAGTGGCCGGCCACTTTGGTGAGAGATGGAGAGAGGTTTCATATTGTGTGAGGGGAGATTGTTCATCTTATTGGCTTGCAAGATATATCACCATTTTTCCTAAGTCATTTTTCCTCCACCTCCATCCATACAAGGCATCTTCAAACCCCAAAAGAGACAACCATTCTACACTTGTCTACAACAAATCTTGGACGCGTCGGCTAGCCAACTTCGCGCCCGTTGCCTCGGTCCAGAGGTGAGAGCCCGTAAAAGTATTTGGCTACGTGCTGCCCTTTCCGACGAGGAGGTGACGGACGGAGATTCCGCGGGAGATCGGAGTGGAGACGAAGACCGAAGGACACAGATCGCTTGGTATACTTCTCTACCCATCTTTTAGTTTGCTAGTAGCTAGGTTAATGGCCCGATCTGGGTTAAAAGTGCGCGGTGGTGCCGGTTTGCTAGTTTGCAAAGTTTTTCGTTTCCGCGTTTCCGGTATCGGATCGACGGCCGGGGCGCCGCCGCGGACTTACAGTCAGCAGTCATCGCATGGATGTTTTCGATGCGGAAGCCTTCAACACTTCGTCAGACATTGTTCCTTAGCACTACGTCAGGCTTATGTGCAGAGAGGTCATGGACGCGGAAGGTTCGCTCAGAGGGGACATGTTACCAGAAGAGGAGTTCAGCCAGTTGCGGGTAGGGGGCAGACATGAGAGTTTGCTTCTACTCATCGGGACGCGTGGGCGTCCAATGCAGAGTTTTCAGGTATCCTTAATTCGTATGTTCTTTGGATGTATTTGTTTGTTTTTCACACTTGTGCCGTGGATGGGACGAGAGTCGTGTTAGGTAGATCAGCCGTTGTTGTGTTAACTTCTGTCAGCGATTCTTTTGTTACGCGACACGTATTTCGGTCGTGTGCCAATCGGTTAGGAGATTCATCCGTCACTTGATCCTTCTAGAGATGTTGGATTTGACATTCTCCTGGGTACGGACTGGTTAGTTACGTGCTAGGCATCTGTGGACTACCGTGAGGAAACAGTCAGGTTTTGTTTTTCCCGGCATGTCAGTTCTTGTTGTGCAGGTGGATAGTTGTGCCGCCTCTCACAGCTTGAATTCAGCCTTTTCGCTAGTCAGCTTTTGAGGAGAGGATGTCGAGGATTCTTGGCATCATTCATGATACCGGAGCCACAGTGGGATTGTTGGGCCGTGTTTCTATCGTGCGAGAGTTTCTGACGTTGTTCCAGATGAGCCGGCGAAGCTTAAGGAGCTTAAGGATCTGCTGCAGAGTTGTTTGTTGGGGGGGCTTGTGCGTCTGAGTGTTTTGCATTAGGGAGCTCCTATTTCTGTTCGTCAAGGAGAAACACGGCAGATTGAGGTTTTGTATTGATTGATCGTCAATTGAACCGGCTTACGGTGCAGATAGGTATCCTTTACCTCGCATTGACGATTTCTTCGATCAGCACCAGAGTGTGAGACATTTTCTAAGTTTGTTCGGGATCAGGTCATCATTGTTGCGGGTTTGGAGTGATGACATTCCGAAGACTGCCTTGTGCGTGCTACGGGCTTTGTGTGTTTTGATGGTGTCCTTGGACTCACTAATGCCCTCCCAGCATTAGAAGATATGATGAACCAAATTTCTTTTGGCCGTTCCTCGACCAGTTATTGTTGTGTCATTGACGACATTCTGTTCTATTCAATGTGCCTTGAGGAACAGGAGCAGCACTTGAGGATTTTTTTTGCAGATACTGGGAGAGCACCAGCTGTTTGCTAGGTTCTCGGAGTGTTCCTTCAGGCTTGTTTGTGTTAACTCCTAGGTCTTGTAGTTACGGGAGACGGTTTTGTATGGTTCCGAGGAAGATCGTGGCCGTACAGCTTAGGCCCATACTTGTGTGCAGGGCGGAGATCCGCAGATTTTTGGGCTTAGCAGGGTTTTTTTTTCCGCCGTTTCGTGCAGGATTGCTAGTGTAGTGCTGCACCGTTGACTGGACTGACCGGAAAGGAGGTTTCTTTTCTTTGGACTGAGGCATGCGTGCAGAGTTTTTCAGTAGTTGAAGACTCGGTTAACAACTGCATCATTTTTTTTCTTTTCTTTCTGGTTCGGGTGACTTTGTTGTTTAACTGTGATGTTTCGCGAGTGGGGCTCGATTGTGTACTGATGTGACCCTATAGAGTTATCGCTTTTGCTTCCCGACATTTGGAGGAAGTACTAGCAGGATATCCTACTCATGATCTGGAGATGGCTGCGGTGGTCTTGCGTTGGAGATTTGGAGACACTACTTGTTCGAGAGTCGTATTAGATTTTCACAGACCACCAGAGCTTAATGTACATCTTCCTGCAACGGATTTTGATTGTTGAGATAGTCTTCTGAAGATTTACAGTTCTTGTGCGATCGTTGAGGACAGCTTAAGTTCGCCTCTACCGAGGGGACAACTTGCTCATGCCCGCGCCCGACCACTTTTCTTTAATCGCTTTCGCGAGGCACTGCCCGCCGATGCTCATTCGTCAGAGATTCTTGAGCATACTTGGCTGGGTAATGATTCAGAGTCCTTGAATTATGACAAGGGTGTGCTAAGTTTAGGGACGCGTTTGTATACCTGATACTATTAGGTTGGAACGCGAAATCCTAGAGCAGGCACATCTGTCAACTCTTTGTACTCATTCAAGTTCCACCAACATTTGACGTGACTTGTGAGATAGTTACAGGTGGGAAAGGGTGTAAAGAGAAGTTCGGATTTCGTTTCAAGGTGTCTGTCTTGTTGTGTGCTTAGGTTGAGCATCTGAGACCGGCTGGAGAGTTGCAACCTTTAACCGTTCCGAAGTTGGAGTGAGAGCAGATCTCCACGAATTTCGTTATGGTGTCTACCCAGGTTTAGTCAGGGTGTGACTCCATTCGGATGCTTGTTGTCCGGTTTTGCTCAGTTTGCTCAGTTGTTCTTTGTTAAGTTGTGCGTTGCACGGAGTTCCTTCATGGGTCGTATCCAATAAAGGCACCCTGTTTGCTTGCCGTCTTAGGCAGGAGCTTCAGGAAGCCTTGGGTACTGGTTGAGTTTTAGCTCCATCTTTCCATCCGCAGGATGATGGTTTTGTGAGAGCGGGCTATACCGACTGTGGAGGATAGGCTTGTGCGTACGTATCAATTGTTGTCGGCAGTTGGGGATCATCACTCGCCATTGTTAGGGTTCTCCTTCGATAGCTGTTATCAAGAGACACTCCAATTGGCAATCTTTAGGTTTAGGGGTTAGGTCGTGTCGATCACCAGTCTGTTTTTCTGACTCTGCGTAGTAGGATTTTTAGACCCCAGCTCGTCTAGAGACTTCGGAGATGATCCAGTTGTTTTAGGTCAGGATGAGAATTGTCCATTACGGACAGAGGTCTTATGCCGACCGTGATGGTTGCAGACTTGAGTTCGTAGTGGGAGATCATGTATTCCTACGGACTTTCCGATGAACGACGTGTTGAGTTTTGGGAAGCTTATCCCAGAATTGTAGGTCCTTCTGTGATCCTTAAAGTGAGTTAGTTTCGTTGCCTTTAATTTGGCACTTCCGCCCAGATTATTGAGTATTCACCCCGTATTCCTTGTGTCGATACATTGCTGTAAGTCCACGTTACCTCTCCCGGTACTTACGGGCTTGCTGAAATGATGAAAAACGATTTTTCAAGAGGTGGTAACATGGACTCAAAATACGGATCTTTGTTAAACAACTATCTAAAAAACCTAACATGAGTTTTACCTACTCGGTTAGGGGGTTATACCTTTCTTGAACTCCTTCGTCTTCAACTCTTTGCGGTGTACGGACCGGCCTCACCTCGTCGTCTCCTTGCGCCGAAGATGGATCCACCTGAAAGCTTCTACCTTTGGCTTCTCTTCAAACTAGAAGAAACTAGAACATTTGGTTTGCTAAACCTTGTGAACTAGGATGAGTAGAGAAGTGATATGGGTTTTCTTTTATCTCTAAGGCAATGTTTCTCAACTCATGAGAGGGAGTTGTCTTGAGCTAGAGAGAGAGCAAGAGGAAGAGCAAGAGGGAGAGCAAGAGCAAGAGAGAGAAAGCAAATGAGAGAATGAGTAAGTCTTTTGCCATCCAAGCTCTCATAATCCAAAATCATCATAACAAATAATAGTAATCAAGTATTATGTGATGGTTCAAGTCAAAATGGCCATATCATTTCATGCACTCGTTTTTCAAAAGAAACAAGCAAGCAAAAGTCTTTGCCATGAAATGATAGCCATTGTAATAAGGATGGTCAACTAGTCCAACCTAGTCAACCGGTCAACAAAGTCAACAAGTCAACAAAGTCAACCCCTCAACAACCATGTCACTATAATACTTAATTAATATTATTGTTAATCATATTTCTTATTCTCATTAGGGTTTAGCAAAAAGTCAATAGTCAACAGTCAACAGTCAACAACCCCAATGAGAATCCTCTGCCTCTGTCTCTCTGTTAACTGTGCATACACACCCGCATCCGCGTTCCGAGGTACACGAATACAAACGAGATAAAACCAATCCCAAAACGTACACTAGGATCTAGCTTAAACCAAAGCCCTCTAGTGTTAACTGTCCGGACACCAAACATGCACATGTGCACGGATGTGACCGAACCCTATCGCAAAACCATGCGACCTGTCGCAAAACCTTGCGACCTCTACTCTTTTGCCTAAAGGCAAATAGCTTTCTGTGTGGGACTCTAAAGACTCGACACTACGCTGGCAGTGGGTTTAACCACAGACCGCAAGCGGCATTAGCTGTGCGTAACGGTCCCCAGGTAGATGCCGACAAGAAGACTGACGAGGTGAAACCCATTTGAACTCCTACTGAGACTGGATGTGACAATCTCCGTACAGTCCGGTCTGTTCGTCTGATAACATCGCATGGCAGGCCTAGGGGGCGGTAAACGTCAGTCCCCTAATAGCGGTACAAGTCGTGTCGGAGTGTAGCCCAGAACACCCTGAGATAACACTGGAAACCTACCAGTATATCTCGCTTGCCCTGGCCAGGGACGACTTATGTAATGGCTCACCTAGATACTACGCGATGTCAACCCCCAATACCGGGAGAGAAAAATCATGTCTAACCGTCACTGCCTCCAAGTGCTTCGGGACTGCACCCAACTACTACCTGTTTGCACGACTCCTTTGAGCCGTGGTAGGGTAGTAATCTAAGTACAGTGAGAACACACTCGAGGCGAAGTGACAGTGTCAACTCAGCGGACTAAGCTGTACTCATGTCACCTGGGAACTGATAACTGACGATAGGTATAGTACCAACCAACAGTTCCCGACGATTCCTGTCCAGTGTACTCGTAACCTAACGAGCATCCGCATACTATCTCAAGTACGACGTACTGACGGCTGTGGGACAGACCGTCTCCCACACTGGGATGAGAAGCGCATACGCTAGTCTACTCCGGAGTATCGATGCCCTGTCTCGATAGTCCTATGACTAGGGACCTGCATAAGGATGTGCTTGTAGATTACCCAGCCCCCACTAGTGTGACTTCCATCACAACGCTGGTAATCAAGCAAAGATCCTAAGGGCTCCACTAATGTGTATAGGTGATATACTAAAATAAACACATGTACACATTAAAGCAGAAACAAACCAAGTAGCATACTACTATATTGAGCAAGATTGTCTATACAAGGTGAATATCCCAAGCTTCCATTAAGTAATATACAAACTAGTATGATACAGTAATGGCCTCTAGGGCATATACTTTAACATCTCCCACTTGCACTAAGGCCATGTACTGGCGTATCGAAGACCTATCATCTCGATCAGCCGCTCGAACTGAGTCTGGGGTAAGGCTTTCGTGAGTGGATCAGCAGTGTTATCTTCCGTAGAAACTCTCCGAACCTCGATCTCCTGGCGACCCACGATCTCCCTGATCAGGTGATACCGCCTCAAGATGTGTCTGGACTTATGATGGGACCTGGGTTCCTTCGCTAAAGCTATAGCCCCGTTGTTGTCGCAATACAGAGGTATTGGATCAACAATGGACGGAACCACCTGAAGTTCAGTTAAGAACTTCCTTATCCAGACGGCTTCTTTTGTGGCATCTGCAGCAGCGATATATTCCGCTTCCATTATCGAGTCAACAACGGTTTCCTGTTTGGAACTCTTCCAACACACCGCCTCTCTATTGAGGGTAAAGACATAACCCGACATGGACTTGGAATCATCCTTGTCACTCTGGAAGCAGGAGTTAGCAAAGGCCTCGATCTGGAGGTCTTTTCCACCATACACCAAGAACATCTCCTTAGTCCTTCTCAGGTACTTGAGAATGATCTTTACCGCTATCCAGTGTTTCTCTCCAGGGTTTGACTGATACCGGCTTACCACACTCAGTGCATAAGCTACATCTGGTCTGGTACACAACATCGCATACATTATAGAGCCTATCGCAGAAGTGTAGGGTATAATAGACATGCGATCCCTTTCCAAATCAGTCTTGGGAGATATCTCTTTGGAGAGGGTGATCCCGTGACAAGCCGGTAGATTACCACGCTTGGAATCTTCCATACTGAATCTTTTCAGTATGGTGTCGATGTACCTGGACTGTGAAAGTCCTAATATCCTCTTGGATCTGTCACGAAAGATCCAGATCCCCAGAATGTACGAGGCATCACCCAGGTCTTTTATGGAGAACCTGTGCGACAAGAACCCCTTGACAGATTGTAGCATAGGAATGTCATTTCCTATCAAAAGAATGTCATCCACGTACAATACGAGGAATACGACAGTTCTTGCTACAAATCTACTATAGATGCATGGTTCATCTGGATTTTTGATAAAGCCAAAATCTTTGACCGTCTCATCAAAACAGATGTTCCAACTCCGCGATGCCTGCTTTAGTCCATAGATGGACTTAAACAGCTTGCACACCTTTCCGCTGCTCCCACTCTGAATGAAACCCTCTGGCTGGTCCATATAGACACACTCCTCTAAATTTCCATTCAGAAAAGAGGTCTTTACTGTTAGTTATATTATGCCCTAGAGGCCATTACTATACATAGGATGTATATTGTAGTGGATGCTTGGACATATATAGGGAGGACTTTCTTGCTCGACATGATAGTATGCTATCTGGTTGCTCTTTACCTTAACGTGTACACTGATTGTCTCTCTGTTACATGTTGGTAAAGCCTTTAGGATGTGTACTTGACTACCTGGACTATGATGCAGATCATACTAGTGGGGACATGGTAGTCCATAAGTACATCCTTCAAGGTCCCTAGTCGTTGGTGTATCGAGACGGGGCATCGATATACCAGAGTAGACTAGCGTATACCTTCTCGACCCATACAGATGGGCGATGGATGATCCCATATCCATTGGTGTTTGACATCAGAGATGATATACGGGTGCTCAGTAGAGACTGGGTACACTGGACGGACTCGCCGAGAACTCCCAAGTGGTATTATACCTTACGTCAGATGGCAGTTCTCTGGTGACACCGGTACAGGTTAGTCTGTAGACCCGAGATCGTCATAGAGTCTTGTGTGATTCCCACTGTGCTTTGATTTCCACCTTACTACGTCCAAGAGGGCGTGCAAAACGGTGGCTTTTGGGTACAGTCCCGAATCACATGGAGGCAATGAGAGATAGGAGGGGATTCGCCTCACCCGGTATAGGGAGTTGATGTTGCGCTGTGTTCGATTGGCTATAACCGAAAATACCTGGCCAGGGTTGCTGAGATTTACTGGTAAGTGTTACCAGTAGTTTCTCAAACTGTTGTAGACCTCATATCGACACGACTTATCGAGTTACTGGGATCTGACGTTTACCACCCCTAGGCGAGATATGCGACATATCAGACGAACAGACCGGACTTACGGTAAGTGTTACTGGTTGGATTCACAGGAGTGTGAGCAGGCTTGCTCATTGATCTTCTGATCGCTCAATACCCGGGTGGCCGTTACGTTTAGCAGACCGCTTGTGGCTTGTAGGTGTTTGATATGATCATCACCTGCTGCCGGCGTATTGACGAGTCTTTAGAGTCCTACACAGCGGTTTTCTGGCTCAAGCGAAACGAAATAGGAGCGCATATGAGATATGTGCGGGACCGAGAATAATATCAGTATGTGATACTGTATTCTATTCTTGTGATTTGTATCATTGGACGGTTATATATGATATAGCCGGGTTACCGAATCAAGTGTTGATTCGATACATTGATACACTTGATATTAGTCGGTTATATGCTATATGACCGGATCATTAAATCAAGTGTTGATTTAATGATTTAATGTATAATTATATATTTGATATATTACTTTACATTAACTAGTAATTGTTCACTTAAGATGGATTTTCTCACTTGATGTGCACATTGTATATATGATATAGTTTTGTGCACTAGTTTGTATCATGTTTGATGATACATGCAAACTTGGGTGTGTATGATTAAACCATGATTAGGTTAATAGTTAGGGTTTTGATTTACTTATTTATTTATTCTTTTCATTTATTATTAAGGCAAGAAATAAAATGGTGGATTCTTTTGTTTTTTCTTGAAGCTTCATGAAGCTTTGAAAAGCTTTGACCATTTTGTTTCTTTCCTTAACCCTAACCATTTACTTTAACCCTAGTTTATTCTCTACACTTGTTAACTCACCCATTGTTGCTAAATGATAAGTATTCACTTGAATTTTATTTTCAAGAATTGATAATTTCATTTTCTTTCTTCTTCTTCATCTTCTTCATGAAGAAAAAGCAAAGCTTTCTTGAAAAATGTCAAGTGATGAAATCAAGTGAGAAATCTAAATCCAAAGTGAACCCACTTCCTATTTCTTCATCCTCTACCACTTGCCATGTAGTATAGGGTGTTTTCTTCACAAGTTTCATGACTTGGTGAAGATGGAGCTCGAGTTCGAGTCGCCTCGACGTAGATCATCTTCGGTATCGAAGTCAACGACCTAGCCCGATCTTTTCTCCGATGAAACCACCGCGAGAGTCTAGGATTCCGATGGTTGCAGCGGAGGGACGTCATCATGGAGCCAAGGAAGTGGAGGACCGGATCTACAAAGGTTGTATTTCCATTCACTTAGCAATAAAGTTGTTTATTTGCATGTTTCGCCTTTGCCTCTAGTTAACGATCTAGCATTAGGGATTCTCGGCACTCGGAAAATTTGATTTTGGCATGGTTGATGCTTTGTGGAACCTCATTAGTGTGCCTAGGAACCCTACAGTGGTATCAGAGCCTAGCTAGAGCCTTATGCGATGAGTAGACGATGTTTTAAGCCCGATCGAAACACGAAACCCTAATCCGACCCCTTCTCTGTACATTTTTCAAAACTGTGCATTTTTCCGAATTAA
Organism: Agapanthus africanus; assembly: GCA_030015575.1. Lineage (NCBI taxonomy): Eukaryota > Viridiplantae > Streptophyta > Magnoliopsida > Asparagales > Amaryllidaceae > Agapanthus > Agapanthus africanus. The sequence continues at coordinate 93,500,186 of JASDDO010000006.1, read as the reverse complement.
AAATATGCAGAAAAATCAGCAGGCTTTGTTAAGAAATACTGTGCAAAACGAGCGGCTAACTCCATTAAACCGCCGCGGAACCGCGGCACGAGCATGGCTCGTGCGGCGGTTCCGCGGCCGTACGACAACATCCTTCATCGAAATTTGCACAGTAATGTCTCTAACTGTCTCCTGTATTTTCTAGGTATTTTTATTTTATACTCAAGAGTTAAGTTTTCTGGGTTGTATTGGGAGTTCGTAGATTTGATCGGATTGTCTAATTTTGTCTATGTGTTTTTCCGGGTAATTTTAGAATATGTTAAAAAGTTCGACCGGATATAAATACCCACTTTTTCCCCTGTCGGGAAATTTCCGAGTGTTGGATTTTTCCGTGGTTTAAAAACGTTCTAAGTAGTGCAAGTAACGCGATGGTCCCTCTAGAAGACAACAAACCTTAACTCGATTATGTGACCGTCTTGAACTGCCCTTTGAACCTTAGGGTTTGGGGTAGTACGGCGTGCCACATGTGAGGCGTTGGCTTGACCCTTCTACGGCTGGACCGTTGGTACTGAGGCATGAAGTGAATGTTTTTAAACTTATTTCATGTGTTGAGCTGTTTCGGGAAAA